>JAOWCC010001634.1:133139592-133678921 GCA_030867875.1 Actinernus sp. WN-2022 | reverse complement strand
TGAGACAGTAATCAACTGAATTGTCTACTTTTCAGAACAGAAGTGACAGCTTTAGTTTATTAATTCGGCGCTATTACAGTTATATCCTATCAATCACTAGCAGTGGACTACCCTATGAGACAGTAATCAACTGAATTGTCTACTTTTCAGAACAGAAGTGACAGCTTTAGTTTATTAATTCGGCGCTATTACAGTTATATCCTATCAATCACTAGCAGTGGACTACCCTATGAGACAGTAATCAACTGAATTGTCTACTTTTCAGAACAGAAGTGACAGCTTTAGTTTATTAATTCGGCGCTATTACAGTTATATCCTATCAATCACTAGCAGTGGACTACCTATGAGACACTAATAAACTGAATTGTCTACTTTTCAGAACAGAAGTGACAGCTTTAGTTTATTAATTCGGCGCTATTACAGTTATATCCTATCAATCACTAGCAGTGGACTACCCTATGAGACAGTAATCAACTGAATTGTCTACTTTTCAGAACAGAAGTGACAGCTTTAGTTTATTAATTCGGCGCTATTACAGTTATATCCTATCAATCACTAGCAGTGGACTACCCTATGAGACAGTAATCAACTGAATTGTCTACTTTTCAGAACAGAAGTGACAGCTTTAGTTTATTAATTCGGCGCTATTACAGTTATATCCTATCAATCACTAGCAGTGGACTACCCTATGAGACAGTAATCAACTGAATTGTCTACTTTTCAGAACAGAAGTGACAGCTTTAGTTTATTAATTCGGCGCTATTACAGTTATATCCTATCAATCACTAGCAGTGGACTACCCTATGAGACACTAATAAACTGAATTGTCTACTTTTCAGAACAGAAGTGACAGCTTTAGTTTATTAATTCGGCGCTATTACAGTTATATCCTATCAATCACTAGCAGTGGACTACCCTATGAGACAGTAATCAACTGAATTGTCTACTTTTCAGAACAGAAGTGACAGCTTTAGTTTATTAATTCGGCGCTATTACAGTTATATCCTATCAATCACTAGCAGTGGACTACCCTATGAGACAGTAATCAACTGAATTGTCTACTTTTCAGAACAGAAGTGACAGCTTTAGTTTATTAATTCGGCGCTATTACAGTTATATCCTATCAATCACTAGCAGTGGACTACCCTATGAGACACTAATCAACTGAATTGTCTACTTTTCAGAACAGAAGTGACAGCTTTAGTTTATTAATTCGGCGCTATTACAGTTATATCCTATCAATCACTAGCAGTGGACTACCCTATGAGACAGTAATCAACTGAATTGTCTACTTTTCAGAACAGAAGTGACAGCTTTAGTTTATTAATTCGGCGCTATTACAGTTATATCCTATCAATCACTAGCAGTGGACTACCCTATGAGACAGTAATCAACTGAATTGTCTACTTTTCAGAACAGAAGTGACAGCTTTAGTTTATTAATTCGGCGCTATTACAGTTATATCCTATCAATCACTAGCAGTGGACTACCCTATGAGACAGTAATAAACTGAATTGTCTACTTTTCAGAACAGAAGTGACAGCTTTAGTTTATTAATTCGGCGCTATTACAGTTATATCCTATCAATCACTAGCAGTGGACTACCTTATGAGACACTAATAAACTGAATTGTCTACTTTTCAGAACAGAAGTGACAGCTTTAGTTTATTAATTCGGCGCTATTACAGTTATATCCTATCAATCACTAGCAGTGGACTACCCTATGAGACACTAATAAACTGAATTGTCTACTTTTCAGAACAGAAGTGACAGCTTTAGTTTATTAATTCGGCGCTATTACAGTTATATCCTATCAATCACTAGCAGTGGACTACCTTATGAGACACTAATAAACTGAATTGTCTACTTTTCAGAACAGAAGTGACAGCTTTAGTTTATTAATTCGGCGCTATTACAGTTATATCCTATCAATCACTAGCAGTGGACTACCTTATGAGACACTAATAAACTGAATTGTCTACTTTTCAGAACAGAAGTGACAGCTTTAGTTTATTAATTCGGCGCTATTACAGTTATATCCTATCAATCACTAGCAGTGGACTACCTTATGAGACACTAATAAACTGAATTGTCTACTTTTCAGAACAGAAGTGACAGCTTTAGTTTATTAATTCGGCGCTATTACAGTTATATCCTATCAATCACTAGCAGTGGACTACCTTATGAGACACTAATAAACTGAATTGTCTACTTTTCAGAACAGAAGTGACAGCTTTAGTTTATTAATTCGGCGCTATTACAGTTATATCCTATCAATCACTAGCAGTGGACTACCTTATGAGACACTAATAAACTGAATTGTCTACTTTTCAGAACAGAAGTGACAGCTTTAGTTTATTAATTCGGCGCTATTACAGTTATATCCTATCAATCACTAGCAGTGGACTACCTTATGAGACACTAATAAACTGAATTGTCTACTTTTCAGAACAGAAGTGACAGCTTTAGTTTATTAATTCGGCGCTATTACAGTTATATCCTATCAATCACTAGCAGTGGACTACCCTATGAGACACTAATAAACTGAATTGTCTACTTTTCAGAACAGAAGTGACAGCTTTAGTTTATTAATTCGGCGCTATTACAGTTATATCCTATCAATCACTAGCAGTGGACTACCTTATGAGACACTAATAAACTGAATTGTCTACTTTTCAGAACAGAAGTGACAGCTTTAGTTTATTAATTCGGCGCTATTACAGTTATATCCTATCAATCACTAGCAGTGGACTACCTTATGAGACACTAATAAACTGAATTGTCTACTTTTCAGAACAGAAGTGACAGCTTTAGTTTATTAATTCGGCGCTATTACAGTTATATCCTATCAATCACTAGCAGTGGACTACCTTATGAGACACTAATAAACTGAATTGTCTACTTTTCAGAACAGAAGTGACAGCTTTAGTTTATTAATTCGGCGCTATTACAGTTATATCCTATCAATCACTAGCAGTGGACTACCTTATGAGACACTAATAAACTGAATTGTCTACTTTTCAGAACAGAAGTGACAGCTTTAGTTTATTAATTCGGCGCTATTACAGTTATATCCTATCAATCACTAGCAGTGGACTACCCTATGAGACACTAATCAACTGAATTGTCTACTTTTCAGAACAGAAGTGACAGCTTTAGTTTATTAATTCGGCGCTATTACAGTTATATCCTATCAATCACTAGCAGTGGACTACCTTATGAGACACTAATAAACTGAATTGTCTACTTTTCAGAACAGAAGTGACAGCTTTAGTTTATTAATTCGGCGCTATTACAGTTATATCCTATCAATCACTAGCAGTGGACTACCTTATGAGACACTAATAAACTGAATTGTCTACTTTTCAGAACAGAAGTGACAGCTTTAGTTTATTAATTCGGCGCTATTACAGTTATATCCTATCAATCACTAGCAGTGGACTACCTTATGAGACAGTAATCAACTGAATTGTCTACTTTTCAGAACAGAAGTGACAGCTTTAGTTTATTAATTCGGCGCTATTACAGTTATATCCTATCAATCACTAGCAGTGGACTACCCTATGAGACAGTAATCAACTGAATTGTCTACTTTTCAGAACAGAAGTGACAGCTTTAGTTTATTAATTCGGCGCTATTACAGTTATATCCTATCAATCACTAGCAGTGGACTACCTTATGAGACAGTAATCAACTGAATTGTCTACTTTTCAGAACAGAAGTGACAGCTTTAGTTTATTAATTCGGCGCTATTACAGTTATATCCTATCAATCACTAGCAGTGGACTACCCTATGAGACAGTAATCAACTGAATTGTCTACTTTTCAGAACAGAAGTGACAGCTTTAGTTTATTAATTCGGCGCTATTACAGTTATATCCTATCAATCACTAGCAGTGGACTACCTTATGAGACAGTAATCAACTGAATTGTCTACTTTTCAGAACAGAAGTGACAGCTTTAGTTTATTAATTCGGCGCTATTACAGTTATATCCTATCAATCACTAGCAGTGGACTACCTTATGAGACAGTAATCAACTGAATTGTCTACTTTTCAGAACAGAAGTGACAGCTTTAGTTTATTAATTCGGCGCTATTACAGTTATATCCTATCAATCACTAGCAGTGGACTACCTTATGAGACACTAATAAACTGAATTGTCTACTTTTCAGAACAGAAGTGACAGCTTTAGTTTATTAATTCGGCGCTATTACAGTTATATCCTATCAATCACTAGCAGTGGACTACCTTATGAGACAGTAATCAACTGAATTGTCTACTTTTCAGAACAGAAGTGACAGCTTTAGTTTATTAATTCGGCGCTATTACAGTTATATCCTATCAATCACTAGCAGTGGACTACCCTATGAGACAGTAATCAACTGAATTGTCTACTTTTCAGAACAGAAGTGACAGCTTTAGTTTATTAATTCGGCGCTATTACAGTTATATCCTATCAATCACTAGCAGTGGACTACCTTATGAGACAGTAATCAACTGAATTGTCTACTTTTCAGAACAGAAGTGACAGCTTTAGTTTATTAATTCGGCGCTATTACAGTTATATCCTATCAATCACTAGCAGTGGACTACCCTATGAGACAGTAATCAACTGAATTGTCTACTTTTCAGAACAGAAGTGACAGCTTTAGTTTATTAATTCGGCGCTATTACAGTTATATCCTATCAATCACTAGCAGTGGACTACCTTATGAGACACTAATAAACTGAATTGTCTACTTTTCAGAACAGAAGTGACAGCTTTAGTTTATTAATTCGGCGCTATTACAGTTATATCCTATCAATCACTAGCAGTGGACTACCTTATGAGACAGTAATCAACTGAATTGTCTACTTTTCAGAACAGAAGTGACAGCTTTAGTTTATTAATTCGGCGCTATTACAGTTATATCCTATCAATCACTAGCAGTGGACTACCCTATGAGACAGTAATCAACTGAATTGTCTACTTTTCAGAACAGAAGTGACAGCTTTAGTTTATTAATTCGGCGCTATTACAGTTATATCCTATCAATCACTAGCAGTGGACTACCCTATGAGACAGTAATCAACTGAATTGTCTACTTTTCAGAACAGAAGTGACAGCTTTAGTTTATTAATTCGGCGCTATTACAGTTATATCCTATCAATCACTAGCAGTGGACTACCTTATGAGACAGTAATCAACTGAATTGTCTACTTTTCAGAACAGAAGTGACAGCTTTAGTTTATTAATTCGGCGCTATTACAGTTATATCCTATCAATCACTAGCAGTGGACTACCTTATGAGACAGTAATCAACTGAATTGTCTACTTTTCAGAACAGAAGTGACAGCTTTAGTTTATTAATTCGGCGCTATTACAGTTATATCCTATCAATCACTAGCAGTGGACTACCTTATGAGACACTAATAAACTGAATTGTCTACTTTTCAGAACAGAAGTGACAGCTTTAGTTTATTAATTCGGCTAAAATTATTACAGTTGTATCTTGTCAATCACTAGCATTGGACTACCGTATGAGACACTAATAAACTGAATTGTCTACTTTTCAGAACAGAAGTGACAGCTTTAGTTTATTAATTCGGCGCTATTACAGTTATATCCTATCAATCACTAGCAGTGGACTACCTTATGAGACACTAATAAACTGAATTGTCTACTTTTCAGAACAGAAGTGACAGCTTTAGTTTATTAATTCGGCTAAAATTATTACAGTTGTATCTTGTCAATCACTAGCATTGGACTACCGTATGAGACACTAATAAACTGAATTGTCTACTTTTCATTACAGAAGTGACACCTTTAGTTTATTAATTCGGTTCTATTACAGTTATATCTTACCAATCACTAACAGTGGACTACCGGTAGTACGAGACACTAATAAACTGAATTGACTTTTCTTTACCGTATGTATGGTTGGTATTATGGGACACCAATATCGGTCTGACGCTGCGCCTAACCTAATTATACATTGCTATATAGACCTCTTTTATAATACGCATCCCCTATCTGGACTGCGCTGCCAATATATCTCAGCGACACAAACATTAGAGCCGGCCTGTACCGCTCGAAACGAGCCACAGTATTGGCTTACCCAACAATACAAAACACTCTAACCTTTAGAACAAGCAGTACAAAAACAATAGAGCTTCAGTATAATGGTGCTATCAGAATATAGGTCTCAAGTGGCACTGTATTACTCACACAATAAAATCAGTTCAGAAGCGTGCGTTACATATTATCCTTTCTATGTCAGTCTTACGCCGATGCTTTGTATTCTCTGCATCGTGTCTCTGCTTGCGTAAAGTTCGTTACCCACGCATCACATCCACATCATCTCCGTTAATTCAGTCTCTTGTACCGTGCTATACTCTCCGGCACCATTATAATTTGCCTGTTAGTCGCATTTCTGTGGGACGTATTGTGCCTAAAACTAAGCGCTTTTAAAGTTTCTTCACCATTAAATACCAGGAACATTTCGTTTTATTATAATACATTACATTGCCTATTTAACAATTATACCCGCAGACCGAATGGGCTATTCATGAGTCAATAGCCCATGAAGCGCAGTCGGGGTCCTAATGAAATGCGGAACACATCCCAATATACATACGTACACCATTCAATTTCTAGGGACAAGTCCCGGGGACAAATCCCTTGTTGGGTACACACGAAGGGACAAGTCTCTTCGTGTGAACTAGGAAAATTATTGACCTAATTTTGTCTCCGGGACTTGTCCCCTCAATTCAAACCAAATTCGTGTGTAGCAACCTTAAGAGTGCAAGGTAGTAGGGAAAAGCTAAAAGCCTTATCTGAATTATCTAAGACCAAGCAGGGTGAATGATAACAATTGGCCTTATATAAAGGCTTATTATTTCTTGACTTCGTCACCGACAAAATGTCGGACTATTAAGCGTACATTTAGTTTCACTTTGAGATAAAAATGACATGGAAAAAAATCGAAATAGTGTTGCTTTTCCCTTTACTACTCTAGCTCGATTCCTCATTCTATTCGTCTATCAGGAGGATTGTTTAAAAACTAGACTTGTTAGCTACATCAGTGTTCATGTGTTTTAGTGTTACTGTACAAATAAGCTAAAAGAGAAGTGGTTTTGTTTCTTGAATCCGCAAAGAAAAATATCTCAGAGATAGCAGTGAATTTCCATGTCTATAGACTTTCATATATAAACACGGCTTTCAGCCAATCAGCGCGCTTGTTTTCTCTGGGTTATTTTATAATTGTCAAATCAATTGACATTCCAAGCAGTTATAATTAGTTACAAATAATGCACGATTTACGATAACTCGTACCGCGCTTGAGTTAAAAATGAGAATAAATTAACACACTGTAATAACTATTGTGTTCTTTATTTATTTATTTATTTATTTATTACACCACATCAGTGCCTGAAAAAACTGTAACAAATCATTTCCAGATTTTATAAACATGATTATAAGTAGTATAGTAACTAGCGGTTCTGGCGCACATTCCTGAAATTCCTCAAATTCGTAAGACCAATTTGTAAAATTGTTTCATTTTCGTTGTTTTTTTCATCTAATGGACTATCCTCACTTCGTTCGGGGTCCATTAGATGAAAAAAACAAAACGAAAATGCAACAATTTTACAAATTGGTCTTACGAATTTGAGGAATTTCAGGAATGTGTGCCAAAACACGCTAGTTAGTATTCTACTATAGTTCATTGAAGGTGGGCGAGTAAAAAGGCAGCCGAAACCTAGGTAGCCCTGGCGAAATATACGCCCTCCTAAATAATCGGTTTCTACCGCTTTTTTCCGGATTGGAGCAGTTTTGTTGTACTATTTTTTTGTTGTATTTTTTTACATTTTAACACCCTATTAGAGAAGCGTGTTTATAAGGTATTATTTACTACTATAGTTCATTTATTGTATTTATACACCATATTAAAGGATTGTAGTTATAAGGTATTATATCGAAGCTCGAACACTTGGTTTATAGTGAATTTATTACATTTCAACGTCTTATTAGAGGAGTGTTGTTAGTAAGGTATTATATCATGGCTGAGCATACACCAACATTTGTTCGAGTACGTCCTTTAAAGAACTATTTACGTGGGTGGAAGATGGATATTCCTGATGATAATCCTATGGGAGCGGATCCAGCCGTTTTCCTTGCCGGCGTACGTAAACAAACTACCGAAAAGTTTAAGGAAGAACTACGAAACCACAACACCTTTAAGGCCCAATTAGCTTTAAACATAACTTTCGTGCTTGATAAACCTGATGGTTACGTATACGAGACAGCTACATTTTATAGCAAACAATCTGTTTTGATCAACGATGCTGGTATCCGTGAGGTAATAGTAGAAGCACATGCTCAGATATATGACCAAATTGAGAAGTGGATCAGTCGTGGATCAAATTGGGTCATAGATAGAGTCAATATTCTATGGTTAAACATCGCTCAATATCAACCACTACGTGGAGGTTCGTATTTACCACTACCTGAAGAAATAGCGAATAAAAAAGCTGTGATCAATGTAAACAACAAAGACGATCACTGTGCACTTTGGTCGATATGCGCAGCAATGTTTCCAGTTAAAAAAGATCCTCAAAGGACATCGAAGTATCGAATAGATATGGTGAAATCCAGCGGGGTGGACTCACCAACACCAATCTCACAAATACCACTTCTAGAGAAGCAAAACGACATTTCTATTAATGTATATGGATGGGATCCAAAGGAAAAGTGCTTAATAATATATCATATCTCAAAGAAGACTTTTTCGAAGTACATCCATCTACTACTTATAGAAGACCCAAAGAGTGGTAAACAACACTATTGCTGGATAAAGGACTTCAACAAACTCCTATTCGATCAGACAAAGTACGAACATAGGAAACACTTCTGCGAACGATGTCTACATGGATATTCCAATGAAGCTCTTCTTACAAAGCACATTACAGAGTGTAACGGTACCGATGACAGAGCC
This sequence comes from Actinernus sp. WN-2022, assembly GCA_030867875.1. Classification (NCBI taxonomy): domain Eukaryota; kingdom Metazoa; phylum Cnidaria; class Anthozoa; order Actiniaria; family Actinernidae; genus Actinernus; species Actinernus sp. WN-2022. The sequence goes on along the minus strand of JAOWCC010001634.1, from coordinate 133,669,944 downwards.
ATACGCATTGAAATGCCTACCAATAAGAACAACGAAGTTTCATTTCAGAATATACACAAACAGCTTAAAGTACCCTACATTATCTATGCAGACCTTGAGGCTTTGACCACTAAGATCGAAGGACCTGCCCAAGACCCAAAGAAGAGCAACACACTTAAAACAGAAGAACATATTCCCTGTGGATTTTGTTATATAGTTGGGACGTTCCGATGGTCATAGCGAACCACCAGTACTATATAGAGGCATGGATACTATAGAACGTTTTCTACAATGCATACAAGAGGAAGAGGTGAAGATCAAAGCCCAAAAGGCTAAACCACTATGCATGTCATTTTAAAACTATAAGGCTTATAATAGCGCAACAATTTGTCATATCTGTCAGAAGCCATTGGTTGGTGATAGAGTACGTGATCATTGCCACATCACAGGCGAGTTTCGAGGTGCCGCACACAATACCTGTAATCTAAAATTACGTGTTTTTCCTACCATCCCAGTCGTATTCCATAATCTTCGTGGATATGATGCTCACCTAATAATGCAATCCATATCCATAACATTAGGTAAGATATCTTGTATTCCAAACAATATGGAGAAATACATTTCATTCTCACTTGGTAACCTAAGATTCATTGATAGCTTTCAATTTCTACCATCATCTCTTAGTACATTGGTATCAAGCTCAGAATCAGACACTTTCCAACAAATTGTAAAATATACATCTAATCAAGAGAAAGCCAATCTATTAACTCGTAAAGGAGTATATCCATATGAGTACATGGATTCGTGGGATAGATTTGCAGAGACTTCTCTACCACCGAAAGATGCGTTCTATAGTAAACTAACTCTAGAGGACATATCCGATGAAGATTATGAACATGCAATAAAAGTTTGGAATGTATTCGATTGTAAGACATTAGGCGATTATCATGATCTTTATCTACAAACTGATGTACTTCTTCTAGCAGATGTGTTCGAGGACTTTCGTACAACATGTATGCAAAACTATGGATTAGTTCCCGCACATTATTATACGAGTCCAGGACTTTCATGGGACGCTTTATTAAAGAAAACAGGAGTGGAACTTGAACTATTAACTGACTACGACATGTATTTATTCATTGAGAAAGGTCTACGCGGTGGTATATCCATGGTATCACAGCGTTATGCCAAAGCAAATAACCAAAGTATACCCGATTTTGATCCCAATAAGCCAAATAGCCACATACTCTATCTTGACGCCAATAATCTATATGGTTGGGCCATGAGTCAATATCTACCAACAGGAGGATTTGAGTGGTATACACCAACAGAAGAACAAATAACAACTCATGCAATCGATTCAGATAGGGGTTATATCCTTGAAGTTGATCTTGAATATCCTCGAGAACTTCATGATACACACAACGACTATCCACTAGCTCCAGAGAGAATTCAGGTGAATAAAGATTTGTTCTCAGAGTATCAGACCAATCTATTTGAGGAACTATATAAAGGTAATGGATCTTTGAAAGTAGAAAAACTTGTACCTAATCTATATAACAAAAAACGATATGTGCTACACTACCGCAACCTACAACTGTATCTATCTCTTGGTATGCGCTTGAAAAAGATCCACAGGGCATTACGATTCGACCAATCACCATGGATGGAACCATATATACAAATGAATATGGAGTTACGAAAACAAGCGAAGAGCATCTTCAAGCAGGATCTATACAAACTGATGAACAATAGCGTATTTGGAAAAACAATGGAGAATCTACGTAAGCGTGTAGATATCCAATTAGTGCGCGCATCAGAAGGAAACAAGCTACAACGTCTATTGAATAAACCTAGTTATGCTCGATCCACAATTTTCGATGATGATCTTGCCGCGGTACATAACTACAAAAGTAGGCTATTGCTAAACCGCCCCATATATGTTGGAATGTCAATTCTAGATCTATCAAAACATCTGATGTATGACTTCTACTACAACGAGCTTAAGAAGCAATATGGACAACGCTGTAATCTACTTTATACCGATACCGATAGCCTACTACTACACATTAAAACTGAAGATATCTATACAGACATGGCAACTCATAAACATCTATATGATACTAGTAACTACAGCAAAGACCATCCGCTGTATAGTATCGACAACAAGAAAGTACTTGGTAAAATGAAAGACGAATGTGGAGGTATTCCAATAGTCGAATATGTTGGACTACGATCGAAGCTCTATTCTATATTGAAAGTAGATGGTGGCGAGATTCGTAGAGCTAAAGGTACCAAGAAGTCAGTAGTGAAACATCGTATTCGTCATGATCAATATAAAGAGTGCTTGATGGATAAGAAAGTATTCAAACATGGAATGAATATGCTTCGAAGTGAAGGTCATAAGATGTATGGTATGCATATGAACAAAGTATCTCTATCACCGTTCGATAGTAAGAGATGGATTTCAGCAAACGGAATAGATACAATAGCCTACGGTCATGGAGACGTTTTTCCAGAGGATGAAGAATTAGATGGTTTTATTAGCAATATACTATCAAACGTAGTTGATACACTATCCTACAACAGTAAAAACGCCATTACAGTGGATGAAGATATAAACGACTTTATTTATGAGTTGCTTCTATCTTAGAATACCTTTCGGTGGTAGTTCTGTATCTGGTGGTATCACTTGTATCTCTTCACGAACGAACCCTCGCTTTGGTGCATCTTCTCCTAAATAGTATAGAACTGGTTGATTTGATGATACGACATTTCGAGAAATATAGTATGTTTGTAAACTCCATACAGGATCAGTTGCTCGTTTTACTCCACCTTCCAATTCTTCCGGTGAGTATAGATATCGAACTAAAACATCGAATGGTAGTCGCTTTTCTTTCAATCCAATAATTCTAGAATATGTAGGAGTCTTTATGTTTACTTGTTGTGCCTCTATAGAATTTGAAGGCTCCTTACCTGTTAGTCGAGTAACTTCATTGTTAATAGCCTTGATAACATCAGGAAGCCTCAATACCCATTCTCTACTACGCGCATCCGATCCTTCAGATGTAAGTACCATCTCTTTTGCATATTGATATCCAAATAATCTTTCGGCTATCGTTCTATTTGCTCGTTCAACAAAACTTTGTGCCCTATGATGACCGGCTTCACCTCGTTGAACTTTCGTACCACGTAGTTCTAATGTTTCAGACATACGTCCCATGAATTCTCTACCAGGATCGACTTGCAATGTTTTTGGCCATTCTAGTGGACTACGTTTGTAGATTCGATCAAATGCTGCAGACACTTCACCACTATCTTTCGATGCTAAAGGTTCAGCCTCTTTATATCTAGAAGCTACATCGATTACCACTAAAGCATACTTATATAGTTTCCTTCCACGTCCAGGTCGATCGTGAGGTAGAAAGATCAAATCAGCTTGATGAACTTCATTAGGTTTCGATACAGTCCAATGTGGTCGTGGAATATAGTGTGGTGGTGATAGATATATTTGCCACATAGCTTGTTTCTCTAACCAACCCTTAGCTACATCTTCCGATACCTTTGCAGCCACCGATAACTTACCAATTGCAGCATAACCTTTCCAATAGCCCATAGGACCATAGAAGATATTCGCAAGTTTAGCATCCATTATATATCTATGTATTCTAACCTTTAACAAGCAGAAAAAAAAAGAATAAGAACTTATCTAACCAACTAGTTCTTATTCTTTTTTTCTTTTTTTAGTATCTCATCGATCGTAAAAATTCTCGTTTTTAAAAAGCATATCGACTAATAGCATATCCAGCGACTAGCATTCCACCACCAACATAGATCAACTCACCAGTCTTCTGATTGCTTGAGGGTTGATAGTAGTCGGATAAACGAGGTTCTTTCATTGTTTTGAGTCGTTTCAGCGCCTGACGTAACTTATCGGATTGCACAAAAGCTCGGTTGCTATCGAGTTGATTATTATGAGCATCGCGTTCAGCAACTTCCTGTTTGCGTATCCAATCGGACAATGTTTGATGTTTTTCAGTGAAAGCCTCCCTCTCAGCAATGAATTTTTCAGTTTCCCTATCATGTCTCTCTCGTTCTATATTAGCAGTTTCATCTTTCCCACCAAACATCTTAGCAAGCACTTGACTACCAGTAAATGCCGTTGCATTCAAAACTGCTCCGAAAATGGCCATTACGATAGCTGAAGCCATTATGGCACGATCTTTTGTTTCTCGAGATATTGTTTTGCATATATGCTACCAGTTATTACTGCAGTCCACTTCACGTAATTTATAATAGAATTAGAAGGATCACTAAGCATAGATTCCTTGGTAACCTTTTTTACGATCCAACCAATACCAGTAGCTATTCCAGTTATCATATAGCAGCATCGGTCACTGTTTTCATCAATTCTTTATCCATCCTAATATATATCGTATATCTCTAGTCTTTAATTGTTACTCCATATCTGGTACCGTAGTCTTTATCTGACTTGCTGGTTGTATCATACTAACGTTCTTAGAAGTGTCATCTCTATATCTTCTGTATTGATAGTATACGCCAACTAATGCAGCACCCGTACCAATAACTGCGATAGTAGTATTGATAGACACATTTTTCATCCAACTTTCATCTACGTTGATTTCTTTAGGTAATTCACTTTCACGTGTAATCTCTCTCTTTTGAGCCTCTCTAGCAAGTTTATTACTTAGTGCTAATGCTTTCCCAGCAGCAACCCTCTTTGGATCTTTTACTTTAGTTGGTGTTGTTTTTGGTGGATTCGCAGTTATCTGATCCGTTTGTTCCTCCATCTCGATTCGATATAGTAGTTACTTGCGAATGTTCAATAGGTGTACCAGGAATGACTATGTGATCAGCTACATTGAACAAAACGCTAGCTAGAGCTACAAATCGACTGTGTTTAAGTGCTAATCGACCAGCCACCATAGATATCTGATGGCGGGCTAATTAGTTTTCTTGTAGATCCTTAAACAGTGCGTGTTGGTCGTCTAGTGTAGCTACGTATGAGACTGCGTGAGTAGCTAGACGTAGTACACCATCTACTAAGTGTACTGTTATTTGGTTTGCTACTACGGCCTGGTATCTACTATGTAAACGTTTTACGTCCTTCTCAGATAGTTTAGTTATATCTGTTAGGGATAAATTCTGTCCTAGACATTCTTTCGTTTTACCCAATACAGCTAAGGTCTTAAGTTCTTCCCGCCATTCTTCGATATCCTCCAATTCGGTTGAAAATTCCAATTTGGTTGTAGGACAAGTAATAGCGCACTCATCTTTCAGTTCTTTGGTGTATTCATCCATGATAATATGTTACAGGTGCGGGTATCTCTAACACTACTACAAAAGGATGCCGCAAACAGAAACATATGCGAGCAAACTTATGAGATCGAAGTATCATTCGTAATTCATTACATTCTTGTGAGCCTCCGTAATCTTCAAATATCTTTTTACCATCTATAACTGATGCCGTATGAAATGCTACTACGATAGCTACGTTCTCACGAAAAGGTTTACATATACTCGTTAATTGTTGGGATAGTACCCAAATAGATAATCCTATATGTCGAGCAGAGAATGCTAAATCTACTAGTTTGTCAGTTCTTCGTTTTACATCTTTTGATGCGGCACAATCATCTAGAATCAATAATGTATTGGTACCTGACCAAAAGGTTGCACAAATATTTAATGTGGTATCGATAGCATCCTGAGATGGAGATATAACGTAGAAGTGTGGATCTCTATTAGCAAATCCATGATATGTTTTGTTGTGGGCATACGTAGGACAAATTAATACTATATAATCGAACTTACCACGAAATGGTCCACGAAGTTGTTCTATGAGAAATGCAGTCTTTCCACAATTCGTTGGACCTACTATGAGTGAGTTGAATGGGATGTGTTCTACCAAGGAATCCATCAGTATGTTATACTATGTAAAGATCTGTTCAATATCTTAAGCTGAGCATCTGCAAGGACGTAGATATGCATGTTTACGTTTCCACTTCCTTTTAAAGTTCTATGTATACGAATATCGATATCTTTTCCACCACCAGTTTGTGCCATTCCATGCATCACCATGAGCAGAGGAATCTTTCGCTGTACGACAATCGACTAGGATGGCAAATCTGTTATTGTAAAATTTGGTAGGAGTCATAGAAGTATTGGATGTACCAAACCATCCTTTTGCGGACTCCCAAAAATCTGGTGTTAACATACCTCCTGGAAAGAATCTATTTGGAACTCCATTTACGTCTATCTCTATCTTTGAAATATCAGGATTTACGAATGCTTCACTATCTCGTGAACCGGCAGTGGGAGGATCTACGAATAGAAAAAGTAATCCAGAAAATGATCGTCGTGGAACATTTATATTCTGAGATATCAAAGTATCTGATGCTTTAGCGATAGGTACTAACTTGAAGTGAACTGCGTGATCGTATAGGAATGCAGTACCTTTTTCATATGCGTGAAATGTATCCCTAGCTAGCGTTTCATTCTTGATTGCTTCGTATTCTAACTGGATGTTGGTAAGCTTGTACGTACCTATCTTTGTCGAATCTGATCCAACGATTATATCGATAGAGCGGGCTAGAGTTAATTCGAATGAAATAGTGTCTTCTAATGCATGTGGATATAGAACTCCATGTTGTGTAAGAATATCAACGTCTAATGGAATTCTATATTTGGAACCATATGCAGCTAACAATGCATTCTCACCAGTATCTGAAGTACCTGCATCACCGGCCTTAGATCGTAGCTTATTTGTGTTATCTGATTGGATACCTTGTTGTACTCTCGATTCTCTCTCCTGCGTAGATAGATAGATATCGGAATATGTTTGTAATAGATCCGATCGAGCAATGTCTTCTAATATTTCAGCTCCCATCTTACAAACTCGATGTATAACTAAGCAACGTCCAACATTTGCAACGACTCTATTATTAGCATGCCCCCCAGACAATACGATATCACCCAATAATGCTAAACTACCAGGTACTAATACGATATCTTCTCCCATCGTTGGAACTTCCACATAGAGAGTCTCACCTGGATTGGCAGATGATGGAGTGAAAGTTTTTCTATATAAAGTTCGTTGAGCTTTGAGTGCGAGTGGCACTCTTAGTGCTTTTATAGGAATTAACTTCGACGATATCATGTTGAATATACCAAGATATATAGTTATGTTCAATATGGAAGATGGTGATATTGACCCGACTGATACAACTGATGAGACTCCATTAATTCCAGATGGTGGCGATGATGATGATTACTTGAACGAACTATTAGGTCCACCCAATGAGTGGATCCCCATGAAAACGTTAAATATTGATGCAAATGGTGATGAGATTGGTGGCGACATGGAAGAGACATCGTTCATTGAAGGTGAAACAACTTCAGCAAGTGAAGTCGCATTTAAGCTTATCAAAGAGCAGACAAGAGATGCATGGTTTAAGATACTTAGTAAATTTCCAAATGTTAATTATGATAAATTCACGGCTCGTGTAGATGAGTATGACAATGTCTGGGTAAAGCTCAACCAGAAGAATGCTAAAGCTCATCTCCTATTCAAAACGCCAAAGGAGATGGTCCTCAACGATAAACTACCAAAGACCATAAAAACTGCATTAGGACCATCAGCTGAAAAAGTTATAGAAACAAAAGAAGGTAAGATCGAAGTCCTCAAACAGAAACAGAAAGTATCTGAGACTGTCATAAAAGATATCGATTCAACAGATGCTGAAAAGGTTGCAGCTCAGGAACTAATAGACATTGATGAAAAAGAGATTCAAGAAAACGAACAAGAGATCAACGAAATAGAAGAACGTATATCATTGCGAGATAGGGTTAAAGCTATTTTCAAGAAGCATGGCGTAACGGTGCTTAGCACTCTTGCTGCATTAGGTATTACACTTGGTGTTACAGCCGCTATGATTAAAAAGGCACTTTCTAGTACAGCTAATGGTGTTGGAAAAGGATTAAAGAAATTAGGAAAAGGATTAAAAGAAATAGGAAAAAAGTTAGGAAACATTTTACCTGGGATGATTGGATCAATTGCTAGCTTCCTATTTAAAACGGCTGGTGAGGCCATAGGATTCCTATCTAAGAATGTTTGGTTGTTAATCGTAGCCGTAGTTGTGTTCGTAGTGGAGCAATTCAAAAAACGTTAACGAAATATCATCCACGCAATTCCAGCTCCTGCAATAGATACTATCGCTAGATTGATCTCATGTTGTTGAGTAGGATTCGGTAAGATACTATGTGAAACTCGTTGTGGAACTTGTTGTGGTAATTGTTGTGGAACTTGGTGTGGTAATTGTTTCTTTTGTTTCTTCCCTTTCATATCTGGTGGGGATTTGGTTTCGAGAACATCTGTATTAATATCGTTTTTCCCTAACACCATACCTTCTGTGGCGCGTGGGATTGGATTTTTATAACCATCCTTCTTACCGAGGTAGTACTCAAGATTGCTTGGTAGTAATCGTACCCCTATGGCTATTGCTAGGTCTAATCTCTTATGTGTGTGTAGTATAGCTGTAAGATAGTTTTTATAGCTTACCACTAAATCGTTTTCTAGAATAGCGTCTTCGACTAATATCTTAAATTTTTCTTTGACATTGAAACTATCTATGGTGGATTGGTTAAGATCATTCTGAGCAGCTAGAACGCAATATCCAAAAGCTTCGACGGATCGATTCAATCTACCTAATCCAGCATTAGTTAAACCCTTTCCGATTGGTGGCGTAAACCAATTGTATTGTTTTCCTTCATGTTCATCGTTCCGAATGAATGCCACAAGATTGCCCTGATCCTCCTTACCTCCTTGGTCTGCAAATAAATTATTTTTCTGAGGCCACGTGGTTGCACCTTTGTCATAGCTTCGGGCTCCGTGGACGTTTACGTATCCTGTCGGACCCGGGTATAAAAGGAATAGATCTCCTAATCCGTTATTCCTACCCCCGTGCCACCGGAAATCTGGTGTTCAAGATATACCAAATTCGATGCACAATTTCTCCAGAGCTGATTTGCTATATAGGTTATCCATTTGCTTGAAAGCAGAGTCACCAGGTATAGGAACTCCATGAGCACCACCAAGTTCATGTAGAATTCTTCGTATTGTGAAATAAACGTGAAATCGTAGTAGTCCTTGAACAATAGGAGGATACGTTTTGAAAATAGGATCAAACAATGACACTCCACATCCAGAAGTCGCACACCACGTTGCGAAATTCAATTGTTGAGGCCAATATTTGAAATCCGGACCATGTAACCAATGGTAGGACTCATTTGCTGTCATATGCTTTATGACGGTCTCCTTGAATATGTTGGGTACGCCTGCTTTGAACTTTTTCGTAGGTGTGACATATATCCATAGATTAGTTAAATCGATATCTTGTGCTTTTTCAGTAGGTGGGGCCGCCGTAATAGGATATTTCACACTTCTATCTAGTATTAACGTATGTGGAAAACCACCATGCACATCCCACAATGCGTTATCAATACGTTTTTGAATGGTGGTAGGTAGCTTAGAGACATCGTCGCCATAAACCACATAACCATTATTCCCATCTCGAAACCAAATACTAGTTGAATATTTGCCAGGGTCGTCTATATCCGTTGATACGTAGAACTGGTGAAAATCTGCATGTGGATATCGTTTCTTAAAATTCGCTAATAGATCGGCATTCAACGTTGCGACCTTGGCCTCCGATGCTTCAATCTTCGCGTTTTCCTCGGCTATTCTCTCTCTATCTCTCCTAGCTAGGATCTCAGCTTTTGACCGTAAATTAGCATTCCGTGTTGGGGTCTCATCATCTCTCTCGTCGTCTCCCCCCTCATAATGGTAGCTGAAATTACCTCCGTGCCTCCTCATATTAAAGCTATACATACATACAGTTTATACCTTTAATATATAATGGTTATCTTAAATGTCACATGTCCAAAGTCTGACCATACTGTCTACTTCGATAACCCTATTCTTATCAATAATATTTCGCTAGTTGAGGTCACTCTTAGTCACAATTGGTGGAACCTAGCAGAGAAAGGGGGCTTTAAGTGGGGTGTCGATGGTGTGATGTTTCCATACGAAATTAAGCCGGGACACTATAGTATAGCATACTTTATAGACTACTTCGATCCCGCAGTCACGGCTGGTTTCTTGGAATTCATAGACTACCCATTTAGGAAACATTGGGTTATGAAGGTCAAGAAACCAATCCAGTTCACTAAGAATATCTGCGATTTGTTTGGTATCAAAGTAGATAAAGATGTGACAGACTATGCGACCATCGTTGTGGGAACATACAACCCGATGCCAAAAGATGTTAAGCATATATATATCTACTGTGATGTGGTGGATTCCGACTTCTCACTTCTTGAGGGGAGGCCATCTAAAATCCTATATACTCTTAATACGTAGCCTGCGAATACAGCCGCCTCACATCGGGTGGAAATAAGCCCCCCGAGAGAGACGTCTGCGAGTTGGGTGTAAAAATGCCATACTGATGACGTAAGTTCGTCAAGAATCCGGACGAACGCGCTGATTGGTTGCTGATTTCATATTTGCATATTCATATCGCAGCTGTGAATTTCAAGATGGCGGATGTTGTTGTATCGCGGACACGTCTTCGTGATTGTGTCGATTCATTAGTTTCCCTCTTTAAAATATCGTCTGTCACTGATAACCAGTTTGAGGCTTTGTACTGGTTTATATCTGGAAAGGAAGTTTATGTTAGTTTACCCACAGGTAGTGGAAAATCTTTAATTTTTCATTTGGTCCCTCTTGTTCACATGTGGATGTTTGACAACGAAGACAGCAATCAAAACACAGTCTTCTGGAAAAAGGTATAAGCATTCAGTGTACTTTTTAAGGTTTATTCCATGTAATTAATTAGCACGTACACATTTAAACGAGCTTAGTGCTCACTCTGTGAAATGTGATTAAATAAACTAATACTATTACTACTAGGATCCAATTCTTATTGTTATTTGCCCGCTGCTGACTTTGATGCAAGATCAAGTTAACCTGTTAACGCAATGTGGACACCGGGCAGCCTACATTGGAGGTGATCAGAGTGAAGCAACTCTTCGAAACATCGAGAATGGGCGCTTTACGTACGTGTTTCTTTCGCCGGAATCTGCTCTCTCGAATGACAGATGGCGAAATATGCTATCTAGTAAGGTTTACAACGATAACCTCGTGGGGGTTGTGGTAGACGAAGTTCATTGTGTAACTGAATGGGGGTTGTCTCCTGCAAACGATAAACGGAATGTCTTTCGTCGTTGGTATAGCAGACTCAACGAGACAAAATCTCTTGTTAATGTACCATTTATGGCACTTACTGCTACCGCGACAAAGTTTACAAAGGACAAGATTTTTGAACTGTTAGAACTGAATTCCCCAATAGAAATTGTGGAGAGTCCGAATAAGAACAATATCAGTTATTGTGTGCAAGCCCTAGATAATAGTCTTTCTCTAGCTGACAATTTTCGTTGTGTAATTAAGGAAATTGAGCAGAAAGGAAAAGATTCGAAGCGAACAATCATATACTGCCAAACTGTAAAGCAATGCACTTTACTATTTAAGATGTTTGAAATGGAACTTAAGCCGAATTTATATGTAAACGATAACATGGATCCTAGAGGTCGTTTGGTCGAAATGCTGCATTCTGGGACACCAAATAGTGTGAAAGAACATATAATGCACCAATTTTCAAATGACTCCAACCATTTGAGGGTGTTGATTTGCACCATTGCATATGGGATGGGAGTGAATTGTCGAGGGGTAACCCGTATTATTCACTTTGGCCCTTCAAAGTCAATTCAAGCTTATATACAAGAGAGTGGTCGCTGTGGCAGAGCAGGAGAGCCAAGTATTGCTCTGTTGTTGTTCAATGGCTTAAATTTGAAAGTTGCTGATGCTGACATGAAGGAATATGTGAAAACAGATAGTTGTAGAAGAAAATTGCTAATGAGGCACTTTGACTGCCCACTGCCCAATTTACCCAGTGGACACAACTGTTGTGATGTATGCAATGAAAAATGTAAATGCCAAGGTGAATACTGCAATCAAGACATGCATCTACCTACTGATGCAGAATTGTTGTCACCAGATCAGCACCATGCATGTAGACAGGTTTCACAAGAACAGAAAAGTACACTTCTCTATAAGCTAAGACAGTTACAGAAAAGGCTTGTGATGAAAGCAGTGATTGTCAATGAGGACTACACTCCTACTGTTATGTCTTACCCAACTGTACTTTTAGAACTTGGTAAAGAACAAATTAACCAAGTTGTGGAACACTCTGACATAATATTTACTCTAGAGGATATCTTGAAACATGTTGACATATGGCAAAAAAAGCATGGCATTGCTGTTTTAGAAATTTTTCACCAAATATTCCATGATGTTGAGGTGCCAATGGAATGTGAGGATGATGAATCAGATGAAGAGGACTTTCAACATGAATGGACAGAAATAATGAATGACCCCTCATTCTTAGAATTACTAAACCAGTCTGAATGGGAACAGGAATCATTTTCTTTCACTGATGAACAGGACTCCATTGTTGAAGCAGGATTCCCACCCATGCTTAACAGTGTTATAGAAATAATTTCCTCTTTACCTTAGAAATATTGTTCTTGTACAGTTCTCAAATGCATGTATAATTAATGAGATCAGCAGTCAATTGCCCTTAACCAAAATGAGGAGACTAGGTACTAGCTTGTCATGCAGGGCCTGGGCAACACATTTGGGTAGACAGGACTTGTCTGTCTGTCTGTTGCCATCGCATCGAAACAACATGACAAGTGTTTCAATGTGTTCCAAGAGTTTACAGAGATATGCTAAAGCCGTTAAATTGCTGAGTTCCTTTGGAGTATTCCGAGGCAAACTTGCACCAGGAATGTCCTCTTCAGCTAAAGAAACATGAAAACATTGAGAAGATTGCTCACTTGCCGCCTTGTTGTTTCGATGCGAAGAAAAGTCCTGTCTAGATCTACCCAAACATGTTGTCCAGGCCCTGCGTGACAAACTAGTACCAAGTCTTCTACTCATTTTGGTTAAGGCAATAGCCCATTTTCGATACATGCTTCATTGTCACACACAAAGGTTTTGAAAAGTTAAGTTAATTCAAGGTATATAGTTTTTTTCCTAAAAACTTGAAGGGTCTCCTACTTTGAGATAGCTGTCTATAACTTCTTCCAAGTGGATATGTTGTAGTTCAAATATATACATTGGTTTAAATATATTTAAACCAGTTCAAAAATAATTAAACAGGTTTAAATTTTTGAACATTTTAAAACTGGTTTAATTTTTTTGAACATATTTAAACTGGTTCCCTTTTTAGAACCTTGAAAAAAATTACCTTGCTGAAATTTTTAAACCAGTTTAATTTGTTTTGAAAAAAAGTAAACCAGTTTAAAAATAAAAATAAAAAAACAGTTTACATTTTTCAAAAAAAAAGAACTGGTTTAAATATATTTAAACAAATGTATATATTTGAACTACAACAGATATGCTGTGGTTCAATGTTTAACCTTACTTTCAGTTTATGTTGTTTCATGTTCATTATCACTATCTCGCTTTGACATACATTTCCATGTTATATTTGTGTTTGTTTATCCACTTACAGAGCCCTCCAATACGGTCAGTTAAATGAGATCTCTTAAAACCTGTATAATGTTGATAACATCTTCCATGTGTATACACTAGTGCATTCTGCTGCTTAAGGGTCTGCACTATCTTCTCCATGTCCCTCTTTGTAGATTGTACAAAATGCTTCCCTGACCTCTTCATCACATGGCACTCTTTTGCTACTTTATCGATTGTTTCTGTAGCAATTTTAACCATTTTTGCTGCCCGGTTAACAGCATGTAGGGATAGGTTGGAACCCATCTTTCTTAATGCCTCCTTCAAGATATTATTATTGTGTTCAAGGTCAAGGTCAAGAGGTACATTTTTACCCTTACGTCCCTGGTTGTTCACAGATCTGTTCCACCTTTGTCTGTAGGCTTGTCTTGGGGTCAAGAGGGCTTGTTGCTGAAACTGTATGAAAAGAGCTTCCAGAGCATATTTGGTGCTACCTTTATCAGCATAAAAATGGAGGAGAAGGAATTTCCAGCACTGTATGATCCTATCTCCATCACCCTCAGCAATGGCATCAGTGAAATTCATATAGAGTAACCCATGTTCTAAAAAGTTGCACTGATAATTATACATATCATCAGCTTTGACTTCCTCTCTCTTCTCTGTACTTTTGGATGACTCCAGACCAGATTCAGGCTGGGGATCTTCAACAATCAGTCCATGTGCTTGAGCCTCGTGGTTTCTACGGTGCTGGCCATTGTGCCTGTGAGTTAATTAGGTTTAACCATATGTGAACACACACCTTAAATTTTAAGACATGCATGACATAAAATATACTTAAGCCCATAGATACTAGCCTAAGGGACACTATAATTATACCCTAATTTCATTTATTTCTGTTGTCTTCTTTGAACTGTTAGACAAACTTTTGACATATGTGCTAAATTGAAATCATTACAACATGTTTTTCTTCTTACTTGAATGTCTTATCACAACCAGGATGTCTGCATGGGAACCGACCATCCACGGTCATCTGATTCTGTATTACTCTCTCTTGTTCTTCTTCACTCAGAATGGAACTGATAATTCCATTGTACGTTTCACCATCCACAACCCACTTGTCAAGAATAACAGCAGCAATTTTGTTGACATACCTTCTTTTATTGTCAATGTCCTTTGCCGTATTGTGAGGGAAACAATTAATTGTGGTAGGTTTTCCATCCAAACTTTCCATACCCAGTATGTCCATCGCTGCAACAACAATACGTGACTTGACTGACAAGAGGAACATTTGTTTGTTTGCCGCATACGAATGGTGTGTGTCAGCCTTGACATTTCTTCTATTTATCAGGTTCCTTTCAGCAAATAGAGTGGCCATGTCATTTGCTGAGATGGTGGAGTAGAATCTGTTGTAGATTAACTAAAAAAAGTAAGACAGAAAAATACAAAAAAGTTAAAATTTTCACTGTAAATAATCTTTAGCAATGATTTTTCTTTCTCCGATACAAAAAGGACCTAAAAGATAGTAATCTCCAATATCATTGTTCCCTTTAAAATTTAATATTATATATCAAATTATTATATGTTTTTCATGGGTTAAGTAAAATCATTATATTGGAAACACAACAAAATTTGAACTTACATCCAAAAATTTCAATTCAGCATGCCAATCTGCAATTTCCAAGTGGAGTCCCTCCAGTCTTTCCTGGGCTGTAAATCCATTAGATAGTGACAGAATACAGTTGACAGCCCTCTCAACAGATAGTTGATCACCAACCAGACCAGTTTCAACGAAATGGGTAGCCCCTCCTTCTGATGTCCATTCTGGGACATATGTGTGCATGGTCTTTAGAACTTCTGTTATCCCCTCCGTTTTGTTCTCATTCTGAAATATCATGCCCAGGCACTCCTGAAAATAGGGCAAGTGACCATGTCTATAAAGAAACTCTGATTTTTTTTCTTTGATATAAATGATTTCAGAGGCCGAACTTAATACTATCAAAACATCAACCCTAATTACACAAACCTGACCTAATTTGCATAACTTAAAATTTGAAAACCTATAAAAACAGTAATGTGTCTGTCAATTCCAAGCCTTAACCCCCCTCCCTGGGCATTTGTGGAGGGGGGATGGGCAGGTTTGGAATTGACAGAGACATGACTGCTCTAAATCAGTGATGCCTGTTGCCACTAACAGAGCTTCGTAATCTAATTTAAGACTTAATTATTGGATCAAAGTACTTGTCACGTATAACACACCAATAAACAAATTAATGTCTGTCTGACTGCAACACATTTCCAAAGAGTATTTATACATTGCGTGATTCACAGATTCATGGTTTTACTCAAGTATGTTCCAAAGACATCAGCATTCAAAGCTCAGAAAAAAAATGAAGTGAGGCCATGGCCAAAAAAATCATACAAACCTTTCTTATTTAAAGATCAGACTATACAGTATTGAGTATAGACTGCTGAAATTGCATAGGGTGAGTTTCTTAAAGGATCACCATAGATCAGCCAAGATGCAAACAGCATGTTTGCATAGGGGCTGTATAGATAACACTCTATTTAAAGAGGGTGCACAATTACAGTAAATACCGTATTCTCCCTTGTGGCCCTAACAAAAAGGATCGAAAATAAAAAAAATACAAAGATCACTCTAAAAAAGTTTGAAAGCGAAAGCGATATATGAAAAAATATAAATATATATCCTAGTTCGTAGTTTCCAGGAAATCTGTCCTTTGAAGTGAACTCATGAAAGCGGTTCCTTTCGAAAAATTTTTACTCGTCATGCACTGGCAGATTTTCAGTTTTGCCCATTTCCACTCAATTTCTATATACATGTATCTGAATAAGAAGAAAACATATTGAAGATATACATGTTTGTAATTACTTTTTCTGATTTTGTTGCTGTTTCTGCTGAATGTTTGTGGGGAATGTGGTAAACAATGCTGTCATTATAAGACTCCAAGCACGGAATCTCTTCTACCAGCACTCTTGCTATCAGGTTGATATAGTTGCTTCGTTGCTTTATGTGCTCCAGTACTGATGGAACACATTTAGAGTTGTCCAGCTGTGCAGGGTACTCCAAGATTGATTTGTCATCAGGTAAATCATTACCAGAGATTCTGTTGGAGACCTTGATATGATTTACCCAATGCAAATCTTTGTTCTGGTTTTGCTCTGTCATGTCTCTGACCCTTTGATATATATCAAAGTTGTCAAAAACTATCTTCCAGCCTGGACCAAAGATTGCATTTTCAGGATCACCACATGCACTGTGCTGCATCTCCAAAGCTTCCTTGTCTTTCTTCTTGTCTATTTGAAGTCTTTCATCGAAAGTGGAGCCCAATTCATCACACTTCTTGTTGAAGTATGAAGCAGTGACACCAACTTTTAGGGTGGAAAGGAATGCACACATTGACTGCAATTAGAAAACAGTAAATAACAATCACAATATAATAATTATCATTATCATCATAACAATTCTGTTATGAAATCTGCATCCTAAATAGTGCATGATATATAGGGTTCTTTATAGTTATATTTATACAGTTGAAATACATGTTGGCTGGTATAAAACTAACCTGGAAGCCTGTGTACTTCATGATAGTTGTTATCATCAACTGGAGCCCATTTATCCTTGAACATCGTTCTTTTAACAGCACTGCACCTGCAACAGCAACTCCTGGTATCAAATCTTGTGCACTTCTTCTGCTTCTTGAGGACAGGGCACTTGACACAAGCATTGAATAGAATATGGGTGCTCTTTCCCGTAATTCATGGTTAATTTTTGACATAGTAAGATCTCTAATGCCTTGTGTTGTAACATTTCTAAGAACAGACGGCTTTTTTGTTGAAGTTAGAGCAGCACATTCATTAGATATGTCCTTTACGAAACATTTGAGTAGTTCAGCTTTTATCTCTTTGACCTGTGGAAACAAAAGTAAATTCATATACATGTATCTCATATATAATTATATATATATGGGACTGTTTGTTAATTATATAGCTAGGGGGCTGGAGTTTATTTTTTAAATAAGCACAGCAACAAAATTAATGTAACCCCCCCCAAAAAAAAATATATATATATATAGAATTCTTTAAAACATACCCATCCCTGAATATACTGTAAAAAACTGTATCCTGGCCATTTTTTACCATCACAAAAATGTACCCCCACTGATTTTGAAAATTGTACCCCCCCCCCCCCCCTCCCCCAATCTGAACTCCAGCCTCCCCCCTTAGCTATAATTAACGAACAATCCACATATAATAATTATGTTTATACATGTATATCAAATTCATGTTTACACTTGACTCATGACTATATAATTATTTGCAAAAATATCTACATTTTTAATAAGCACTTTGGTGTTTTGCAGTAGGTTTTCATCCTCATCCATCATAACAAATGCTTAACGAAAAAAATTGTAATTTGAGGGGGAAAAAGAAAGCTAGTATTTTACCTTGAATGTTGCTCTCGCAATGTCACTCCAGGTCCCTCTAAGCATAGCTTTTCCGAGTGGTTCCAGGCAGTCTCTAAGCTTTCGTTGTCTTTGTTGCGATGGCCACGATACGACAATCTACATGTATAACACGATAACAAAAGGCTTATATTCTTCGTACTGTATATTAAGGCAAACGTTATTAATATTTCGTTCATTTAAAATATAAAGAGGTACAACACCTTTACGCCAAGGTTGGTGCTTTTTGAAGTGTTACTGACACTGTAAGAAGAACAAGTGGTAGAGGTACATGTACCAGGCTGTGACTGTGAGGATATCGGTGAGAAGTCCAGAGCCTGAACGTCAGATTGTGCGAAGTCACGCGAGGCACGTGGAGTACTGCTTTGTACGGCACTAATCTCTTTGAAGAGCTCTTTAGAACATTTCGATTTCTTTTCTCGACTACGTCTAACAATCTCGGCCTCTGTCTTCGACACGCTTTCAACGTTCTTTTGCCATTTTTCCAGCAATAATTTGCACTGACGGCAGCAGAATTGTCTTGTTGTTGGATCCTGTGGCTGTGGTTGTGCTATTAAGGCTCGCAAATTCTCCGGTAACCTTAAAACAATTTGGGATACAACTGTACTCCCGTCACTTTTTATAAAATACCGATCTCGGCTATTCAATACCGCAGTTCCACACAGAATACAATCACTATTTTCATGTAAATTCCATACAGAACTCATATCATATTCCGTCACGGGTGAAGGCCGCCATTTATAAATTATGCGTAATGTCTTCTATCATACGTCATCAGTATGGCATTTTTACACCCAACTCGCAGACGTCTCTCTCGGGGGGCTTATTTCCACCCGATGTGAGGCGGCTGTATTCGCAGGCTACTTAATACGGTACCCCACAGTTTTAACGAAATGACTTACTACACAACGGTCCTCATACCCATTCGAGCCCTAGGAACGATACGGAACTACATTCGCCTCACAGTTTGCGATGAGAAAGGCAATCTCATAGACTTCAACAAGCAGCCTCTACGTTTCGTATTGAAGCTTGAGTAAATCATACGTATACATACGATGGACGGCGATTCAATTCAACCCCTTCTTCCATCAGCACCAACTATCTATCCGTCGCTTGCTAGTGGCACTGGAAAGAATTTTCGACTGAAAACAATCCGAGATACGCTTTCGGATATCGAAATTCAAGAAAAACACTATGAAGGCGTACGTAAGAAATATGCTCGTTCTCAAGGAATAGTTCATGGTATTGCCGTGGTAACAGGAGGTCTATCTGTGATTTTATCTGGGTCCGGATTGGGAATAGCTTTAACTGGCATCGGAATAGTGATTGGTTTACCATTAGGTGTTATTGGTGGCTTGTGTGGATTAATTTCAGCATCTACGACCATTGGAGCTAAAACATTAGGAATAAAAGTATCTAAACATGAGAAAACAACTATGTTAGCTAAAGCGAAAATTAATACGATTCGTGATCTAGTATCGAAGGCTCTACGCGATGAAAATATATCTGACTCTGAATACGGTCTCATCCTCGCTGAAGCAGATAAATACGAGATTATGAGGTCTGAAATTCGCCGAGAGACTCAAGGACAAATAAGCGAAAAAAACGTAGAACAAATTCGCTCCGAAGTGCGAAAGGAAATGCGAGAAAAACTTGGCAGTCTACTTGGATAAAAATATATATCTCCTATGAAAGAAATCGGCATGGATCTTATTTAAACTTCGCTAAAAGCAAAATCGTATAAATTACCGTGTTGTTTTGGTTTATATGTAAATTTCTGTCTACCACATCACGTCATCAGCGTGGGCGAAATTCCAAAAGGTCTATAAATTCCAATTGGACCCTAAATTCCAAAAAAATCGAAAAAATTCCTAAGAGACCTAAAAAATAAAAAATCTTAAAAATAAAAAAAGAGGGTCGGATCGGAATTTTAGGGTCGGATCGGAATTTTATGGACCTTTCGGAATGTCTGGTTCGTATGCAGATTTCTGTCTCGATTTTGTCAGCCACTAATTAACATACGACCGCTTTCATGTTGTGGTCTTAAACTAAATTCTTAAATGGGTATCTATCGACGGCCGTTTTGGTTCAATAGGAAACGAGTTGTTTAATCTTTGGTTGATGGAAAAGGTACGAATTAAACTTTATCATTAGTTAGACCGTGTCTCGTATAGATGGGCTCAAAGTGGGAATTGTAAGCAATCAACTCGTTGATAAAACGCACGACCGAACCCTTATGTATACCACACCGTTTAACAACGTCAATAAGAGACATACGAGATCCCGAACGATGTAGTACCTCGTAACTCGCTCCAACGACTTTAGTTCTAAGTATGGAGCTGGTACCTATATTGTTTTCTATTGCCTTATGAACAATCTCATAGACTATTTGTTGGACATTCTTAGGTACTCCTTGGGGGTCGAGTTTAGCAAAAGTCGTTGTAATGTGAGGAGCTATTCGATCGGTATTCAAATCTATATCGATCTTATCGTCATCATGTAGAGAACGTATAAATACATTTCCATGACATATGCTTTTATTGTTTAGTTGCATAAAACGAGCGACCTCTCCTTTAGATCTAATGAACCCACATTGTATACATGCTTGATAAAGTATAGCAGCTAAAATAGTTCGTTTCGCATAGCTACGTTTGATATAAACTTTCTGTACTTGAATGAATGCATCGGCTACGATTACTAATACATTTGTGGGGAACGAGAGGTCGTAATTTTGTTTATAAATAGTGTCGTATGCCTGTAGTTTTCGCATAATCGTTTGTAGTTGCAATTCTTTGTTATCGCTTTGCTTTGGGATTGTGCGGTCTAGATCATGTTGATACCGAAAGCTATCCGGCCCTACTATGCGTAACCTAGTAGTAAGATTGGTAGTTGTTTCTTCACATGATTCAGTCTCTGAAATAAGACCACAGGTGGGACATATGAATTCCGTTCCTTGCATTTCCATCGGGCATAGACATTCGGAACATGATTCACCGGTGCTAATATGTGATAATGGTTCGATATGCGACAATGGTTTGATATGTAGGCTTACACAAATTTCTGGACAAAGTAATCTGATAAGATCATCCATACTAGTTGTATACCATGTGCCTGTCAATTGTCCAATTGTTTGTTTGTTTGTTTTTTAAAAAAAAGAAAAAAATGAAGAGAGGTCGCATAACAATTTCTCTTCATTCTTTTTTTTTTTTTTCGTATCGTGATTTCTACTTATCCTCCGATCCTACCACATTTAGATCTTTCTCACTGATGGAGAGGTCATCCAATGCATTATCGAGATCGTTAATGTCCACCACATTTTGATCTTTCTCACTAATGGAGAGGTCATCCAATGCATTATCGAGAACGTAAATGTCCACCACATTTGGATCTTTCTCGTGATTCTCTAATTCCTTTAGACGTCTGAGGTTCTCCAACTCACTAGCCTCCTTAGCTATTTTCTTATCAAGGTTCTTCTTATTGCGAATGGTACGGCGTTGAGGTGCACCACATTTTGCACAAAGTTCGTGAATAGTACGACAGCCTCGACCACACGTTAAACATGGAACGAATATGGCACATCCTCTTCCTATCTGGAAGTCATGTTGAGAGCAATACTCTGACATCTTTGAACACTTCCTTATACATTTAGTGGTCTTTCCTCGCATCAACCAATCACAAGTTCTTGTCTCAATCATCGTGCAATATACCTATATATGTTATATGTCTAATTGGTATCTTAGTTGTGACGTCTACGTTGAGGTTCTTCAATTATACGCACTTGTCTAATCTGTGTGGTATTAATACGTACTAAGATAACAACATACGTTAATATCGTGAAGTAGAGAATATAATTGTTAGTACCATGAATGGAGACAACAACGTAAGCTAATATCGTGGAGTAGAGAATGTATACTAATACCATAGATGGCGATATACGGTATACTAATGATATCTCTAACAGTTGCTCAAGTTTGGATCTTTAGGTGCAAGAATGCCTAGGGACAATTTGGATGTTGCGAGAGATCCTACATGGCAGCATAAGCATTTATGTAGTAATCTAGTAGAGCGTTTTCGTCCTCTATGGTGAGCTGGGAGTGCTTAACGAGCCACTCAACGAGCCATTTAGCGGTATTAAGATGATCATTGCTACAGGCGCATAGTAGAGCATGATGAACGTATTCATACTCTATGGTTATTTGAAAACGTCGAACGAGCCACTTAACGGTATTAAGATACCCATTCATACTGGCACATAGTATAGCAACCCCGACGGCTTTATCCTCTTTGGTGAACTGGAAGTGCTTAGTGAGCCACTTAGCGATATCAAGACGATCATTCTTACAGGCAGCGCGTAGAACGTAATCGGTGTGTCCATCCATTTTATCGAACCGTAAGTGCTTAATGAGCCACTTAATAACATTAAGATTACCATATTCACCGGCGTAGACAAGAGGAAAGCTATCATCGACGTAGTTTACGGAAATACCGAAAGTCCTGGCCAAATTGTCTCGATCGTTGTCATTACGAGTAGACCTTAAAGACCGAAAGTGAGTACTCGTTTACGGAACTCTTGGTCTACGTTTTTGTAGCGCACGAGAGATGCGACACCGCTTAGGCGCTTCGATGTCCTTGCGATGTTTGCGAATGATTCTGGGCCTGCATGCTCTACTATCTTGACTAAGATTTCTATGGGGAGGCACGATATGCTATCCATAGTGGAAGAGGTCGATATACCGCATAGTAATCACTTCTCTAATAGGTTCTAAATGTAATAGGACAGATATACTGTATAATATCGTTCCTCTAATAGGGTGTTAAAGTGTAATAAATTCACAATAAACCAAGTGTTCGAACAAATGTTAATATATGCTTAGCCCTGATATAATACCTTATGATTACATTCCTTTAGGAGGGCGTATATTTCGCCAGGGCTACCTAGGTTTCGGCTACCTTTTTACTCGCCCACCTTTAGGAGGGCGTATATTTCGCCAGGGCTACCTAGGTTTCGGCTACCTTTTTACTCGCCCACCTTCAATGAACTATAGTAGAATACTAACTAGCGTGTTTTGGCACACATTCCTGAAATTCCTCAAATTCGTTAGACCAATTTGTAAAATTGTTGCATTTTCGTTTTTTTTTTTTCATCTAATGGACCCCGAACGAAGTGAGGGCCGAACGAAGTGAGGATAGTCCATTAGATGAAAAAAACAACGAAAATGCAACAATTTTACAAATTGGTCTTACGAATTTGAGGAATTTCAGGAATGTGCGCCAGAACCGCTAGTTAGTATACTACTTTATAAATAATGTTAATATTATGTTTTCTCTCTACACCAAAGGATGCTAAAGAGTCTATGTTTTTATAACTAACTTTAATATTCCAAGAATTAAAGTTTGTTCATCATAATCAAGGAAGGCTCGTTTCCTTTCACCTCAAACATGCCGTCACAGACATTCATCCTTTGTGTCGAATTGATTTTTCTTTTAACACAACCAAAATTATTTTTCAATTCCTTCCTAAATGCAGGCATCCGTAAAGTATACACTGCCAAATTTACAAAAGAATTACTAAACAATAGCAAATCCAGTGCAGTAGTAATATATACAATGTAGTTCTACTTTGCTGTAACACCACTTTCCACTGATTAACGTATATGTCAGTTCGATGTGATTGGGTAGCCAAGTTATCAGCGAAAATACGGTCACAAGGAACAAGGTTTTGGAGAGTTTACTGTTCTGTTCTAAACTTCTATGGCAATGTAAAGGTTTGAAAAACTTCATTTTGATCCAGATAGATGTATAGGAGATGACAATTAACATCAATGACACAACATCTATAGCAAGAATCACGAGAATTATTACATAAAGGTGTGCAAACCCATAATAATGAAAATATGTAACGTAAAGAGATACAGTTATTGATGGTACAATCCAAGTTAAAGCAATCACCACAAAGTAATGGCTGGTCTTTGCCAATCTATGACGAAAAGGCGTGAGTATTGCACATGCTCTTTCTACTGCGATGATCGTTAAGGAAAGCACAGAGACAAATAGCAAAAATGATCTACAGCAATATTGTACCAACACAAAAAGCTTTGTAGAGGAATGTTCTTGTTGAAGATTAATTGATGTTACTGCTAAGAAAACTGACAACGTACTAACTAAGAAATCAGCGAATGTCAAGTTTACTAGAAGATAACTAGATTTCTTAACGAGAAAACGTTTCTTAAGGAAAACAGTCAGGGCTGCGAAATTTCCAACAAAAATAACTAAGCCAACAAGGAAGTATGCCGTATATGTTGTTATTCTCTCAGTTTCTGTGTCCATGAACATGTAGCACTGAGATTGTGCAAGCGATGTATCCAATGTGCCGTTGGAGATATTCATTACCTCAAATGCTTGTATGGTAGATCTTTTCTTCTTCTTGTAGTTGTTTTCGATGGAACTATTTCAGTCTTGATATTATCACGAGGCTGTTAGAACCTTAAGTTTCGTTTTCTTGTTGACCAGAGTATTGTTTCAACTGGAGGAAAAAAGAAAGCTTCACAATTGGAAACACTTAAATGTTCAAATAGATTCCATAGCCGTGTGAAATAATTCGTACCTCAGATGATCAAGACTATGATCTAGATTCATGTACATAAATCCATAAACCAATGAATGACCTAACTTTAGTGTTGACTGCGGATTTCAAAAGGACAATGTATTTGTCTTATGCAAAGATAAGAATATTAATAGAACTTTAATTACATTTCACCTTATTAATTTCAGACCCTGTGTGTCAACCGACTATGGTTCGTTATTGAAATAGATCTTTTAAAATAACAAAGTTATTAACATGTGAAACGTAGGAGAGCATAATCATCAAACCCCCCCCCCCCCCCCAACAGAATTACTATAGGGACAGAATCAAGAGATATAAAAAATATAGGATGGAGAAATAGACTAGTTCGAGAATTAATGTACATAACGTGTTCAAATTCGATTAGATTACAGATAGCTCAACTTACAATTTACAGATAAGTTATATGTTTATGAATTCTGTTTCAATGTATTTGTCTTATGCAAAGATAAGAATATTACAAGATCTTTAATTAAATTTAAACTTATTAATTTCAGACTCCTGTGTGTCAACCGACTGTGGTTCGTTATTGAAATAGATCTTTTAAAAGAACAAAGTTATTAACATGTGAAAGTTGTTTTTTGGTAATATATATATATTTATATATAGGTAGTAGAGCATAATCATCAAACACCCCCAACAAAAAAAACAGAATTACTATAGGGACAGATTCAAGAAATATAAAAAATATAGGATGGAGAAATAAAGTAGTTGGAGAATTAATGTAAATAACTTGTTCAAATTTGATTACAGATAGCTTAACTTACAATTTACAGATAAGTTATATGTTTATGAATTCTGTTTCAAAATTAGGGAGGCATCTAACAATAACTCGGCAATAAAGAAAATGTTTTTTAATTACAGCTTTCCCATTTGCTTTTGACTTAAGTTCGACGCTTCCCGTAGGCCTAACTCGTGGATGCTGGAAAGCGCAGGAACTACAATCGTTGCCAAAATGCTTGGACCGATAACAGTATTTCTTTGAATTTGAATAAATTCTTCACCTGGACTGGTCCTTTGTCCCCTCCCCCGTTTCAATGTTGTTCCAGGCATTGTGAAAAGTGGTTTTCACCTTCATGTGCATGATATCAGCTGTCCAAAATTCCTCCCAACATTGAAACGGGGGGGATGGGGGACATGATATGTTATATAATCCCTAAAAGTATCCAAAAATCTTCTAAGAGATATTTCGGTCCAAGGTATTTTGGCAATCATTGTGCGAGAGCAGAAAAATGATAAATAACTCTCAAAGTGACAAATGCAGCCGACGAAACCATGTAACAATTCTACTGGCTGGTAGATACCCTCTGATGCATGACTGCTCTGACGTCATAATTATTTAAAACCGTGTCTCAACACTGTAATTAAAGTATATATGTCCCTGTATAATGAAGGGTGCATTCTAACGCCAAAATATAATGCAACTGATATAATTTTATTGAAATCAATGTTTAAGAATGTAAAACTTCAAATAATCGTGCGTTGTAAATGTATTATTTATTTAATACGGGCACCAATTATATTAAAAGTATCATCCCGCCCACTATTACTAAGCCATTAGAAAAAATCATGCAGTGGTTGAGTAACGCGGGCTTCCTTTGTTGCACTACTAGAAGCCATTTAACTGTCACTAATGTAGACGGTCACAACATGGCGGCTAGTTTAGAAACTGCTTGTCAGCGCATGGTCTATTTAGTAACTTATAGCCGAGCTAATGTGTAGAGGGATGCGATAGGAAGTGGCTACATTTAGCACTATAACTGCAAAACAAGAACGGTATTGATGTTTCTTCCAAATGTAATGCCATTTATCAGGCTTTAAAGCTCGGCCATGGAAAGTATCGCAATATCTACATCCACGGGTTCACAAACTGTGGCAAAACGTTTATGATAGCGCCACTGAAATCTATCTATAAAGCATTTTTCAATCCAGCATCCGGGAGTTTCGCATGGTTTGGGGCTGACAAAGTCGAAATTATCGTTCTCAATTACTTCCGCTGGAGTCCGTCGATCATTGCGTAGTCAGACTTCTTACAAATGCTGGAAGGGGACACTATGCACTTAGCTGCACCTAAGAACTTTATGCCGCAAGATATCGTCTTCGAAAGAGATACCCCATTTTTTGTCACCGCAGATGCACCGCTCGTACTTATTAAGGGCGGAAGCATCGACCGAATCAACACAGAAATGATGCAAGTTCGGTGGAGATGTTTCAGTTCTGGTGGCAAGTCCCAGAAGAGGAGCGGGTGGAAACAAAGCCTTGTTGGCCCTGTTTCACCCAATTCATTCTATCTCACAAGACGGACGATCCCGTAGTTTGAAGTCTCGTCACTAGAATATATAGGGCAAGAAAACCATCGAACTAGCCGTTGCGCGCTACGCATGTATATTTTATGTGAACGTGCGGAGTGTTTTTTGTAGATGGAAGTCAGATATGACTGACTATTTTTTTGTTTATCATATAGGACTTATTGATATACATATATGTACTTTCAGATAATATTTTCCTTTGTCTAGTTATAGCTTTTACATCTAATCAAGTTACAGTATAGATTCATTGTAGTTGCAACGTTTTGGCCACAGGAATCCCATAGTGTCTATACTTTTGTAAAACATTACGATTTTCACAGGATTCTTGAACGGTTCTCATTAGAAAAAGGTAAAAGCAGCCCAAGTTCTCACTTCAGAAAAACCCTGCAAAGGCCTGATTTTCATGGAACAATCCTAATAGCTACTGTGCCATCCAACTTCACCAGCCTTCGTTCCTGTTCTTCCTATTTTTATTACGGCTCTCAGTAAACACGACACTAAAAAAAAATTGTTTTAATTTTTTTAAGTATCGTTAATAGTGAGAACCGTTGTATTTTTTTTCCAAATTGCGGTTAATGAACGAGTGTTTCTTAACCGATGCTTTGGTGTGGAGGAATTGTCATTATCAGGGCAAACGACATTCACGAAAGTATCTTGGGCTTTGTTAAAAAATATTTTTTTCAAGTGAGAACCGTTGAGAACCGATGAAAATGCATGGTTACCAGATAATGCTTTCTAAAACTAAAACGATAGCAGGCAGTACTTAACATACCCTGGATTCTTTATTACTGATAGTTAATTGAAGTATAAACAATGTATACTTAGTTCTTTCACTCTAATATTTTGTTCGACATCCCTTAGCCTTTATTATTGCGTCCATCCGCTTCGGCATACTATCGATTGTTCTATCTATTAACTTTTTATCGAGCGAGAATAACGTTTCTTTAATGCGTTCTTTATACTGTACAAATGATTCCTTCTTAACGTGATTAGTGACAGAATCTGAAGCAAGTTGCTTCTTAACTATATGAAAAATTGGGTTTACATCGAGCGTCACCTTGGTGGTATTCTAAACAATTTCGCACCTACATCGTCTAGTGCTTGTCTAGTGCTTGTCCATAATGAACAGACGACTAGGCCCTCTGTTGGATAGACGAAAACAGGCATTAAAGTTTCTGTAGATGAAATTTGAGAAATATTGACTGTTCATTTTTTCATATTCCTCTGCCAAGATTACTCTCCTTTCTTGTGAGCTATGATCACTATTAAGTGAAGTCTCTTCCCTCCTGCCCGGTCTTTAGAGCCCTTTGATGTAATACTCAAGCCCTCGTTGCATTTTCGCCATACTCTTGCTTTGGGACGCATGGCTTCCCCGAGTGGATGTCCTTTATGGACAAAAGATACGCCATCTAAGTAGAACTTGACGTCTTTGGAGAATAAATGTGGATTCTCTTTCAGTATTTTCTGGCTCGCTTTTGCGAATCTGATTCGAAGCTGCTTGTCTTTGGCACTTAGCAATTCTTTCTTTCTTGTTTGTCTGAAGCCGTACCCTTGTTCGGTAAGACATCGCACGTACGTCCTGTAGCTGGCTTTTCTAAATCCCATTCCACTAAATTGCACAAGCTTCTTTATCGTAAAGTTGACATCAATCTCACGCAACTGTTCTATTGATCGTAATAGATGACGAATGTCTCGACTTCTCAACTTTCGGTGCCTTCCCGTGGGTTTTCTTTCTTTAAGTTTTCTTTCACTTGGGTGATTTGATCCAAATCGTATGGCGGAAGTTTTAAATATATTACATATATCTCCTACATTTTTGAAGGAATATCTCTCCTGCTGGAGGTGGAAAGCTAGTGCTTTTGTTTTTTCTGAGATACCTTTCCTAAACACCATTGTTTTCTACGACGACAGCTTTCAACTAGAGCGCATTCTATTGTTGCGGTCGTCTCCACGCGCAATTTTGGAGGAGTGACGTATAAACAGTTAACATAGTTAACATCACATTTTGGGAGAAAACATTTTTCTTGGTCCCGTCCTCGCAGCCGTCGCCGTCGTTGATGCTGAAGCTCTCTAGTATGCGGTTAACCCTTTATAGCCCATAGGCCACTCCTGTGGCCATTTACTGATTATTTGCTTTGAATGTTTCAGTCTTGCTAAGTTTAAAGAGCAAACCCCTTTGATTTCCACATAGCATAATGTATAGACAAATGATCCTATTGAAACGCATTAGGCATATTACTAACTACTTATTAACCGAGAGTGAGGTCTTTACGAGAAAATATCAAACTGAGGCCTTGTTCAAGGCCGAAGTTTGATATTTCTCGTAAAGACCGAACGGTCGAGGTTAATAAGTTGCTTATTATATGGCTTTTTTTTGGTTTTATTGCCACAATCATGTAAAACATTGGAAGAAACATTGGTTCTAAAGACAGAGCTGTTCCTTCCTGACAATGTTTCTTTGACAGACGACGAAAATTCTTCAAAGTTTCTAAAAATGTGTCTCTAAAAACTGAACTAGAAATGGACACGTGGCACAGTCAAACTTCGACGTTTACTAGTAATCTTCGACATCATCACTCTCAATCACAAATCGTCGCCTCTTCTGTGGAACTTGAACTATTTTCACCGGCCCATTAAAAATCTGGAACTGACATCCTGAAACACTGCTTATGTTTGCACCGGCGAAAACTGCCTGGCTGTTTGCATCTGGTGCAGCGGGGAAAGCACTTGCATTATTTACAGCGAGGGAATGTGTTGCTGTTTGCTGAACTGATTTCAGCTGCCCTCTGACTCTGTGAGGTGGAGTTATCTGCGGCATTTCAGCTTGACTAGAAGCTGGAACAGACTGGTTTGGAGCTGCATTGGATAGCTGTGATCTGCTTAGTATATACGACATCAACAACAACAACAACGATTTTATTCATACCATAACGAAATGTTTTACATATAAAAGGGAGGGAGAATTAAACAATTTAGTGGTATGGGTTACCTAGAAATAACTTAAAAGCTAATCAAGCTAGGTAACGCAAATATATTGATATAATGGAAATATATATACGGTCGGATACAAGATACACAAATAATTAAATAAATATATAACTACATACATGAAGTGAAGAAACTAAAGATGATATGTAGATTTGGTTACCATAGATACTGACACAAACTATTATACTTAAGAAAAGAGAGAAAAATCATATATTTTATACAGTGTTACGAAGTTACATAAAATATTGAAGTTAACCTAGTAATTAAATGGTTGCACATGGAAACGAGTATAAGACTAGTAGGATGCTATAAATGAAGACTTCAGCTTATTTTTAAATGACGATTTTTTGGAAGATTTTATTTTATCATCTAATGAATTCCAGACTTTTGCTCCTTGATATCTTATATTAAATTTTCCATAATTAGTTCTTACTTGAGGAATAAAAAAAGAGAACTTAGAAGCAAGTCTTGTGTTGTACGAGTGAATTCTATTAATAGGGTTAAAGAAATCATTAAATACTACAGGAAGGGCTTTGTTATGATATTGATGCATTAGCAGAGCATTATGAAGAAATATAAGGTCCTTAAACTTTAAAATGTTGAGAGATTTGAACAGGGGGCTAGAGTGCTCATCATACTTAGAATGAGTGATGATTCGAATTGCTTTCTTTTGTAAAACTACGATTGGATGAATAGTACTTTCATATGTGTTCCCCCAAACTACTAACCCATAAGTTAGATATGGATATATAAGAGAGTAATATAGCTGTATTAATATATTACTATTAAGATAATATCTTATTTTAGAGAGTATACCTATGCCTTTGGCAATTTTTTGGGTAATTTGATGAATATGGCTTTTCCAATTTAGATTTGAGTCAATTAGCACTCCAAGATATTTGGTATTCTGTTTATGCTCTAAGATTTTCTTATTAATGGTAATGTTTAATTTATAATTAACTTTCTTCTGGTGTGAGTGAAATATTACAAAATTAGATTTATTAACATTCAGTGATAATTTATTGGCACTTAGCCAGTCATTAACTTTTATTAATTCGCTGTTTACAACATTCTCAAGACTATGTAGATTATTATGAGCATAAAAGAGGTTAGAATCATCAGCAAAGAGGTGAATGTCAAAATTTTTAGAGCAATTTGAAAAGTCATTAATATAAAGGAGGAACAGTAGAGGCCCGAGGACTGATCCTTGGGGAACCCCACAAGAAATGTATTGGTGATCGGATGAGGCATTTCCAATAGAAACAAATTGTTTTCTGTTATTTAGATAAGAGACAAACCAGTCAATGGCAATACCACGAATGCCAAGCCTTTGTAACTTATTAATTAAAATGTCATGGTTGACAGTATCAAATGCTTTACTCAAGTCGAGGAAAATTCCACATGCATACTTACCTTCATCAATAGCTTTTTGAATTTTATCAGTAATAAGAAGTATGGCTTGAATATAGAGTGGTTTGAGCGAAAGCCAAATTGTTTATTGTAGAGGCAATTTATTTTATCTAGATATCTAATTAATCTTTTGTACATTAATTTTTCAAGGATTTTATTAAAGACTGAAAGGAGTGAGATTGGACGATAATTTGATAAGATCAGTTGAGATCCATTTTTAAAAACTGGACAAACTCTAGCAGTCTTGAAGTTATCAGGAACAGTACCCGTGTTAAATGAGCAATTATACAATATTTCTAAAGGCTTAGAAAGAAGACATTTGAGCAGCTTAAGAATTTTAATTGGGATACTAAAAGGCCCAACAGATTTACCAGACTTAATTTCAGAAATTATGTTTACAATTTCATCAGAAGTTGTTGGATACAGATAAAAACTGTTAACTTGTGGTGGATCCATATAATCAAGACATGATGTATTAGGATTATATTTACTGATAGAGCTAGCTAATTTATTACCAATGTTTGCAAAGTAACAATTAAATTCATCAGCTATTTCTGTCCAGAAATAGACAGAAATAGCTGTTCTGGTGCTGTTCGCTCGCCGATTTGTAAGATTGAAGGCTCTGAATGTTTTTGGGCCCGCGGCTTAACTGAGTTACAAAAGTCTCTGGCGTGTTGGCATCAAGCAGCCTTGAAATGCTTGTTTCCCGGACGGAATGGTTGCTAACTTTGGCACCAATTCGCTGGAGGCCTGTACTCTCTGCTGCTTTGCTTAGGAATTTTCCTATTTCATTTTTACCCAGTGGAGCCTTCATGTACCACAGGTGGCTGTTTTCACGTCGGTTCCCGTGTCTCACGGTCAGGAAAAACGGTGCATCTGGTTTATCCATTTCTGCCGGCCGGTGACTCTTGAAGAGCTTGTAATAGTTCACTGGACATCTGTCCGTATTGGTGGCGTAAATCGTCGGTTGGAAAGGGCGCTGGTGACCGTTTTCTTGGCCCTTGCGTGTCTTCGTCCCGCGTTCATTTAGCCACACAAGCATTTCGCGGCCATCTTGGACCGGGTCTTGCTGTAGCTCAACGTCGCCCCAGCACAACTTACGGCTTTCATCTCTCGCCCTGAAGCCAAAATGCAGGGACAAATACCACCATATTGTTCTCTGTAGGATTTCTGGACCGGAATCGCCAAACTGGCCAGTTTTGAACAGTTTTTCCTCCTCGTCATCGGTGAGTGCACGAGTGGCGTTTGACTTGTTACCCTTGCCGGCTTTGTTTATCAATTTGTTTCACTAAATTTGGCAGCAAGAAGTTTGCGCGACTTCTCAAATTCTTTGTCACGGAGAATATCAAACAGTGAATTTCCATCCGAAAGGAATCTCTGGATACTTCTTTGGAAACCTGACAGGGTGCCGGGCTCGTACTCCTCGCCTTTAACTTTACGGATATCTTTAAAAAACTTGGACAGCAAGTGGTCAAGCTCGTTCGCCGGTTAGTACAGTATTTGTACGTGTCCTTTCTTTATCGAGGCTACGTATCTCTGGAAGGTGTTTAGATCACTTGCTGTCTTTCTTGCGGTGTTTTGGCTCTTTTGTTCCTTTAAAAATGTTTCAATTTCTTCCTGCCTATCATTTTTCTGGCCGCCGCTAGCTTCTGCTTGGTCAACATCGAGATTGGCGTTATTTCCATCCGCTTGTAGTTCATCTTGATAATAAAACTCACTCTCGGAATGTTAACGTTCTTCGTCGCTCATTTTACTATCTCACGAAGTTTTGGATATATCTGTTTTCCATTTTTACTGCTCTTCTTTTGAATTTACAACCAGTTACATTACCATCACAATTAAAGAGAAGGCAAGCGTGAATTTTAAAGAAAAGATAATCAAATAAGCCGGTTTGAGGAAAGGTAACGTATATGAAATGTTCCCAATTACTTTGTCTTAAATAATTCACCTAAAATGGGTGAATGTCGTGAGGTAACAAGGGAAGACAACAGGATACGTTTATGCTTCACAAGAGGTACCTCGCCATTACTTTTAAAATGTCATTATCGTTGCCATAGTGATGGTACTGTTGTAGTGCAAATGAAATTTATATCTGCTCATGATGTACTGGAACCAAATTAATATATTTCCGTTATTTAGTTGACGATTCGAATTCTCGTTATATACCATCTGACAAACCCCTACAAACTTACGTGTAATAAATAGTTTATAATGAGACGTTCGACAAGAAAAATAGATTAAATAAACTTTATTATGTATTCCTTGACAGCTCCTATCAAACACTGAAATAAATTGCTTTCGAGTTTTTTAGTTCAAAAGTTGATTGCTCAGCCTTATTAAGTAATTACACAACATTACGTGTAATAACCTCTTTATTATACGACGTTCGAGGAATAAAACATACTTGAGTTATTTCGTTTACAGTTCCAACTCAAGACTTTCAAGATAATTTTTCAGAGTTTTAGCTAAAGAAACCACCAGGCGCGCGCAGAAAAGAAAAACGTTTTTGCCTGCTAAAGGCCGATTGTCCTACTGTTATGAAATTCCTCCAACAACCAAAAATATTAACTTCTTATTAACCGAGCGTGGCGTCTGTATAGAGAAATATCAGACCGCGGTTTTTCTGTACACTGAGACCGAGGCTTTGCGAAACCAAGGTCTGATAGTGGTTATAAGGGCTGAGACGGCCATTGCACTAACCACACACTCAACATTGTAAACTGCGTGGCAGCCATTGGCGCGTTGTCACTCGCACAATATAATATTAGAAACTGCCCTCAAAGATTATAGAGCGAGCTATGGCGTCTCAGACCGTAATAGAAAGAACGGCACAAATTGAAAACTATACAAGAAACAGTTATTGTCAGCCGACTAAGGCCGGGACAGCAGTTATGCAGGCATTATGCGGTATTCACGTGACCAGTGCAATATGATTGGTTGATGACGATGGGCCTAGCATTCAATGACGTCACCAAATGGCACAACCCTTAAAGTCGTAAATACTACTCGTGATCTTGGCGTTTCTGTTTCCAACGACCTTCTCTGGAGTGAACATGTTATCTCTATTATCTCCAAGGCAAACAAGATGCTGGGTTTCCTCAATAGGAACTGCACTAAAAATGTTTGTCCTACTTCTAAAACAATTCTCTATACCACTCTTGTTCGATCTCATCTAATTTATGCCTCACAGATTTGGTCCCCTACTTCCTACGGCTCCCTCCGTCTAGCTCGTAATCTTGAAAGTGTTCAAAGGCGAGCAACTCGTCTCATCTTATACGGTTCCGACTTGGACTACAAATCGAGACTTCATCGACTAAATCTTCTTCCTCTCTGCTACTTCCTTGAATATCTTGACCTGCTTTTTCTATTCCGCTGTCTTAAAGGTGAAATTTTGATCGACACCTCTGACATTCTACTATTTAACAGATCTGTAACTCGTCGCGGCTCCTCTGGTCTAGACTTACGCTTAATTCCTGCCCGTACCTCGACTTTTCGTTCTTCCTACTTTGTACGTATCTGTCCTCTATGGAACGCTCTTCCAGTCGATCTTCGCTCTTCTCCCTCTACCTCCTCTTTCAAACTCAAACTGAAAAAACTTTACTTTGAAAGGCTAAACTCGGTCTTTGATACCTTCAACATTCGAACTTGGTTCGTTACTTGTCCCCTCTGTCGTCGTTCTAACCTTGTAACCGTATGCCCGTGTTAAGTAGTTGATTATTGTTACTATCATCATATCATCCAGTTGCGCTGCTTGCATTCAAACTATTTGTAGCATAATGTTATTATCGGACTTGATTTTGTATCTAATTATTGTATGTATATATATATATATATATTTTTCCCCTCTTTTTTCTTCTCGTTAACATCCATCGTGACTGCTGGCGGTGACAAGCCTCGTAGGGGACTTTGAGTCCTATTGTTTGTCTCCTGTGGCGTTACGCCCAAATGTTGTAAATAAAATAAAAAAATAAAGTTTAATGTTCAAAAAATCAAAACATGAAAAGAAGGAAGAGCCCGTAACCAAGAGCGAGAATCTCCCATACTACCTCTATGCTACGGCATTTTCACATGTTAGGTTATTTTTAGAACGGTTTCCCGCTATTATTGGGTTGCAATCATTCCTAAAGGAATAAAATCACAAAAGCGTATCAGACGTGTTGTTGGTATAACAAAAGAAGCTAATGAGGCATCTTTTGTTCCGTCACTGGCGTAACCCACTAATTGGCCGTAAAAATAATCTAAAAATAGCCCAACTTGTGAAAACGCCGTAGCATCTATATAAGACCTAGTTATGGGCTCTTGGTTCCAACGGTATACCGCTGTCCGAGTAATCATTTTCTTCCGCTTTGGGTTCGCTTAATTACATGACATGTAATCAGAGGTATAATAACATGAGGATAAAGACACTGTAAGAACTATTTTGTTCTTTATTTATTAATTACGCCACATACCTGGAAAAACGGTAACAAATAATTTCCAGATTTCACAAACATGATTATAAATTATAAATATAATAATAAATTATAAATGTTTATATCATCTTTTCTATCTACACTAGAGGATGCTAAAGAGTCTATGTATTTTATAACCAACTTTAATATTTCAAGAATTAAAGTCGGTTCATCATAATCAAGGAAGGCTCGTTTCTTTTCACCTTAAGCATGCCGTCACAGACATTCATCCTTTGTGTCGAATTGGTTTTTCTTTTAACACAACCAAAATTATTTTTCAATTCCTTCCTAAATGCAGACATCCGTAAAGTATACACTGCGAAATTTACAAAAGAATTACTAAACATTAGCAAATCCAGTACAGTGGTAACATATAGTTCTACTTTGCTGTAACACCACTTTCCACTGATTAACCTATATGTCACATCGATGTGCTTGGGTAGCCAGGTTAGCAGCAAACATACGGTCACAAGGAACAAGGTTTTGGAGAGTTTACAGTTCTGTTCTAATGTTCTATGGCAATGTAAAGGTTTGAAAAACTTCATCTTGATCCAGATAGATGTATATGAGGTAATGATTAACAACAAGGATACAATGTCTAAAACACCAATCAAGAGAACCATTTCGAAAACGTGCGCATAATCATAATATTTAAAATATGTAACGTTCATAGGTACAGTTATTGATGGTACGATCCAAGTTAAAGCAATCACTACAAAGTAATGGCTCGTCTTTGCCAATCGATGGCGAAAAGGCCACAGTATTGCATATACTCTTTCGACCGCGATGATCGTTAAGGAAAGCAAAGAGGTGAATAGCAAATATTGACTAGAATATAAGTGTACCAACACTAAAAGCTGTGTCGAAGAATGTTGTTGCGGAATATTCATTGATGTTACTGCTAAGATAACGGGCAGCGTAACTAATAAATCGGCGATTGTCAAGTTTACAAGAAGATAGCTAGATTTCTTGACGAGAAATGTTTTCTTGAGGAAAACAGTAAGCGCTACGAAATTTCCAACAAAAACTAGTAAGCCAACAAGGGAGTATGCCGTAGATATTGTAATTCGTATTGTTGCTGTGACCATGATAATGTTGCACTGAGATTGTGGAAGCGATGCATTCAGTGTGCTGTTCGAGATATTAATTACCCCAGATGCTTGCATGGTAGATCTTTAGTCCTCTTATGAGTTGCCTTCCGGATGGAACTATGTTGCAAGCTGTGATATTGTTACGAGGCTGCTGGAGCCAGTCGCTTGTTTGTTGGTTCAGAGTCTTCTTGTAAATTGTTTTTAAAATATTCAAGTCTTTTCCAAAACCATATCAAGCAATTCGTCCCTCGCGACTCTCAGAATCACCAATGCCGGAATAAGGTGACATTATCGATTCCTGTGCTCTAGGATATGGTCAATAAGTTTGACTTTGAAGATGCCTACTAGAATCCATAAAGCAACTACTTTCATCAGGAAAATTTATTTTTCTTATTCAAAGATAACAATATTACAAGACTGTCACGTTAATGACATTTTCATCTGATTAATTTCAGACACCTGTGTGTCGAGCGACTGTGGTTCGTTATTGAAATTGTCTTTTAAAAGAAAAAAGTTAAAGATTTGAACATTGTTTTCTCGATGTAAATAGGTAGGAGAGCATGATCATCAAAATCAAAATACAGAATTACTAGAGGGACAAAATCAAGAAATATAAGATATAGGTTGAGGAAATTAAGATTGATTTTCATAATTAATGTACACATTTTATTAGAGATAGCTCAAATTAAAATTTACAGATATCTTACATATTTATGATTTATGAATCAAAATTAGGGAGGCATATAACAATAGTCAGCAATAAAGATAATGTATGTTTTTATTAAACATTTCCCGTGGTGAGAGGCTCGGATGTATTACACATCGCCATTCCCATTAAAGAAAAGACATTTGGTCTTTTTCAGAGGACTTTCTGTCTTTCAGATTAAGAAGCCAGGTTAAAGGAACAGACAAAGATGAATAGAATGTGCGAAACACAAGTACTAACTACTCTATTCGTTCAATGCATACTGTTACTATATTATTTAAATTAATTTATGGCATAAATAAAGATATATCTACATGAACGTCATCTGTTACTCCAGGATATACCTGTTTTCCATTTCTACTGCTCTTATTTTGAATTTACAACCAGTTACATTACCATCACAATTAAAGAGAAGGCAGGCGTGAATTTTAAAGAAAAGATAATCAAATAAGCCGGTTTGAGGAAAGGTAACGTATATGAAATGTTCCCAATTACTTTGTCTTAA
Source organism: Actinernus sp. WN-2022 (assembly GCA_030867875.1). Lineage (NCBI taxonomy): Eukaryota > Metazoa > Cnidaria > Anthozoa > Actiniaria > Actinernidae > Actinernus > Actinernus sp. WN-2022. The sequence goes on along the minus strand of JAOWCC010001634.1, from coordinate 133,631,790 downwards.
ATAATTCACCTAAAATGGGTGAATGTCGTTAGGTAACAAGGAAAGAGAACAGGAGACGTTTATGCTTCACAAGAGGTACCTCGCCATTACTTTTAAAATGTCATTATCGTTGCCATAGTGATGGTACTGTTGTAGCAAATGAAATTTATATCTGCTCATGATGTACTGGAACCAAATTAATATATTTCCGTTATTTAGTTGACGATTCGAATTCTCGTTATATACCACCTGACAAACCCCTACAAACTTACGTGTAATAAATAGTTTATAATGAGGCGTTCGACAAGAAAAATAGATTAAATAAACTTTATTATGTATTCCTTGACAGCTCCTATCAAACACTGAAATAAATTGCTTTCGAGTATTTTAGCGCGATAAAGGTTGATTGCTCAACTTTACGTGTAATAACCTCTTTATTATACGACGTTCGAGGAATAACAAATACTTGAGTTATTTCGTTTAGAGTTCCAACTCAAGACTTTCAAGAGAATGTTTCAGAGTTTTAGCTAAAGAAACCACAAGGCGCGCGCAAAAAATAAAAACGTTTTTGCGCGCTAAAGGCCGATTGGCCTACTGTTATGAAATTACTCCAACAACCAAAAATATTAACTTCTTATTAAGCGAGCGTGGCGTCTGTATAGAGAAATATCAAACCGCGGTTTTTCTGTACAGACCGAGGCTTTGCGAAACCAAGATCTGATAGTGGTTTTAAGGGCTGAGACAGCCATTGCACGGCTAACCACACACTCAACATTGTAAACTGCGTGGCAGCCATTGGCGCCGTAATAGCAGTCCGGACAATTCACTGATATGTCTGTAAAATATAAAGCGCCATGAGACTGTGGTATATGGCGCTATATAAATAAATATGGCCTATTATCATTATTATTAAGTACAAAGGGTGGCCGCATAAGCCGGTCAAAATAGGTAATTCTTTAGTTTTGACTACTCAGTAGAGGCTTCACGAATGCTGAAGGGCAAGTCGTTCCACAGCTTAGGCACCGATGTTTAGAATACACGCTGCATGACCATATGATTTGAGTTTAACTACAGGACGATTGTTTTGATTTTTCTCTTAAAAAATCAAGGATAACCAAGAACTAAGCTTTACAGCGTACTTAGTAACAGTTGGGCAAAGTTATAGGAGATTTATCTTCGTTATATGGGCACGTCATTTCCAATCAAACCTTAAATATTTCGGGGGAAAAAGGCAAAAACTGGACGAGTTTTACATTAATTTTACACGACATGGAAATAATGTTAAATGTTTTCAAACGTCCGGTATCTGTCAGTACCATGGAAATATGTGGATGTTTTCTCCTATCGTCTTGGGTAAAATTGACTGGCCCGTGGAATATCCGAAAATTACAGCCAACCACGCTTTGCACGCCCCCGAGGAATGAAGACTGATCCGAGGTGACCGAATTGTTGGCTCCGACTATGGTTTCGGATCAAGTAAATGATGACTGATTCAAAGCGGACATTTTTCTGCACAGGGGCCGGTACTTGAGCCTCTGTTGATGTCTTCAACTCTACTCAGGGTGAGCGACATTTGCCTTTGATGTTTTTCGCTGGCCGATTTATAGGACTGTATATAAGCTTTCGGTGCTTTTGTGACCACTCAGCTTTGCAACGAAATTCAGGCTCCGAGATCTCGGAATCTAGTAACCTCGAGATTGAGGTTTTACGGACCGAGCTCACTTTTTCTCCAGCTCCCTGTTGAAGACCAGCATTCTTCGCCGCTGTGGATATAGGAACTTTCCGATCTGATTTTTCCCTAGGGGAGTTTTCATGTACCAGATTTCATCTGTTGCCGCTCGGTTGTGCTTGATGGCCAGTAGAATAGGCGCCTGTGCTGCATTCATTTCTACGGGAAGAGAACTTTAATTTAAAGGTTTTGTAGAAGCTGGCAGGGCACCGGTGTCTGGTGGCCTTGTTCATGCCTATAGTTCTTAATTTCTTAAAATGTCTCTCTTTCCGCTAACCAAACAAGCGCTAATCTCTTCTCGTGTATTTGATTATATACCAGTATTTATCTTCCCCGCCAATGCAGACCAACATTAGTTCAGTTTTACACTGGAAACTAGTCACCCATCATCTACTTAAACCTTCTTGGTAATTGCATACTTCATTTTTTTCTTCTTTCTTCCTTCTTCCACCTTTCTATTCTTTATCTGTATTAAGTTAATTTTATTGTACTATAAACACAAAAAGTACAATCTAAAGAAAAAAAGACAGTCTAAATATAATAAGCTTTCAGCAACTGTTTTTCTCCACGGCCATGCAAATTGGTGGCACTTGTCTTCCATCAGAAATAGCAACTAGGAAATCTATAACATCTGGAGCTCGATCTCCCATTTCCACAAGTTATGTCATTCCATGTAAACTGCAACAGTTCCTCATATTTACCCCTTGGGTTGCGGAGAACTGGCGATGTGTCAAGTGTTCTTGAGCACAACACTTGAAATTGGTCATGGATGTTCATGGTCTTTAGCATGAGGAATTTTACACAGTCCTTTTAATTAGCTTTGAGATAGCCATCACTGCCTCTGCTAACTGCCTTGGGGTTGCTTACTGCCTTGGGGATTAAACAGCTTTTCTTCTCTGCTAAAGTCATGACATCTGAAGATCTTTCTAACAGCTGTAATTGGAAATGAAAGTCATCATTTAAGAGATATATTGCATCATTGCATGTAAGGAAGTGCTCATTATTTGTGAAGTAAATAATTTTATGAGCTTCTGAAGAAGGGGTTGGTTTATATAGTTTTTAATAATATGAATTACTGGAACATGTGATTTCATTGGCTGACAGAGTAAAACTGAGCGTGCTTTAATTATTTTCTTATAAATGCATATGCGTGGATATTTATTTTCCCCTAGCTAGACTGTATTTTATATTACATGTATGAAACAGATGGTTTTCCATGGTTCTTTTTGTACAAAAATTGTGCAATTCACTTTGTCTTGAAAAATTGCTGATTATTATACACTTGTTCCACTCAATCTTTGTATAAACATGTAGAAACATATTTTATTTGTTAAAGTAGGAGGGGTTATGAAAAGTTTGTACTAACTTCAATGTCCAAGCACTATTTTAGCATAGTACATTTACATGTAACTTTTCCTTTAGCTAATATGTTATTTAAAATTAAATATCCCTTGTCGTTATAAATGTGAAATAAAGTCATCTATCTAGATCTGCTTGCAGTTGTATTTTCGAGTAGAGTGGTGACTCAGTACTAGTGTTCATTCTCCACTTCTTGAAGGAGGCTGAAGGCTGAGTAATCGGGCCATTTACTGCTATATTTGATGCCATTACGTTTAACAGATACGAATATTTAATAACAACAATGCAATCTGGTAAGTTATATGTGTGTTTTACGTACAAATGTCAGTTCATAGCCACGTGCGTTTAGCGCCAGCTAATCCCTAATCCTTTCGTAAAAAGTGACAAATTTCCATCCAAAGTCCTCCTAGAAAAACTCAACATATTGTCATCGCATCATCGAAGAAACCTTTGGTTTCAGTAAAACTTCGCTCGCGTTTTGGCCCGACTCCTGCATTCGTTTGGTACACGTAATAAATTTCTGGGTAAAAAAAACGTCATTCGGCTCCGACAAAGGCTTTCCCACGAATGAAGATAAATAAAACATTAAGCTGTTTACATTTGAGAGATGGGACTCCAAATTTGAGAGAAATTTTCTCCACGACGGACTTCTCTATCGGGTTTCCGCCATCTTGTTTTCACTGTGTTAAGTTATATAAATAAATTAAGTGACCCGCAGTGTCCCGAGCGATATCGAATCTGATTGGTTGACCCTGTCACGTGTTGAATAAACTCTCAAAACAAAAAATAAAAATTAAATAAACACTTGCGATTCTTGACCCGTGCCGGCCAAAGGCCTGGGCCGAGTAGTTAGCGCTCCCTGTTACAAAGTGGGTCCTTAATTAATTTAGACGTCATTACCGTGACAACCTCTCGGCATGAACAAACGTGATGAAACTTAATATGTTATCTTTAATTTCAGACCCGTGTTTATGTTATAATAAATCAAGAGACCTCGATAGTCTCTTGAACAAATCCAATTATGTTATCTCCGCAAACCGTTTTATAATTTTAAATATATCCTCTCTCCTTGCATTCTCTCCAAATAGTTGTACTGGATGATCGTTTTCACGTAGTTCTATATTACAGCACCTATATGTGTTGGAGAACGCGACACTTTTAGTCGGAGTTAACTTAACCATTGCGATGCACCATGTGCAATCCAAATTGACTTCCGGTTCTGTTTTCAGCATCGATCACTGAGGTGACATTTAAAGAAGACATCGTTTGAAACGGAAAGGAATCGAGTCCCCAAGAAGAGATATTGAAGCCATGAAGGTAAGTTAAGCTAGCTTAAATGCCACCTTAGTCGATCGATGCTGAAAACAGAACTTTGTAAATAAAACTACACTGTGACCCTCCAGCCTCGAGTTCAAACCACGGTAGACTATAAGGAAAATAAAATGTCTTCGTTTATCATAGCACTGCAACTACAACATTCACATCAGCTGTTCAACATACCGTGTAAATTATACAAACCTGGAAAATCCATATTGAACATCCAATGAAAGAAAACTCCGTTTGGTGATGGAACATATCAGCATGAGATCGAGGCTACCCAACTGCGAGATGCACGAGATGTGTTTTTACCTATTACTGATTTTGGTACCAAAACGGGCAATAAAGCGGAAAACGGTAATAGGAAATACGAAATATGTTGCCGATTACCGTTTTTTTAATAGGATATACAATTCTGGGCTTCCATAGATATCACACTCGAGTGTGATATTTAGTTAATTTCAAGAGATATGTGTGGCCTGGCATCGCGTTCTTGTGTGGATCGCCAAGCACTATGATACAAGCCACGGCGTTTATCTTGTAGCTAGTTTGAAGATGCTCCAGCCTTTTGTGGCATACATTAGATGCCCAAAATTACAGCAACAGATTCATCAAACAAGTTATATTACAATTTTATAATTTATTTCGATTAGTATTAAGTTGTATCACGATTCACTGATCATTTTGTTTACTTTTGAGACGCCAATATCACATGGTATTGGCGTTTCAGAATACCAGCTTCTGATTGGCTTTTGCGCGAGCCCTTGCAGTCACATGGGTTCCCGGTTAAGTTCAAAACTCGTTTGTTCAACAGCATTTATTGAGCGCGTCGTGGCAAGATTTCTACAATTTCACCTTCTTTCATTTTCACCGTCTCTAAGCAGTACAATTGCAAAAGTCGTTCAAATCCGAAGCCTCAAAGTCAAAGCAAAGTTCTTAAATAAATGAAAAGGATTTCTTTCAAAGAAAAAAAAACTTCTTTTAAAATTAGATAACCCTTAAATTCCAAATCATTTTTGAAACTGATGTTTATTTGACAAGAATTTAATGTGGAAGCGATGAAGAGATTTCAAAACACGTCGCGAAAAATCCTCCACTCAAGTCTTAAGTCGTGAAACCGTTGTCTTGGATATACTAGGCGCATTTTGAGAATTGCAATTACGATCAGCTTGAATTTGGTGCTTCATTCTCTTCTTTCTTTTAACAATTCCCGACTTAATTGTTAAATCGCGATACAAAACTAATTGCGATTTTGAGACGCCGATACCCATGCGCGACTCCGCCCAATACGAAATATATTTTCTCCAAACTGGCCGGCAATATAATTCGGTATCGGCGTCTCAAAATCGCAATTAGTTTATAACAGTTACAATAATGGGAAACCGAACTACGAAGCCAGAGGATTATATGGAAATTGTAAAAGTATTGTATGCATCCTTAAGTTACAGTCGTCCTTCTACGCTTATTAGTTGAAGCCCGGCTGATTGTTGTCACTCGCACAATATAATATTAGAAACTTCCCTGTTGAGATATGGCACCTCAGCCCGAAGTAGCAAGAAGGGAACAAATTGAAAACTATACAAGAAACAATTATTATCACTGAGCCGCCTCGGTCCGGGGCATGCAGTCATGCAGGCAATATATATGTGATATTCACATGACCAGTACAATATGATTGGTTGATGACGATGGGCCTAGCATTGAAGTATAAAAACATGAAAACAAAAGCATTTTAAGACTCCGTTCCAACGGTATACCGCTGTCCCGATGAATAGAATGTGCGAAACACAAGTACAACAACTTTATTTATACCTTCTACATACATGATTTATAATACGAGAACACTGACTAAGGTAAGGGTATATGACACCTAGAAATAACTAAAAAGCTAATCTAGCTAGGTGACACATTAGAATATTGAAGAGTATAAGGTCAGGTACGAGACAGCTACACACTAATATAAAAGAAAGAAAAACAAAAAACAAAAAAACAGATACAACAATAAGTACGAAATACAGTTTAGCAACATATAAATGCTAGAGGGGGGAGAGAAGGAAACAGAAACTTAATTAGAATTACTGGAATTAGTAAGAGGCTACAAAGGAGGATTTTAGTTTACTTTTAAAAGACAATCTACTAAATTTTTTTAAGTCATCTATTCGTTCAATGCATACTGTTAATATATTATTTAAATTAATTTATGGCATAAATAAAGATATCTACATGAACGTCATCTGTTACTCCAGGATATATCTGTTTTCCATTTTTACTGCTCTTCTTTTGAATTTACAACCAGTTACATTACCATCACAACTAAAGAGAAAGCAGGCGTGAATTTTAAAGAAAAGATAATCAAATAAGCCAGTTTGAGGAAAGGTAACGTTTATGAAATGTTCCCAATTACTTTGTCTTAAATATTCACCTAAAATGGGTGAATGTCGTGAGGTAACAAGGCAAGACAACAGGAGACGCTTATGCTTCACAAGAGGTACCTCGCCATTACTTTTAAAAATGAAATTTATATCTGCTCATGATGTACTGGAACCAAATTAATATATTTCCGTTATTTAGTTGACGATTCGAATTCTCGTTATATACCATCTGACAAACCCCTACAAACTTACGTGTAATAAATGTTTATAATGAGACGTTCGACAAGAAAAATAGATTAAATAAACTTTATTATGTATTCCTTGACAGCTCCTATCAAACACTGAAATAAATTGCTTTAGTTCAAGAAACTGTCGACTCGCGCGATAAAGGTTGATTGCTCAGCCGTATTATATAATTACACAACTTTAGGTGTAATAACCTCTTTATTATACGACGTTCGAGGAATAAAAAATACTTGAGTTATTTCGTTTACAGTTCCAACTCAAGACTTTCAAGAGAATGTTTCAGAGTTTTATCTAAAGAAACCACCAGGCGCGCGCAGAAAAGAAAAACGTTTTTTGCCCGCTAAAGGCCGATTGGCCTACTGTTATGAAATTACTCCAACAACCAAAAATATTAACTTCTTATTAACCGAGCGTGGCGTCTGTATAGAGAAATATCAGACCGCGGTTTTTCTGTACAGACCGAGGCTTTGCGAAACCAAGGTCTGATAGTGGTTATATAAGGGCTGAGACGGCCATTGCACTAACCACACACTCAACATTGTAAACTGCGTGGTAGCCATTGGCGCCGTAATAGCAGTCCGGAAAATTCACTGATATGTCAGTAAAATGTAAAGCGCCATGAGACTGTGGTATATGGCGCTATATAAATATGGCCTATTATTATTATTATTAAGTACAAAGGGTGGCCGGATAAGCCGGTCAAAACAGGTAGTTCTTTAGTTTTGACTTAAATATGACTACTCAGTAGAGGCTTCACGAATGCTGAAGGGCAAGTCGTTCCACAGCTTAGGCACCGATGTTTAAAATACACGCTGCATGACCATATGATTTGAGTTTAGCTACAGGACGATTGTTTTGATTTTTCTCTTAAAAATTCAAGGATAACCAAAAACTAAGCTTTACAGCGTACTTAGTAACAGTTGGGCAAAGTTATAGGAGATTTATCTTCGTTATATGGGCACGTCATTTCCAATCAAAGCTTAAATATTTCGGAAAAAAAGGCAAAAACTGGACGAGTTTTACATCAATTTTACACGACATGGAAATAATGTTACACGTTTTCAAACTTTCGGCATCTGTCAGTACCATGGAAATATGTGGATATCTACTAGGATTTCTAGTCTTCCTCGTCGCTCTCGATGATGAAACGACGAAGTTTTCTGCTATCGTCTTGGATAAAATTGACTGGCCCGTGGAATATCCGAAAATTACAGCCAACCACGCTTTGCACGCCCCCCGAAGAATGAAGACTGATCCGAGGTGACCGAATTGTTGCCTCCCACTATGGTTTCGGATCAAGTAAATGATGACTGATTCAAAGCGGACATTTTTCTGCACAGGGGCCGGTACTTGAGCCTCTGTTGATGTCTTCAACTCTACTCAGGGTGAGCGACATTTGCCTTTGATGTTTTTCGCTGGCCGATTTATAGGACTGTATATAAGCTTTCGGTGCTTTTGTGACCACTCAGCTTTGCAACGAAATTCAGGCTCCGAGATCTCGGAATCTAGTAATCTCGAGATTGAGGTTTTACGGACCGAGCTCACTTTTGCTCCAGCTCCCTGTTGAAGACCAGCATTCTTCGCCGCTGTGGATATAGGAACTTTCCGATCTGATTTTTGCCAAGGGGAGTTTTTATGTACCAGATTTCATCTGTTGCCGCTTGGTTGTGCCTGATGGCCAGAAGAAAAGGCGCCTGTGCTGCATTCATTTCTACGGGAAGGGAACTTTAATTTAAAGGTTTTGTAGAAGCTGGCAGGGCACCGGTGGTCTGGTGGCCTTGTGGATGCCTATAGTTCTTAATTTCTTAAAATGTCCCCCTTTCCGCTAACCAAACTAGCGCTAATCTCTTCTCGTGTATTTGATTATATACCAGTATTTATCTTCCCCGCCAATGCAGACCAGCATTAGTTTTTACACTGGGAACTAGTCACCCATCATCTACTTAAACCTTCTTGGTAATTGCATACTTCATTTTTTTCTTTTTTCTTCCATCTTCCCCCTTTCTCTATAATACTTCTTTGTCTGTATTAAGTTAATTTTATTGTACTATAAACACAAAAAGTACAATCTAAAGAAAAAAAGACAGTCTAAATATAATAAGCTTTCAGCAACTGTTTTTCTCCACCGCTCCAGCGTTTTTGTTGTTATAATATGGCATCTATTTATTTATATTTCTAATTATGTTAAGTTGTGTACTGTTATATTATGTAGTGTAGCGTAGTGTAGTACTGCCTTTTTATACATGTTTGTAAAAAAATTTCGTAATAAATGATGATGATGGTTGCATTTCCAGCTCCTAATAAGACTGAGTTGATCTTCTGAACAAGCTTAAGAGAGACGGCTCTCTGCATCTTGTCTGCATTAGTCTATTATTAAGGCCACGCAAATTGGTGGCACTTGTCTTTCATCAGTTCCCTTGATGTGTGTGTGTGTGTGGGGGGGGGGGGGGGGGGGGGGTGCAGCTCGATCTCCCATTTCCACAAGTTATGTCATTCCATGTAAACTGCAACGTACAGTTCCTCATATTTACCCCTTGGGTTGCAGAGAACTGGCGATGTGTCAAGTGTTCTTGAGCACAACACTTGAAATTGGTCATGGATGTTCATGGTCTTTAGCATGAGGAATTTTACACAGTCCTTTACCTTTGAGATACCCATCACTGCCTCTGCTAACTGCCTTGGGGTTGCTAACTGCCTTGGGGATTAAACAGCTTTCCTTCTCTGCTAAAGTCATGACATCTGAAGACCTTTCTAACAGCTGTAATTGGAAATGAAAGTTATATCATTTAAGAGATATATTGCATCATTGCATGTAAGGAATTGCTCATTATTTGTGAAGTAAATAATTTTATGAGCTTCTGAAGAAGGGGTTGGTTTATATAGTTTTTAATAATATAAATTACTGGAACATCCCGTAAGAACATGTGATTTCATTGGCTGACAGAGTAAAACTGAGCATGCTTTAATTATTTTCTTATAATGCATGCGTGGATATTTATTTTCCCCTAGCTAGACTGTATTTTATATTACATGTATGAAACAGATGGTTTTCCATGGTTCTTTTTGTACAAAAATTGTGCACTTCACTTTGTCTTGAAAAATTGCTGATTATACACTTGTTCCACTCAATCCTAGTAAAAACATGTAGAAATATCTTTTATTTGTTAAATAATAGTTAAGTAGGAGGGGTTATGAAAAGTTTGTACTAACTTCACTGTCCAAGCACTATTTATTTACATGTAACTTTTCCTTTAGCTAATATGTTATTTAAAATTAAATAACAACAACGCAATCTGGTAAGTTTTATGTGTGTTTTACGTACAAATGTCAGTTCATAGCCACGTGCGTTTAGCGCCAGCTAATTAATCCCTAATCCTTTCGTAAAATGTGAGAAATTTCCATCTAAAGTCCTCCTAGAAAAACTCAACATATTGTCATCGCATCATCGAAGAAACCTTTGCATGGTTTCAGCAAAACTTCGCTCGCGTTTTGGCCCGACTCCGGTATTCGTTTGGTACACGTAATAAATTTATGGGTAAAAAAACGTCATTCGGCTCCGACAAAGGCTTTCCCACGAATGAAGTTAAATAAAACATTAAGCTGTTTACATTTGAGAGATGGGACTCCAAATTTGAGAGAAATTTCCTCCACGACGGACTTCTCTATCGGGTTTCCGCCATCTTGTTTTCACTGTGTTAAGTTATATAAATAAATTAAGTGACCCGCAGTGTCCCGAGCGATATCGAATCTGATTGGTTGACCCTGTCACGTGTTGAATAAACTCGCAAAACAAAAAATAAAAATAATAAAAATTTAATAAACACTTGCGATTCTTGACCCGTGCCGGCCAAAGGCCTGGGCCGAGTAGTTAGCGCTCCCTGTTACAAAGTGGGTCCTTAATTCATTTAGACGTCATTACCGTGACAACCTCTCGGCATGAACAAACGTGATGAAACTTAATATGTTATCTTTAATTTCAGACCCTTGTTTATGTTATAATAAATCAAGAGACCTCGATGGTCTCTTGAACAAATCCAATTATGTTATCTCCGCAAACCGTTTTATAATTTTAAATATATCCTCTCTCCTTGCCTTCTCTCCAAATAGTTGTACTGGATGATCGTTTTCACGTAGTTCTATATTACAACACCTATATGTGTTGGAGAACGCGACACTTTTAGTCGGAGTTAACTTAACCATTGCGATGCACCATGTGCAATCCAAATTGACTTCCGGTTCTGTTTTCAGCATCGATCACTGAGGTGACATTTAAAGAAGACATAGTTTGAAACGGAAAGGAATCGAGTCACCAAGAAGAGATATTGAAGCCATGAAGGTAAGTTAAGCTAGCTTAAATGCCACCTTAGTCGATCGATGCTGAAAACAGAACTTTGTAAATAAAACTACACTGTGACCCTCCAGCCTCGAGTTCAAACCACGGTAGACTATAAGGAAAATAGAATGTCTTCGTTTATCATAGGACTGCAACTACAACATTCACATCAGCTGTTCGACATACCATGCAAATTATACAAACCTGGAAAATCCATATTGAACATCCAATGAAATAAAACTCCGTTTGGTGTTGGAACATATCAGCATGAGATCGAGGCTACCAAACTGCGAGATGTACGAGATGTGTTTTTACCTATTACTGATTTTGGTACCAAAACGAGCAATAAAGCGGAAAACGGTAATAGGAAATACGAAATATGTTGCCGATTACCGTTTTTGTAATAGGATATACCATTCTGGGCTTCCATAGATATCACACTCGAGTGTGATATTTAGTTAATTTCAGGAGATGTGTGTGGCCTGGCATCGCGTTCTTGTGTGGATCGCCAAGCACTATGATACAAGCCACGGCGTTTATCTTGTAGCTAGTTTGAAGATGCTCCAGCCTTTTGTGGCATACATTAGATGCCCAAAATTACAGCAACAGATTCATCAACAAGTTATATTACAATTTTATAATTTATTTCGATTAGTATTAAGTCGTATCACGATTCACTGATCATTTTGTTTACTTTTGAGACGCCAATATAACATGGTATTGGCGTTTCAGAATACCAGCTTCTGATTGGCTTTTGCGCGAGCCCTTGCAGTCACATGGGTTCCCGGTTAAGTTCAAAAGTCGTTTGTTCAACAGCATTTATTGAGCACGTCGTGGCAAGATTTCTACAATTTCATCTTCTAATCGTTGTAAATTACAAGATAATAATTCTTCAATCCTAAATATAAGGTTGGCATTGTAGTTTTCTCTTATACGCTAAAAGTACAATTTTCACCGTCTCTAAGCAATACAATTGCAAAAGTCGTTGAAATCCGAAGCCTCAAAGTCAAAGCAAAGTTCTTAAATAAATGAAAAGGATTTCTTTCAAAGAAAAAAAAACTTCTTTTAAAATTAGATAACCCTTAAATTCCAAATCATTTTTGAAACTGATGTTTATTTGACAAGAATTTAATGTGGAAGCGATGAAGAGATTTCAAAACACGTCGCGAAAAATCCTCCACTCAAGTCTTAAGTCGTGAAACCGTTGTCTTGGATACACTAGGCGCCTTTTGAGAAATGCAATTACGATCAGCATGAATTTGGTGCTTCATTCTCTTCTTTCTTTTAACATTTCCCGACTTAATTGTTAAATCGCGATACAAAACTAATTGCGATTTTGAGACGCCGATACCCATGCGCGACTCCGCCCAATACGAAATATATTTTCTCCCAACTGGCCGGCAATATAATTCGGTATCGGCGTCTCAAAATCGCAATTAGTTTATAACAGTTCCAATAATGGAAAACCGAACTACGAAGCCAGAGGATTATATGGAAATTGTAAAAGTATTTTATGCATCCTTAAAGTGCCTATAACCCCAAAAAATATTTTTTTTAAATTGAAACTTTAAACCATTATTTAGAACTTAAGGCAAAAATAGGAGGCTAAAACTCAACAGTATTTTTTTTACGCCGTTTCAAAGTTGAGAACCAGAACATGTGGCCGTCAGTTTTCAATTCCCTTTGGGAGCCTGGAGACCAGTGGCCTGTGACGTGTATGTAGTCAGGCGTTCGTTCAATCCCATACAAACGTCTCTTATTTCTGCGACTCTTGCAAGCTCACCACATGATAAATATCCAATGAAATATCACCAAACTTGGAAAATTTACTAATTTCGTTGTGCTCTTTCTTGTGATGGAGTTTATTTCCTATTGATTAGACTATAATAGGACGTTTTTCCTTTTTGAATTCTTTTTCTTATTCAGATTTTCCAACTCCTTTGAGAATACCAAGACAATAGTCTAAATTAAAGGAACAAAAGAAACCGTGCAAAGGATTCTGGTAGTTGTAGTAAAATGCGCCCGATTGACGTCATAATTCCAGGCCCTCACCAAGACTCGCGCTGACTTCCAACTGGAAACAGGAAGCCCAAAACGGATGTTTTCGCTAACTTTGACGCCAGTAATATCGTCGAAGTTTAGTTTTTTCACTTTTATTTTTTCGAATTCTTTGTCAGGGCGCTATACAGAATAGACGTCAAAAATATTTTTTGGGGGGTTATTGGCACTTTAAGTTACAGTCGTCCTTCTACGCTGATTAGTTGAAGCCCGGCTGATTGTTGTCACTCGCACAATATAATATTAGAAACTTCCCTGTTGAGATATGGCACCTCAGCCCGAAGTAGAAAGAAGGGAACAAATTGAAAACTATACAAGAAACAATTATTATCAGCCGCCTCGGTCCGGTGCATGCAGTCATGCAGGCAATATGTGATATTCACATGACCAGTGCAATATGATTGGTTGATGACGATGGGCCTAGCATTGAATGCCGTCGCCAAAGTATAAAAACATGAAAACAAAAGCATTTTAAGACTCCGTCCAACGGTATACCGCTGTCCCGAGTAATAATTTTGTTCCGATATTGGGTTCGCTTAATTATTTGACATGTAATGAAAGGTATAATAAAATAAGAATAAACATACTGTGATAACTATTTTGTTCTTTATTTATTTATTACACCACATCGGTGTCAGATAAAACTGTAACAAATAATTTTCAGATTTCACAAAAAAATATTATAAATAGGAGATGTTTATATCATCTTTTCTATCGACACTAAAGGATACTAAAGAGTATGTTTTATAACTAACTTTAATATTCCAAGAATTAAAGTCGGTTCATCATAATCAAGGAAGGCTCGTTTCTATTCACTTCAGACATGCTTTCACAGACATTCATCCTTTTTGTCGAATTGGTTTTTCTTTTAACGCAACCAACATTATTTTTCAATTCCTTCCTAAATGCAGACATCCGTAAAGTATACACTGCGAAATTTACAAAAGAATTACTAAACAATAGCAAATCCAGTGCAATATATATATATACGTGTAGGGCAACTTTGTTGTAACACCACTTCCCACTGATTATCAAATATGTCAGTTCGATGCTCTTGGGTAGCCAGGTCATCAGCGAAAATACGGTCACAAGGAACAATGTTTTGGAGAGTTTACTGTTCTGTTCTAACATTGTATGGCAATGTAAAGGTTTGAAAAACTTCATCTTGATCCAGATAGATGTATAGGAGATAGTGATTAACAACAATGATACAACATGTAAAGCAACAATCAAGAGAATCGTTTCGAGAACGTACGTAGACCCATAATAGTGAACATATGTAAAGTGAAAAGATAGAGCTATTGATGGTACAATCCAAGTTAGAGCAATCACCACAAAGTAATGGCTTGTCTTTGCCAATCGATGGCGAAAAGGCCACAGTATTGCATATACTCTTTCGACCGCGATGATCGTTAAGGAAAGCAAAGAGGTGAATAGCAAATATTGACTAGAATATAAGTGTACCAACACTAAAAGCTGTTTTGAAGAATGTTGTTGCGGAATACTCATTGATGTTGCTACTAAAACAACAGGCAACGTAACTAATAAATCGGCGATTGTCAAGTTTACAAGAAGATAGCTAGATTTCTTGACGAGAAATGTTTTCTTGAGGAAAACAGTCAGCGCTACGAAATTTCCAACAAAAACTAGTAAGCCAACGAGGGAGTATGCTGTGGATATTGTAATTCGTATTGTTCCTGTAACCATGATAGTGTTGCACTGAGATAGTGGAAGCGATGCATTCAGTGTTCTGTTCGAGATATTCATTACCTCAGATGCTTGCATGGTAGATCTTTATTCCTGTTATAGTTGCTTTCTGGATGGAACTATTATTCAGTGTTGATATTGCCACGAGTGATGGAGCCACGACCGCTTGTTTGTTGGTTCAGAGTCTTTTTGCAATTTGTTTTTAAAATATTCAAGTCTTTTCCAAAACCATATCAAGCAATTCGTCCCTCAAATTGTCAAAAAAAATCTCAGAGTCACCAATTCCGAAATAAAGTGACTTTATCGATTCTAGGATATATTCAATAAGTTTGTCTTTGAGGAGTCCTACTAGAATCCATATAACAACTGCTTTCATCAGGAACATTTATTTGTCTTATTCAAAGAGAAAAATATTACAAGACTGTTACGCTAATTACATTTTCGTCTTATTAATTTCAGACACCTGTGTGTCGAGCGACTGTGGTTCGTTATTGAAATAGATCTTTTAAAAGAAAAAAGTTATTAACATGTGAAAGTTCTTTTTTGGTAATATATATATATAGTACGAGAGCATAATCATCAAAACCCCCAAAAAAAGAATTACTATATAGGTACAGAATCAAGAAATATAAAAAAATTAGGGACGGAGAAATAGACTGATTTCAGAATTAAGATACGTAACGTGTTCAAATTTCATTACAAATAGCGCAACTTACAATTTGCAAATATCTTACATGTTTATGATTTCTGTAAAAAAAATAGGGAGGCATCTAACAATACTCAGCAGTAACGATTTTTCATTAAGCATTTCCCGTGGTGAGAGGCTTGGATGTATATGACACATCGCCTTTCCCATTATTTTAAGAAAGAACATTTGGTGTTTTTCAGAGGACTTTCAGTCTTTAATATATATTTTAGATTAAGAAGCCAGGGTAAAAGAACAAACAAAGATGAATAGAATTTGCGAACCACAAGTAACTGCTCTATTCGTGCAATTAATGCATATTAGATATGTGTTAATTTGTAGCGAAACTATGATATAAATAAAGATATATATAATAAAGACATGTACGTCATCTGTTTCTTCAATATATATCTGTTTACCGTACAGTTTATACTACTCTTGTGTTGAATGCACAACCAGTTACATTACCATAACAATTAACGAGAAGGCAGGGGTGAATTAAAAAAAGTAATCAAATAAGGCGGTTAGAGGAAAAGTAACGTTCCCAATTACTTTGTCTTAAATAATTCACCAAAATTGGTTGAATGTCGTGGGGTAACCAGGCAATGAAAATGAAAGACGTTTTGCCATTACCTTTCACTTTTTATCAACGTTGCCTCGAGATCATAGATATTGTTGTTGAGCAAATGAAATTTATTTCTTCTCATAATGTACAGCAACCAAATTAATATATTTCCATTCTTTAGTTGACAGTTCTCCTTATACCATCGGACAAACGTCTCGGTGTAATAAATAGTTTATAATAAGACGTTCGACGAGAACAATAGATTAAACAAACTTTCTTTCTTTCTTAACAACATCGCAGAAAATTGCTTTAGACTTTTTAGTTCAAGAAATTGTCGGCCGCGCGGGCGCTGAAATAAATATATTTTCGTGCGCTAAAAGTTGATTGCCCAGCCGTATCATATTATACAACTTTAGGTTTAATAAGCTCTTAAATTATACGACGTTCGAGAAATAAAAGAACTTGCAATAGCTGTATAATTTTTAACTAAAGAAACCATCGGGCGCGTGCTTTAAAAAAAGATTGTTTTCGCGCTAAAACCTGATTGGCTTATGAAATCCAACAATCAACAATAATAATCCAACAATCAACAATAATAATAGTCAACTATTTCCTTACAGAAAGATTCGAGGAGTTATTACGATATATTTACAATGCAAAAACACTATTGTAGAAAGTGCGGCCGGTTCATTTATTTATAGATTTCACGGCCCACAATGACACGAACCAAGATTTGGAAAAGAAGGATGCCAATGAAACGAAAAATGATAGACATGGATTACCCACAGAGACTGGCTCCAATATCGGGATACCATGGATGGGTGTTAATAAGACATCCACGATAAAGGAATGAGAAAATATTACTTCAAACTGATGCGGCTTTCCTTGAAAACAGTTTTTATTTACTTTATCTGAAAAAAGAATAGCGTTTGAAGTGTTAGCAGCGGCTTGCGACCCACGGAGGTTACAGCACGCTTATTAATATTTAGTTAATAAATCCAGTATTTTCTTTCATAAGCGCTAGCAGCTAAGTTAAAAAATACTTCAGGTTACATTTTTCCAAACTAGTTTCTTTTTATCCAAACTAGTTTCTTTTTTTCAACCTAGTTTATTTGTGTCCAAATTAGTTTATTGTCGTTCAACCTAGTTTATTTTTGTCCAAACTAGTCTCTTTTTTCAACCTACATGTAGTTTATTTTTGTCCAAACTACATGTAGTTTATTTTGGTTCAACCTAGTTTATTTCATATCATGGGTGCAATCACAGTAGAATTTCTCTTCTCAGTCTTGTTTACCTGTAAGTCTTATGTCACAAATTTGCGCTATAAACTACACATAATTTACAAACTACTCCTTTATTGTCAGGAGGTCATATTATCTTCGTCGAGGTCGTCGAGTTAGTCGTCGTCGTCAGTTAAGGTGAATTAAAGAAAATAAAGCTTTTGTATATATTTGGAGTTAAAATCGTATAATTTACCCACATAGCACTAGGAGCTTCAAGTAGCTCGTTTTATACGTGCACGTTCTCAGTTTCCGAGATCGAATTGGAATTTAGTTTTTTTGTGTGTGGGGGGAGAAAAACTGGAGAACCCAAGAAAATGGTCTCGAAGCAAAGACCGGGAGAGATACCAACAAACTCAACTCACATATGCCGCCAATCCGGAAATCGAACAACAACATATATTTGATTTAATTAATAATTGAACGTCGATGTGGAATATTAATAGACCGATTTAGCTTGAACAGTTGTTGTCCCAATTCAGATCATGTGACAGCTCTCCACAGGATTGAGTGCTTTGTTTTCCAATTAGAGAAATGAGTACATTTCCTCGTGGGATACAGAAAAACAAGAACACATTACTCAAGGGAAACATCAGGTGACCAGAATTGGGACAACAAATGTACAAGTTAAATCGATCTATTGTCGTTGGAATTAACGTTGCTCAAGTCCTCATCGCCGGTTCCCCTCTTGTTACTAACTGTAAAGTGAAGGAAACGTATTTATACTTGAGCGAGCAGCTATGTTATCCAATAGGACGTTTGCATGATGGCGTCACAACCTACAACTACCAGAACACTTTGCGCGAACCCTTTTGTTCCTTAATTTGGACCATTGTCTTCGAATTCTCAAAGGAGTTGATAAATTTGAATGAGAAAGAAATTTGAAAAGGATTCTGGTAGTTGTAGTAACATGACGCCATAATGAAAAGGTCCTATTGGGAGATATCTCATATGCTTAACTGGGTCCCTCCGATAATGACGTCAAATCATTGCACATTATCATGTCCCTTCATATTAGATATATTATCTATTTAACGCCATCATATTACTGTACCCTTAACTGGTAACTTGGAACTTGGAATGGAATTTGGAATGGACTGCTGGATTTTGTTGTGAGAATTTAATGGTTAACTCCATTAAATGGCAGGCGGCTCAAACTTTGACAGACATGGTATTGGGTCCCCATGAATCACTTCGTGGTGTTATCGTCACGATGGCGTCATCGATCATGTGAATTTAATTAAGTACACGCCTGTATCTCCCTCATTTCGCATGGCAGGCGGCGCAAAATTTTACAGGCATGGTATTGGATCCCCTTGAATCGCCTAGTGGTGAAATGATGATGTTATCGGTCACGTGGTGTTACAGGCTACACATACTCTCACATGCTCTCTCCGTTGATAAACCTTCTAACCAGTGTAAAGCCACTGCCGTCTCGGATCATTTCCTCACCAATAGTCACTCTCCTAATGACATGCAATTAATTCCTTTAGAACTAATTCATTCTAATAGAAATAGTGTACGCAAAGGTCGCGAAGAACATCTTATTGATAAAAGTCAAACACTAGAACCTAAAGGTATTAATAAACCTAAAGATATGAATAGAAATGAAGGACTGTAAATATCTACTGTATATCATATTCCTTAGTTCCTTTGTTAGTCCTCCGTCTATTATCACGCTCATGACTCATGTATGTAATCACCTGTGTTTGTAATTTCAAATCATAGCGTCAGATTCCAACTTCTGAATTGTTAACGTTTTCTTGCGTGTTCACTTGTAAACCCTGAAGGTTGGCCGTGCCAGCCGAAATATTGGTTAATACATATTATACCATTACCGCATAATCAGCCTTTCTTCGTTGTTAATGCTCTCATAGCAGCAATAATAACAGTTTCCACATGCTTTCGTGGATGCACGAAAGCGCAGGAACTAGTTATCGGGATGGTTGGGAAAATATTGTCATTCACTTTCACACTCACTCAGATGTTAGCAGAATTGAATGCTTGGAATGCAAATTGATAATAGTAATCGATATTTGATTTAATTAATAATTGAAGAGCGATGTGGAACATTAATTGCTTTTGGAAGTCGACGTTTCTTCATTGCCGGTCCCCTTCTTGCTACAGTATAAAATTATCTGTAAATTTAAGGCAAACGCATGTACATGTATATCCTAGCGAGCAGGTGTGTATATCCATGTGGAACATATGTGCTCATTCAGCGGCGTTTACCTGAGTAAAGAGCTTAATTAAGCAACCATGATGGCATCGTCTAGGATGACGATATAAAATAATAGCCTTAATTACAAAATACAATAACTGCACGTGGAATTGCACGCAGTCGCCTACATTTCAACCGTTGTCTGGAAAAATAAAACGTGAAAACCTCAAATTTTACGTTTACAAGAGAACGCCAATGTATAAAAGTAAATGACTCTGTTTTTCGTTCGGCGTGAACGGAACTCTATGCTTATCATATTTTTCGAAGATATGAATGTGAAAAGTAATTAAAGGCGAACGAAGGAAATAGTTAATATCACATTTTGGGAGAAAACATTTTTCTTGGTCCCGTCCTCGCTGTCGTCGCCGTCGTTGATGCTGAAGCTCTCTAGTATGCGGTTAACCCTTTATAGCCCATAGGCCACTCCTGTGACCATTTACTGATTATTTGCTTTGAGTGGTTCAGTCTTGCTAAGTTTAAAGAGCAAAGCCCTGAGATTCCCACACAACATAATGTATATACAAATGATCCTATTGAAACGCATTCGGCATATTACAAATGAATAATTTCATCTACACCTCCTTTCTTTGCATAAGTTAACTTCAGTTAACATTGTTTCATTTCAGAAAAAAGTGTCTAAAATGACACTTACATTCCTTAAGCACTTCAGAGCAAGCTAAATTCAACCACAGTGACCGCAAAGCATGCCGGGAAATCCAATCAACCGGCGGCATGGTCCTCCCCATCTTCATAATATATACTAAGTCTAAAGCCATTTCGACCTTATAGCATATTGGAATCAGTAGCAAGTAAATGTTGTCCAATATTCCAAAAAGCTATCTATTCATTACAGAAGTGACAGCTTTAGTTTATTAATTCGGCGCTATTACAGTTATATCCTATCAATCACTAGCAGTGGACTACCTTATGAGACACTAATCAACTGAATTGTCTACTTTTCAGAACAGAAGTGACAGCTTTAGTTTATTAATTCGGCGCTATTAGAGCTATATCCTATCAATCACTAGCAGTGGACTACCCTATGAGACAGTAATCAACTGAATTGTCTACTTTTCAGAACAGAAGTGACAGCTTTAGTTTATTAATTCGGCGCTATTAGAGCTATATCCTATCAATCACTAGCAGTGGACTACCCTATGAGACAGTAATCAACTGAATTGTCTACTTTTCAGAACAGAAGTGACAGCTTTAGTTTATTAATTCGGCGCTATTAGAGCTATATCCTATCAATCACTAGCAGTGGACTACCCTATGAGACAGTAATCAACTGAATTGTCTACTTTTCAGAACAGAAGTGACAGCTTTAGTTTATTAATTCGGCGCTATTAGAGCTATATCCTATCAATCACTAGCAGTGGACTACCCTATGAGACAGTAATCAACTGAATTGTCTACTTTTCAGAACAGAAGTGACAGCTTTAGTTTATTAATTCGGCGCTATTAGAGCTATATCCTATCAATCACTAGCAGTGGACTACCCTATGAGACAGTAATCAACTGAATTGTCTACTTTTCAGAACAGAAGTGACAGCTTTAGTTTATTAATTCGGCGCTATTAGAGCTATATCCTATCAATCACTAGCAGTGGACTACCCTATGAGACAGTAATCAACTGAATTGTCTACTTTTCAGAACAGAAGTGACAGCTTTAGTTTATTAATTCGGCGCTATTACAGTTATATCCTATCAATCACTAGCAGTGGACTACCTTATGAGACAGTAATCAACTGAATTGTCTACTTTTCAGAACAGAAGTGACAGCTTTAGTTTATTAATTCGGCGCTATTAGAGCTATATCCTATCAATCACTAGCAGTGGACTACCCTATGAGACAGTAATCAACTGAATTGTCTACTTTTCAGAACAGAAGTGACAGCTTTAGTTTATTAATTCGGCGCTATTAGAGCTATATCCTATCAATCACTAGCAGTGGACTACCCTATGAGACAGTAATCAACTGAATTGTCTACTTTTCAGAACAGAAGTGACAGCTTTAGTTTATTAATTCGGCGCTATTACAGTTATATCCTATCAATCACTAGCAGTGGACTACCCTATGAGACAGTAATCAACTGAATTGTCTACTTTTCAGAACAGAAGTGACAGCTTTAGTTTATTAATTCGGCGCTATTAGAGCTATATCCTATCAATCACTAGCAGTGGACTACCCTATGAGACAGTAATCAACTGAATTGTCTACTTTTCAGAACAGAAGTGACAGCTTTAGTTTATTAATTCGGCGCTATTACAGTTATATCCTATCAATCACTAGCAGTGGACTACCCTATGAGACAGTAATCAACTGAATTGTCTACTTTTCAGAACAGAAGTGACAGCTTTAGTTTATTAATTCGGCGCTATTACAGTTATATCCTATCAATCACTAGCAGTGGACTACCCTATGAGACAGTAATCAACTGAATTGTCTACTTTTCAGAACAGAAGTGACAGCTTTAGTTTATTAATTCGGCGCTATTACAGTTATATCCTATCAATCACTAGCAGTGGACTACCTTATGAGACAGTAATCAACTGAATTGTCTACTTTTCAGAACAGAAGTGACAGCTTTAGTTTATTAATTCGGCGCTATTACAGTTATATCCTATCAATCACTAGCAGTGGACTACCCTATGAGACAGTAATCAACTGAATTGTCTACTTTTCAGAACAGAAGTGACAGCTTTAGTTTATTAATTCGGCGCTATTACAGTTATATCCTATCAATCACTAGCAGTGGACTACCTTATGAGACAGTAATCAACTGAATTGTCTACTTTTCAGAACAGAAGTGACAGCTTTAGTTTATTAATTCGGCGCTATTACAGTTATATCCTATCAATCACTAGCAGTGGACTACCCTATGAGACAGTAATCAACTGAATTGTCTACTTTTCAGAACAGAAGTGACAGCTTTAGTTTATTAATTCGGCGCTATTAGAGCTATATCCTATCAATCACTAGCAGTGGACTACCCTATGAGACAGTAATCAACTGAATTGTCTACTTTTCAGAACAGAAGTGACAGCTTTAGTTTATTAATTCGGCGCTATTACAGTTATATCCTATCAATCACTAGCAGTGGACTACCCTATGAGACAGTAATCAAGTGAATTGTCTACTTTTCAGAACAGAAGTGACAGCTTTAGTTTATTAATTCGGCGCTATTACAGTTATATCCTATCAATCACTAGCAGTGGACTACCCTATGAGACAGTAATCAACTGAATTGTCTACTTTTCAGAACAGAAGTGACAGCTTTAGTTTATTAATTCGGCGCTATTACAGTTATATCCTATCAATCACTAGCAGTGGACTACCCTATGAGACAGTAATCAACTGAATTGTCTACTTTTCAGAACAGAAGTGACAGCTTTAGTTTATTAATTCGGCGCTATTACAGTTATATCCTATCAATCACTAGCAGTGGACTACCTTATGAGACAGTAATCAACTGAATTGTCTACTTTTCAGAACAGAAGTGACAGCTTTAGTTTATTAATTCGGCGCTATTACAGTTATATCCTATCAATCACTAGCAGTGGACTACCCTATGAGACAGTAATCAAGTGAATTGTCTACTTTTCAGAACAGAAGTGACAGCTTTAGTTTATTAATTCGGCGCTATTACAGTTATATCCTATCAATCACTAGCAGTGGACTACCCTATGAGACAGTAATCAACTGAATTGTCTACTTTTCAGAACAGAAGTGACAGCTTTAGTTTATTAATTCGGCGCTATTACAGTTATATCCTATCAATCACTAGCAGTGGACTACCCTATGAGACAGTAATCAACTGAATTGTCTACTTTTCAGAACAGAAGTGACAGCTTTAGTTTATTAATTCGGCGCTATTACAGTTATATCCTATCAATCACTAGCAGTGGACTACCTTATGAGACAGTAATCAACTGAATTGTCTACTTTTCAGAACAGAAGTGACAGCTTTAGTTTATTAATTCGGCGCTATTACAGTTATATCCTATCAATCACTAGCAGTGGACTACCCTATGAGACAGTAATCAACTGAATTGTCTACTTTTCAGAACAGAAGTGACAGCTTTAGTTTATTAATTCGGCGCTATTACAGTTATATCCTATCAATCACTAGCAGTGGACTACCCTATGAGACAGTAATCAACTGAATTGTCTACTTTTCAGAACAGAAGTGACAGCTTTAGTTTATTAATTCGGCGCTATTACAGTTATATCCTATCAATCACTAGCAGTGGACTACCCTATGAGACAGTAATCAACTGAATTGTCTACTTTTCAGAACAGAAGTGACAGCTTTAGTTTATTAATTCGGCGCTATTACAGTTATATCCTATCAATCACTAGCAGTGGACTACCTTATGAGACAGTAATCAACTGAATTGTCTACTTTTCAGAACAGAAGTGACAGCTTTAGTTTATTAATTCGGCGCTATTACAGTTATATCCTATCAATCACTAGCAGTGGACTACCCTATGAGACAGTAATCAACTGAATTGTCTACTTTTCAGAACAGAAGTGACAGCTTTAGTTTATTAATTCGGCGCTATTACAGTTATATCCTATCAATCACTAGCAGTGGACTACCCTATGAGACAGTAATCAACTGAATTGTCTACTTTTCAGAACAGAAGTGACAGCTTTAGTTTATTAATTCGGCGCTATTACAGTTATATCCTATCAATCACTAGCAGTGGACTACCCTATGAGACAGTAATCAACTGAATTGTCTACTTTTCAGAACAGAAGTGACAGCTTTAGTTTATTAATTCGGCGCTATTACAGTTATATCCTATCAATCACTAGCAGTGGACTACCTTATGAGACAGTAATCAACTGAATTGTCTACTTTTCAGAACAGAAGTGACAGCTTTAGTTTATTAATTCGGCGCTATTACAGTTATATCCTATCAATCACTAGCAGTGGACTACCCTATGAGACAGTAATCAACTGAATTGTCTACTTTTCAGAACAGAAGTGACAGCTTTAGTTTATTAATTCGGCGCTATTAGCAGTTATATCCTATCAATCACTAGCAGTGGACTACCCTATGAGACAGTAATCAACTGAATTGTCTACTTTTCAGAACAGAAGTGACAGCTTTAGTTTATTAATTCGGCGCTATTACAGTTATATCCTATCAATCACTAGCAGTGGACTACCCTATGAGACAGTAATCAACGTGAATTGTCTACTTTTCAGAACAGAAGTGACAGCTTTAGTTTATTAATTCGGCGCTATTACAGTTATATCCTATCAATCACTAGCAGTGGACTACCCTATGAGACAGTAATCAACTGAATTGTCTACTTTTCAGAACAGAAGTGACAGCTTTAGTTTATTAATTCGGCGCTATTACAGTTATATCCTATCAATCACTAGCAGTGGACTACCCTATGAGACAGTAATCAACTGAATTGTCTACTTTTCAGAACAGAAGTGACAGCTTTAGTTTATTAATTCGGCGCTATTACAGTTATATCCTATCAATCACTAGCAGTGGACTACCCTATGAGACAGTAATCAACTGAATTGTCTACTTTTCAGAACAGAAGTGACAGCTTTAGTTTATTAATTCGGCGCTATTACAGTTATATCCTATCAATCACTAGCAGTGGACTACCCTATGAGACAGTAATCAACTGAATTGTCTACTTTTCAGAACAGAAGTGACAGCTTTAGTTTATTAATTCGGCGCTATTACAGTTATATCCTATCAATCACTAGCAGTGGACTACCCTATGAGACAGTAATCAACTGAATTGTCTACTTTTCAGAACAGAAGTGACAGCTTTAGTTTATTAATTCGGCGCTATTACAGTTATATCCTATCAATCACTAGCAGTGGACTACCCTATGAGACAGTAATCAACTGAATTGTCTACTTTTCAGAACAGAAGTGACAGCTTTAGTTTATTAATTCGGCGCTATTACAGTTATATCCTATCAATCACTAGCAGTGGACTACCCTATGAGACAGTAATCAACTGAATTGTCTACTTTTCAGAACAGAAGTGACAGCTTTAGTTTATTAATTCGGCGCTATTACAGTTATATCCTATCAATCACTAGCAGTGGACTACCCTATGAGACAGTAATCAACTGAATTGTCTACTTTTCAGAACAGAAGTGACAGCTTTAGTTTATTAATTCGGCGCTATTACAGTTATATCCTATCAATCACTAGCAGTGGACTACCCTATGAGACAGTAATCAACTGAATTGTCTACTTTTCAGAACAGAAGTGACAGCTTTAGTTTATTAATTCGGCGCTATTACAGTTATATCCTATCAATCACTAGCAGTGGACTACCCTATGAGACAGTAATCAACTGAATTGTCTACTTTTCAGAACAGAAGTGACAGCTTTAGTTTATTAATTCGGCGCTATTACAGTTATATCCTATCAATCACTAGCAGTGGACTACCCTATGAGACAGTAATCAACTGAATTGTCTACTTTTCAGAACAGAAGTGACAGCTTTAGTTTATTAATTCGGCGCTATTACAGTTATATCCTATCAATCACTAGCAGTGGACTACCCTATGAGACAGTAATCAACTGAATTGTCTACTTTTCAGAACAGAAGTGACAGCTTTAGTTTATTAATTCGGCGCTATTACAGTTATATCCTATCAATCACTAGCAGTGGACTACCCTATGAGACAGTAATCAACTGAATTGTCTACTTTTCAGAACAGAAGTGACAGCTTTAGTTTATTAATTCGGCGCTATTACAGTTATATCCTATCAATCACTAGCAGTGGACTACCCTATGAGACAGTAATCAACTGAATTGTCTACTTTTCAGAACAGAAGTGACAGCTTTAGTTTATTAATTCGGCGCTATTACAGTTATATCCTATCAATCACTAGCAGTGGACTACCCTATGAGACAGTAATCAACTGAATTGTCTACTTTTCAGAACAGAAGTGACAGCTTTAGTTTATTAATTCGGCGCTATTACAGTTATATCCTATCAATCACTAGCAGTGGACTACCCTATGAGACAGTAATCAACTGAATTGTCTACTTTTCAGAACAGAAGTGACAGCTTTAGTTTATTAATTCGGCGCTATTACAGTTATATCCTATCAATCACTAGCAGTGGACTACCCTATGAGACAGTAATCAACTGAATTGTCTACTTTTCAGAACAGAAGTGACAGCTTTAGTTTATTAATTCGGCGCTATTACAGTTATATCCTATCAATCACTAGCAGTGGACTACCCTATGAGACAGTAATCAACTGAATTGTCTACTTTTCAGAACAGAAGTGACAGCTTTAGTTTATTAATTCGGCGCTATTACAGTTATATCCTATCAATCACTAGCAGTGGACTACCCTATGAGACAGTAATCAACTGAATTGTCTACTTTTCAGAACAGAAGTGACAGCTTTAGTTTATTAATTCGGCGCTATTACAGTTATATCCTATCAATCACTAGCAGTGGACTACCCTATGAGACAGTAATCAACTGAATTGTCTACTTTTCAGAACAGAAGTGACAGCTTTAGTTTATTAATTCGGCGCTATTACAGTTATATCCTATCAATCACTAGCAGTGGACTACCCTATGAGACAGTAATCAACTGAATTGTCTACTTTTCAGAACAGAAGTGACAGCTTTAGTTTATTAATTCGGCGCTATTACAGTTATATCCTATCAATCACTAGCAGTGGACTACCCTATGAGACAGTAATCAACTGAATTGTCTACTTTTCAGAACAGAAGTGACAGCTTTAGTTTATTAATTCGGCGCTATTACAGTTATATCCTATCAATCACTAGCAGTGGACTACCCTATGAGACAGTAATCAACTGAATTGTCTACTTTTCAGAACAGAAGTGACAGCTTTAGTTTATTAATTCGGCGCTATTACAGTTATATCCTATCAATCACTAGCAGTGGACTACCCTATGAGACAGTAATCAACTGAATTGTCTACTTTTCAGAACAGAAGTGACAGCTTTAGTTTATTAATTCGGCGCTATTACAGTTATATCCTATCAATCACTAGCAGTGGACTACCCTATGAGACAGTAATCAACTGAATTGTCTACTTTTCAGAACAGAAGTGACAGCTTTAGTTTATTAATTCGGCGCTATTACAGTTATATCCTATCAATCACTAGCAGTAGGACTACCCTATGAGACAGTAATCAACTGAATTGTCTACTTTTCAGAACAGAAGTGACAGCTTTAGTTTATTAATTCGGCGCTATTACGTTATATCCTATCAATCACTAGCAGTGGACTACCCTATGAGACAGTAATCAACTGAATTGTCTACTTTTCAGAACAGAAGTGACAGCTTTAGTTTATTAATTCGGCGCTATTACAGTTATATCCTATCAATCACTAGCAGTGGACTACCCTATGAGACAGTAATCAACTGAATTGTCTACTTTTCAGAACAGAAGTGACAGCTTTAGTTTATTAATTCGGCGCTATTACAGTTATATCCTATCAATCACTAGCAGTGGACTACCCTATGAGACAGTAATCAACTGAATTGTCTACTTTTCAGAACAGAAGTGACAGCTTTAGTTTATTAATTCGGCGCTATTACAGTTATATCCTATCAATCACTAGCAGTGGACTACCCTATGAGACAGTAATCAACTGAATTGTCTACTTTTCAGAACAGAAGTGACAGCTTTAGTTTATTAATTCGGCGCTATTACAGTTATATCCTATCAATCACTAGCAGTGGACTACCCTATGAGACAGTAATCAACTGAATTGTCTACTTTTCAGAACAGAAGTGACAGCTTTAGTTTATTAATTCGGCGCTATTACAGTTATATCCTATCAATCACTAGCAGTGGACTACCCTATGAGACAGTAATCAACTGAATTGTCTACTTTTCAGAACAGAAGTGACAGCTTTAGTTTATTAATTCGGCGCTATTACAGTTATATCCTATCAATCACTAGCAGTGGACTACCCTATGAGACAGTAATCAACTGAATTGTCTACTTTTCAGAACAGAAGTGACAGCTTTAGTTTATTAATTCGGCGCTATTACAGTTATATCCTATCAATCACTAGCAGTGGACTACCCTATGAGACAGTAATCAACTGAATTGTCTACTTTTCAGAACAGAAGTGACAGCTTTAGTTTATTAATTCGGCGCTATTACAGTTATATCCTATCAATCACTAGCAGTGGACTACCCTATGAGACAGTAATCAACTGAATTGTCTACTTTTCAGAACAGAAGTGACAGCTTTAGTTTATTAATTCGGCGCTATTACAGTTATATCCTATCAATCACTAGCAGTGGACTACCCTATGAGACAGTAATCAACTGAATTGTCTACTTTTCAGAACAGAAGTGACAGCTTTAGTTTATTAATTCGGCGCTATTACAGTTATATCCTATCAATCACTAGCAGTGGACTACCCTATGAGACAGTAATCAACTGAATTGTCTACTTTTCAGAACAGAAGTGACAGCTTTAGTTTATTAATTCGGCGCTATTACAGTTATATCCTATCAATCACTAGCAGTGGACTACCCTATGAGACAGTAATCAACTGAATTGTCTACTTTTCAGAACAGAAGTGACAGCTTTAGTTTATTAATTCGGCGCTATTACAGTTATATCCTATCAATCACTAGCAGTGGACTACCCTATGAGACAGTAATCAACTGAATTGTCTACTTTTCAGAACAGAAGTGACAGCTTTAGTTTATTAATTCGGCGCTATTACAGTTATATCCTATCAATCACTAGCAGTGGACTACCCTATGAGACAGTAATCAACTGAATTGTCTACTTTTCAGAACAGAAGTGACAGCTTTAGTTTATTAATTCGGCGCTATTACAGTTATATCCTATCAATCACTAGCAGTGGACTACCCTATGAGACAGTAATCAACTGAATTGTCTACTTTTCAGAACAGAAGTGACAGCTTTAGTTTATTAATTCGGCGCTATTACAGTTATATCCTATCAATCACTAGCAGTGGACTACCCTATGAGACAGTAATCAACTGAATTGTCTACTTTTCAGAACAGAAGTGACAGCTTTAGTTTATTAATTCGGCGCTATTACAGTTATATCCTATCAATCACTAGCAGTGGACTACCCTATGAGACAGTAATCAACTGAATTGTCTACTTTTCAGAACAGAAGTGACAGCTTTAGTTTATTAATTCGGCGCTATTACAGTTATATCCTATCAATCACTAGCAGTGGACTACCCTATGAGACAGTAATCAACTGAATTGTCTACTTTTCAGAACAGAAGTGACAGCTTTAGTTTATTAATTCGGCGCTATTACAGTTATATCCTATCAATCACTAGCAGTGGACTACCCTATGAGACAGTAATCAACTGAATTGTCTACTTTTCAGAACAGAAGTGACAGCTTTAGTTTATTAATTCGGCGCTATTACAGTTATATCCTATCAATCACTAGCAGTGGACTACCCTATGAGACAGTAATCAACTGAATTGTCTACTTTTCAGAACAGAAGTGACAGCTTTAGTTTATTAATTCGGCGCTATTACAGTTATATCCTATCAATCACTAGCAGTGGACTACCCTATGAGACAGTAATCAACTGAATTGTCTACTTTTCAGAACAGAAGTGACAGCTTTAGTTTATTAATTCGGCGCTATTACAGTTATATCCTATCAATCACTAGCAGTGGACTACCCTATGAGACAGTAATCAACTGAATTGTCTACTTTTCAGAACAGAAGTGACAGCTTTAGTTTATTAATTCGGCGCTATTACAGTTATATCCTATCAATCACTAGCAGTGGACTACCCTATGAGACAGTAATCAACTGAATTGTCTACTTTTCAGAACAGAAGTGACAGCTTTAGTTTATTAATTCGGCGCTATTACAGTTATATCCTATCAATCACTAGCAGTGGACTACCCTATGAGACAGTAATCAACTGAATTGTCTACTTTTCAGAACAGAAGTGACAGCTTTAGTTTATTAATTCGGCGCTATTACAGTTATATCCTATCAATCACTAGCAGTGGACTACCCTATGAGACAGTAATCAACTGAATTGTCTACTTTTCAGAACAGAAGTGACAGCTTTAGTTTATTAATTCGGCGCTATTACAGTTATATCCTATCAATCACTAGCAGTGGACTACCCTATGAGACAGTAATCAACTGAATTGTCTACTTTTCAGAACAGAAGTGACAGCTTTAGTTTATTAATTCGGCGCTATTACAGTTATATCCTATCAATCACTAGCAGTGGACTACCCTATGAGACAGTAATCAACTGAATTGTCTACTTTTCAGAACAGAAGTGACAGCTTTAGTTTATTAATTCGGCGCTATTACAGTTATATCCTATCAATCACTAGCAGTGGACTACCCTATGAGACAGTAATCAACTGAATTGTCTACTTTTCAGAACAGAAGTGACAGCTTTAGTTTATTAATTCGGCGCTATTACAGTTATATCCTATCAATCACTAGCAGTGGACTACCCTATGAGACAGTAATCAACTGAATTGTCTACTTTTCAGAACAGAAGTGACAGCTTTAGTTTATTAATTCGGCGCTATTACAGTTATATCCTATCAATCACTAGCAGTGGACTACCCTATGAGACAGTAATCAACTGAATTGTCTACTTTTCAGAACAGAAGTGACAGCTTTAGTTTATTAATTCGGCGCTATTACAGTTATATCCTATCAATCACTAGCAGTGGACTACCCTATGAGACAGTAATCAACTGAATTGTCTACTTTTCAGAACAGAAGTGACAGCTTTAGTTTATTAATTCGGCGCTATTACAGTTATATCCTATCAATCACTAGCAGTGGACTACCCTATGAGACAGTAATCAACTGAATTGTCTACTTTTCAGAACAGAAGTGACAGCTTTAGTTTATTAATTCGGCGCTATTACAGTTATATCCTATCAATCACTAGCAGTGGACTACCCTATGAGACAGTAATCAACTGAATTGTCTACTTTTCAGAACAGAAGTGACAGCTTTAGTTTATTAATTCGGCGCTATTACAGTTATATCCTATCAATCACTAGCAGTGGACTACCCTATGAGACAGTAATCAACTGAATTGTCTACTTTTCAGAACAGAAGTGACAGCTTTAGTTTATTAATTCGGCGCTATTACAGTTATATCCTATCAATCACTAGCAGTGGACTACCCTATGAGACAGTAATCAACTGAATTGTCTACTTTTCAGAACAGAAGTGACAGCTTTAGTTTATTAATTCGGCGCTATTACAGTTATATCCTATCAATCACTAGCAGTGGACTACCCTATGAGACAGTAATCAACTGAATTGTCTACTTTTCAGAACAGAAGTGACAGCTTTAGTTTATTAATTCGGCGCTATTACAGTTATATCCTATCAATCACTAGCAGTGGACTACCCTATGAGACAGTAATCAACTGAATTGTCTACTTTTCAGAACAGAAGTGACAGCTTTAGTTTATTAATTCGGCGCTATTACAGTTATATCCTATCAATCACTAGCAGTGGACTACCCTATGAGACAGTAATCAACTGAATTGTCTACTTTTCAGAACAGAAGTGACAGCTTTAGTTTATTAATTCGGCGCTATTACAGTTATATCCTATCAATCACTAGCAGTGGACTACCCTATGAGACAGTAATCAACTGAATTGTCTACTTTTCAGAACAGAAGTGACAGCTTTAGTTTATTAATTCGGCGCTATTACAGTTATATCCTATCAATCACTAGCAGTGGACTACCCTATGAGACAGTAATCAACTGAATTGTCTACTTTTCAGAACAGAAGTGACAGCTTTAGTTTATTAATTCGGCGCTATTACAGTTATATCCTATCAATCACTAGCAGTGGACTACCCTATGAGACAGTAATCAACTGAATTGTCTACTTTTCAGAACAGAAGTGACAGCTTTAGTTTATTAATTCGGCGCTATTACAGTTATATCCTATCAATCACTAGCAGTGGACTACCCTATGAGACAGTAATCAACTGAATTGTCTACTTTTCAGAACAGAAGTGACAGCTTTAGTTTATTAATTCGGCGCTATTACAGTTATATCCTATCAATCACTAGCAGTGGACTACCCTATGAGACAGTAATCAACTGAATTGTCTACTTTTCAGAACAGAAGTGACAGCTTTAGTTTATTAATTCGGCGCTATTACAGTTATATCCTATCAATCACTAGCAGTGGACTACCCTATGAGACAGTAATCAACTGAATTGTCTACTTTTCAGAACAGAAGTGACAGCTTTAGTTTATTAATTCGGCGCTATTACAGTTATATCCTATCAATCACTAGCAGTGGACTACCCTATGAGACAGTAATCAACTGAATTGTCTACTTTTCAGAACAGAAGTGACAGCTTTAGTTTATTAATTCGGCGCTATTACAGTTATATCCTATCAATCACTAGCAGTGGACTACCCTATGAGACAGTAATCAACTGAATTGTCTACTTTTCAGAACAGAAGTGACAGCTTTAGTTTATTAATTCGGCGCTATTACAGTTATATCCTATCAATCACTAGCAGTGGACTACCCTATGAGACAGTAATCAACTGAATTGTCTACTTTTCAGAACAGAAGTGACAGCTTTAGTTTATTAATTCGGCGCTATTACAGTTATATCCTATCAATCACTAGCAGTGGACTACCCTATGAGACAGTAATCAACTGAATTGTCTACTTTTCAGAACAGAAGTGACAGCTTTAGTTTATTAATTCGGCGCTATTACAGTTATATCCTATCAATCACTAGCAGTGGACTACCCTATGAGACAGTAATCAACTGAATTGTCTACTTTTCAGAACAGAAGTGACAGCTTTAGTTTATTAATTCGGCGCTATTACAGTTATATCCTATCAATCACTAGCAGTGGACTACCCTATGAGACAGTAATCAACTGAATTGTCTACTTTTCAGAACAGAAGTGACAGCTTTAGTTTATTAATTCGGCGCTATTACAGTTATATCCTATCAATCACTAGCAGTGGACTACCCTATGAGACAGTAATCAACTGAATTGTCTACTTTTCAGAACAGAAGTGACAGCTTTAGTTTATTAATTCGGCGCTATTACAGTTATATCCTATCAATCACTAGCAGTGGACTACCCTATGAGACAGTAATCAACTGAATTGTCTACTTTTCAGAACAGAAGTGACAGCTTTAGTTTATTAATTCGGCGCTATTACAGTTATATCCTATCAATCACTAGCAGTGGACTACCCTATGAGACAGTAATCAACTGAATTGTCTACTTTTCAGAACAGAAGTGACAGCTTTAGTTTATTAATTCGGCGCTATTACAGTTATATCCTATCAATCACTAGCAGTGGACTACCCTATGAGACAGTAATCAACTGAATTGTCTACTTTTCAGAACAGAAGTGACAGCTTTAGTTTATTAATTCGGCGCTATTACAGTTATATCCTATCAATCACTAGCAGTGGACTACCCTATGAGACAGTAATCAACTGAATTGTCTACTTTTCAGAACAGAAGTGACAGCTTTAGTTTATTAATTCGGCGCTATTACAGTTATATCCTATCAATCACTAGCAGTGGACTACCCTATGAGACAGTAATCAACTGAATTGTCTACTTTTCAGAACAGAAGTGACAGCTTTAGTTTATTAATTCGGCGCTATTACAGTTATATCCTATCAATCACTAGCAGTGGACTACCCTATGAGACAGTAATCAACTGAATTGTCTACTTTTCAGAACAGAAGTGACAGCTTTAGTTTATTAATTCGGCGCTATTACAGTTATATCCTATCAATCACTAGCAGTGGACTACCCTATGAGACAGTAATCAACTGAATTGTCTACTTTTCAGAACAGAAGTGACAGCTTTAGTTTATTAATTCGGCGCTATTACAGTTATATCCTATCAATCACTAGCAGTGGACTACCCTATGAGACAGTAATCAACTGAATTGTCTACTTTTCAGAACAGAAGTGACAGCTTTAGTTTATTAATTCGGCGCTATTACAGTTATATCCTATCAATCACTAGCAGTGGACTACCCTATGAGACAGTAATCAACTGAATTGTCTACTTTTCAGAACAGAAGTGACAGCTTTAGTTTATTAATTCGGCGCTATTACAGTTATATCCTATCAATCACTAGCAGTGGACTACCCTATGAGACAGTAATCAACTGAATTGTCTACTTTTCAGAACAGAAGTGACAGCTTTAGTTTATTAATTCGGCGCTATTACAGTTATATCCTATCAATCACTAGCAGTGGACTACCCTATGAGACAGTAATCAACTGAATTGTCTACTTTTCAGAACAGAAGTGACAGCTTTAGTTTATTAATTCGGCGCTATTACAGTTATATCCTATCAATCACTAGCAGTGGACTACCCTATGAGACAGTAATCAACTGAATTGTCTACTTTTCAGAACAGAAGTGACAGCTTTAGTTTATTAATTCGGCGCTATTACAGTTATATCCTATCAATCACTAGCAGTGGACTACCCTATGAGACAGTAATCAACTGAATTGTCTACTTTTCAGAACAGAAGTGACAGCTTTAGTTTATTAATTCGGCGCTATTACAGTTATATCCTATCAATCACTAGCAGTGGACTACCCTATGAGACAGTAATCAACTGAATTGTCTACTTTTCAGAACAGAAGTGACAGCTTTAGTTTATTAATTCGGCGCTATTACAGTTATATCCTATCAATCACTAGCAGTGGACTACCCTATGAGACAGTAATCAACTGAATTGTCTACTTTTCAGAACAGAAGTGACAGCTTTAGTTTATTAATTCGGCGCTATTACAGTTATATCCTATCAATCACTAGCAGTGGACTACCCTATGAGACAGTAATCAACTGAATTGTCTACTTTTCAGAACAGAAGTGACAGCTTTAGTTTATTAATTCGGCGCTATTACAGTTATATCCTATCAATCACTAGCAGTGGACTACCCTATGAGACAGTAATCAACTGAATTGTCTACTTTTCAGAACAGAAGTGACAGCTTTAGTTTATTAATTCGGCGCTATTACAGTTATATCCTATCAATCACTAGCAGTGGACTACCCTATGAGACAGTAATCAACTGAATTGTCTACTTTTCAGAACAGAAGTGACAGCTTTAGTTTATTAATTCGGCGCTATTACAGTTATATCCTATCAATCACTAGCAGTGGACTACCCTATGAGACAGTAATCAACTGAATTGTCTACTTTTCAGAACAGAAGTGACAGCTTTAGTTTATTAATTCGGCGCTATTACAGTTATATCCTATCAATCACTAGCAGTGGACTACCCTATGAGACAGTAATCAACTGAATTGTCTACTTTTCAGAACAGAAGTGACAGCTTTAGTTTATTAATTCGGCGCTATTACAGTTATATCCTATCAATCACTAGCAGTGGACTACCCTATGAGACAGTAATCAACTGAATTGTCTACTTTTCAGAACAGAAGTGACAGCTTTAGTTTATTAATTCGGCGCTATTACAGTTATATCCTATCAATCACTAGCAGTGGACTACCCTATGAGACAGTAATCAACTGAATTGTCTACTTTTCAGAACAGAAGTGACAGCTTTAGTTTATTAATTCGGCGCTATTACAGTTATATCCTATCAATCACTAGCAGTGGACTACCCTATGAGACAGTAATCAACTGAATTGTCTACTTTTCAGAACAGAAGTGACAGCTTTAGTTTATTAATTCGGCGCTATTACAGTTATATCCTATCAATCACTAGCAGTGGACTACCCTATGAGACAGTAATCAACTGAATTGTCTACTTTTCAGAACAGAAGTGACAGCTTTAGTTTATTAATTCGGCGCTATTACAGTTATATCCTATCAATCACTAGCAGTGGACTACCCTATGAGACAGTAATCAACTGAATTGTCTACTTTTCAGAACAGAAGTGACAGCTTTAGTTTATTAATTCGGCGCTATTACAGTTATATCCTATCAATCACTAGCAGTGGACTACCCTATGAGACAGTAATCAACTGAATTGTCTACTTTTCAGAACAGAAGTGACAGCTTTAGTTTATTAATTCGGCGCTATTACAGTTATATCCTATCAATCACTAGCAGTGGACTACCCTATGAGACAGTAATCAACTGAATTGTCTACTTTTCAGAACAGAAGTGACAGCTTTAGTTTATTAATTCGGCGCTATTACAGTTATATCCTATCAATCACTAGCAGTGGACTACCCTATGAGACAGTAATCAACTGAATTGTCTACTTTTCAGAACAGAAGTGACAGCTTTAGTTTATTAATTCGGCGCTATTACAGTTATATCCTATCAATCACTAGCAGTGGACTACCCTATGAGACAGTAATCAACTGAATTGTCTACTTTTCAGAACAGAAGTGACAGCTTTAGTTTATTAATTCGGCGCTATTACAGTTATATCCTATCAATCACTAGCAGTGGACTACCCTATGAGACAGTAATCAACTGAATTGTCTACTTTTCAGAACAGAAGTGACAGCTTTAGTTTATTAATTCGGCGCTATTACAGTTATATCCTATCAATCACTAGCAGTGGACTACCCTATGAGACAGTAATCAACTGAATTGTCTACTTTTCAGAACAGAAGTGACAGCTTTAGTTTATTAATTCGGCGCTATTACAGTTATATCCTATCAATCACTAGCAGTGGACTACCCTATGAGACAGTAATCAACTGAATTGTCTACTTTTCAGAACAGAAGTGACAGCTTTAGTTTATTAATTCGGCGCTATTACAGTTATATCCTATCAATCACTAGCAGTGGACTACCCTATGAGACAGTAATCAACTGAATTGTCTACTTTTCAGAACAGAAGTGACAGCTTTAGTTTATTAATTCGGCGCTATTACAGTTATATCCTATCAATCACTAGCAGTGGACTACCCTATGAGACAGTAATCAACTGAATTGTCTACTTTTCAGAACAGAAGTGACAGCTTTAGTTTATTAATTCGGCGCTATTACAGTTATATCCTATCAATCACTAGCAGTGGACTACCCTATGAGACAGTAATCAACTGAATTGTCTACTTTTCAGAACAGAAGTGACAGCTTTAGTTTATTAATTCGGCGCTATTACAGTTATATCCTATCAATCACTAGCAGTGGACTACCCTATGAGACAGTAATCAACTGAATTGTCTACTTTTCAGAACAGAAGTGACAGCTTTAGTTTATTAATTCGGCGCTATTACAGTTATATCCTATCAATCACTAGCAGTGGACTACCCTATGAGACAGTAATCAACTGAATTGTCTACTTTTCAGAACAGAAGTGACAGCTTTAGTTTATTAATTCGGCGCTATTACAGTTATATCCTATCAATCACTAGCAGTGGACTACCCTATGAGACAGTAATCAACTGAATTGTCTACTTTTCAGAACAGAAGTGACAGCTTTAGTTTATTAATTCGGCGCTATTACAGTTATATCCTATCAATCACTAGCAGTGGACTACCCTATGAGACAGTAATCAACTGAATTGTCTACTTTTCAGAACAGAAGTGACAGCTTTAGTTTATTAATTCGGCGCTATTACAGTTATATCCTATCAATCACTAGCAGTGGACTACCCTATGAGACAGTAATCAACTGAATTGTCTACTTTTCAGAACAGAAGTGACAGCTTTAGTTTATTAATTCGGCGCTATTACAGTTATATCCTATCAATCACTAGCAGTGGACTACCCTATGAGACAGTAATCAACTGAATTGTCTACTTTTCAGAACAGAAGTGACAGCTTTAGTTTATTAATTCGGCGCTATTACAGTTATATCCTATCAATCACTAGCAGTGGACTACCCTATGAGACAGTAATCAACTGAATTGTCTACTTTTCAGAACAGAAGTGACAGCTTTAGTTTATTAATTCGGCGCTATTACAGTTATATCCTATCAATCACTAGCAGTGGACTACCCTATGAGACAGTAATCAACTGAATTGTCTACTTTTCAGAACAGAAGTGACAGCTTTAGTTTATTAATTCGGCGCTATTACAGTTATATCCTATCAATCACTAGCAGTGGACTACCCTATGAGACAGTAATCAACTGAATTGTCTACTTTTCAGAACAGAAGTGACAGCTTTAGTTTATTAATTCGGCGCTATTACAGTTATATCCTATCAATCACTAGCAGTGGACTACCCTATGAGACAGTAATCAACTGAATTGTCTACTTTTCAGAACAGAAGTGACAGCTTTAGTTTATTAATTCGGCGCTATTACAGTTATATCCTATCAATCACTAGCAGTGGACTACCCTATGAGACAGTAATCAACTGAATTGTCTACTTTTCAGAACAGAAGTGACAGCTTTAGTTTATTAATTCGGCGCTATTACAGTTATATCCTATCAATCACTAGCAGTGGACTACCCTATGAGACAGTAATCAACTGAATTGTCTACTTTTCAGAACAGAAGTGACAGCTTTAGTTTATTAATTCGGCGCTATTACAGTTATATCCTATCAATCACTAGCAGTGGACTACCCTATGAGACAGTAATCAACTGAATTGTCTACTTTTCAGAACAGAAGTGACAGCTTTAGTTTATTAATTCGGCGCTATTACAGTTATATCCTATCAATCACTAGCAGTGGACTACCCTATGAGACAGTAATCAACTGAATTGTCTACTTTTCAGAACAGAAGTGACAGCTTTAGTTTATTAATTCGGCGCTATTACAGTTATATCCTATCAATCACTAGCAGTGGACTACCCTATGAGACAGTAATCAACTGAATTGTCTACTTTTCAGAACAGAAGTGACAGCTTTAGTTTATTAATTCGGCGCTATTACAGTTATATCCTATCAATCACTAGCAGTGGACTACCCTATGAGACAGTAATCAACTGAATTGTCTACTTTTCAGAACAGAAGTGACAGCTTTAGTTTATTAATTCGGCGCTATTACAGTTATATCCTATCAATCACTAGCAGTGGACTACCCTATGAGACAGTAATCAACTGAATTGTCTACTTTTCAGAACAGAAGTGACAGCTTTAGTTTATTAATTCGGCGCTATTACAGTTATATCCTATCAATCACTAGCAGTGGACTACCCTATGAGACAGTAATCAACTGAATTGTCTACTTTTCAGAACAGAAGTGACAGCTTTAGTTTATTAATTCGGCGCTATTACAGTTATATCCTATCAATCACTAGCAGTGGACTACCCTATGAGACAGTAATCAACTGAATTGTCTACTTTTCAGAACAGAAGTGACAGCTTTAGTTTATTAATTCGGCGCTATTACAGTTATATCCTATCAATCACTAGCAGTGGACTACCCTATGAGACAGTAATCAACTGAATTGTCTACTTTTCAGAACAGAAGTGACAGCTTTAGTTTATTAATTCGGCGCTATTACAGTTATATCCTATCAATCACTAGCAGTGGACTACCCTATGAGACAGTAATCAACTGAATTGTCTACTTTTCAGAACAGAAGTGACAGCTTTAGTTTATTAATTCGGCGCTATTACAGTTATATCCTATCAATCACTAGCAGTGGACTACCCTATGAGACAGTAATCAACTGAATTGTCTACTTTTCAGAACAGAAGTGACAGCTTTAGTTTATTAATTCGGCGCTATTACAGTTATATCCTATCAATCACTAGCAGTGGACTACCCTATGAGACAGTAATCAACTGAATTGTCTACTTTTCAGAACAGAAGTGACAGCTTTAGTTTATTAATTCGGCGCTATTACAGTTATATCCTATCAATCACTAGCAGTGGACTACCCTATGAGACAGTAATCAACTGAATTGTCTACTTTTCAGAACAGAAGTGACAGCTTTAGTTTATTAATTCGGCGCTATTACAGTTATATCCTATCAATCACTAGCAGTGGACTACCCTATGAGACAGTAATCAACTGAATTGTCTACTTTTCAGAACAGAAGTGACAGCTTTAGTTTATTAATTCGGCGCTATTACAGTTATATCCTATCAATCACTAGCAGTGGACTACCCTATGAGACAGTAATCAACTGAATTGTCTACTTTTCAGAACAGAAGTGACAGCTTTAGTTTATTAATTCGGCGCTATTACAGTTATATCCTATCAATCACTAGCAGTGGACTACCCTATGAGACAGTAATCAACTGAATTGTCTACTTTTCAGAACAGAAGTGACAGCTTTAGTTTATTAATTCGGCGCTATTACAGTTATATCCTATCAATCACTAGCAGTGGACTACCCTATGAGACAGTAATCAACTGAATTGTCTACTTTTCAGAACAGAAGTGACAGCTTTAGT
Source organism: Actinernus sp. WN-2022 (assembly GCA_030867875.1). Taxonomy (NCBI): domain Eukaryota; kingdom Metazoa; phylum Cnidaria; class Anthozoa; order Actiniaria; family Actinernidae; genus Actinernus; species Actinernus sp. WN-2022. Next base: position 133,590,598 of record JAOWCC010001634.1, on the reverse strand, counting down.
TTATTAATTCGGCGCTATTACAGTTATATCCTATCAATCACTAGCAGTGGACTACCCTATGAGACAGTAATCAACTGAATTGTCTACTTTTCAGAACAGAAGTGACAGCTTTAGTTTATTAATTCGGCGCTATTACAGTTATATCCTATCAATCACTAGCAGTGGACTACCCTATGAGACAGTAATCAACTGAATTGTCTACTTTTCAGAACAGAAGTGACAGCTTTAGTTTATTAATTCGGCGCTATTACAGTTATATCCTATCAATCACTAGCAGTGGACTACCCTATGAGACAGTAATCAACTGAATTGTCTACTTTTCAGAACAGAAGTGACAGCTTTAGTTTATTAATTCGGCGCTATTACAGTTATATCCTATCAATCACTAGCAGTGGACTACCCTATGAGACAGTAATCAACTGAATTGTCTACTTTTCAGAACAGAAGTGACAGCTTTAGTTTATTAATTCGGCGCTATTACAGTTATATCCTATCAATCACTAGCAGTGGACTACCCTATGAGACAGTAATCAACTGAATTGTCTACTTTTCAGAACAGAAGTGACAGCTTTAGTTTATTAATTCGGCGCTATTACAGTTATATCCTATCAATCACTAGCAGTGGACTACCCTATGAGACAGTAATCAACTGAATTGTCTACTTTTCAGAACAGAAGTGACAGCTTTAGTTTATTAATTCGGCGCTATTACAGTTATATCCTATCAATCACTAGCAGTGGACTACCCTATGAGACAGTAATCAACTGAATTGTCTACTTTTCAGAACAGAAGTGACAGCTTTAGTTTATTAATTCGGCGCTATTACAGTTATATCCTATCAATCACTAGCAGTGGACTACCCTATGAGACAGTAATCAACTGAATTGTCTACTTTTCAGAACAGAAGTGACAGCTTTAGTTTATTAATTCGGCGCTATTACAGTTATATCCTATCAATCACTAGCAGTGGACTACCCTATGAGACAGTAATCAACTGAATTGTCTACTTTTCAGAACAGAAGTGACAGCTTTAGTTTATTAATTCGGCGCTATTACAGTTATATCCTATCAATCACTAGCAGTGGACTACCCTATGAGACAGTAATCAACTGAATTGTCTACTTTTCAGAACAGAAGTGACAGCTTTAGTTTATTAATTCGGCGCTATTACAGTTATATCCTATCAATCACTAGCAGTGGACTACCCTATGAGACAGTAATCAACTGAATTGTCTACTTTTCAGAACAGAAGTGACAGCTTTAGTTTATTAATTCGGCGCTATTACAGTTATATCCTATCAATCACTAGCAGTGGACTACCCTATGAGACAGTAATCAACTGAATTGTCTACTTTTCAGAACAGAAGTGACAGCTTTAGTTTATTAATTCGGCGCTATTACAGTTATATCCTATCAATCACTAGCAGTGGACTACCCTATGAGACAGTAATCAACTGAATTGTCTACTTTTCAGAACAGAAGTGACAGCTTTAGTTTATTAATTCGGCGCTATTACAGTTATATCCTATCAATCACTAGCAGTGGACTACCCTATGAGACAGTAATCAACTGAATTGTCTACTTTTCAGAACAGAAGTGACAGCTTTAGTTTATTAATTCGGCGCTATTACAGTTATATCCTATCAATCACTAGCAGTGGACTACCCTATGAGACAGTAATCAACTGAATTGTCTACTTTTCAGAACAGAAGTGACAGCTTTAGTTTATTAATTCGGCGCTATTACAGTTATATCCTATCAATCACTAGCAGTGGACTACCCTATGAGACAGTAATCAACTGAATTGTCTACTTTTCAGAACAGAAGTGACAGCTTTAGTTTATTAATTCGGCGCTATTACAGTTATATCCTATCAATCACTAGCAGTGGACTACCCTATGAGACAGTAATCAACTGAATTGTCTACTTTTCAGAACAGAAGTGACAGCTTTAGTTTATTAATTCGGCGCTATTACAGTTATATCCTATCAATCACTAGCAGTGGACTACCCTATGAGACAGTAATCAAGCTGAATTGTCTACTTTTCAGAACAGAAGTGACAGCTTTAGTTTATTAATTCGGCGCTATTACAGTTATATCCTATCAATCACTAGCAGTGGACTACCCTATGAGACAGTAATCAACTGAATTGTCTACTTTTCAGAACAGAAGTGACAGCTTTAGTTTATTAATTCGGCGCTATTACAGTTATATCCTATCAATCACTAGCAGTGGACTACCCTATGAGACAGTAATCAACTGAATTGTCTACTTTTCAGAACAGAAGTGACAGCTTTAGTTTATTAATTCGGCGCTATTACAGTTATATCCTATCAATCACTAGCAGTGGACTACCCTATGAGACAGTAATCAACTGAATTGTCTACTTTTCAGAACAGAAGTGACAGCTTTAGTTTATTAATTCGGCGCTATTACAGTTATATCCTATCAATCACTAGCAGTGGACTACCCTATGAGACAGTAATCAACTGAATTGTCTACTTTTCAGAACAGAAGTGACAGCTTTAGTTTATTAATTCGGCGCTATTACAGTTATATCCTATCAATCACTAGCAGTGGACTACCCTATGAGACAGTAATCAACTGAATTGTCTACTTTTCAGAACAGAAGTGACAGCTTTAGTTTATTAATTCGGCGCTATTACAGTTATATCCTATCAATCACTAGCAGTGGACTACCCTATGAGACAGTAATCAACTGAATTGTCTACTTTTCAGAACAGAAGTGACAGCTTTAGTTTATTAATTCGGCGCTATTACAGTTATATCCTATCAATCACTAGCAGTGGACTACCCTATGAGACAGTAATCAACTGAATTGTCTACTTTTCAGAACAGAAGTGACAGCTTTAGTTTATTAATTCGGCGCTATTACAGTTATATCCTATCAATCACTAGCAGTGGACTACCCTATGAGACAGTAATCAACTGAATTGTCTACTTTTCAGAACAGAAGTGACAGCTTTAGTTTATTAATTCGGCGCTATTACAGTTATATCCTATCAATCACTAGCAGTGGACTACCCTATGAGACAGTAATCAACTGAATTGTCTACTTTTCAGAACAGAAGTGACAGCTTTAGTTTATTAATTCGGCGCTATTACAGTTATATCCTATCAATCACTAGCAGTGGACTACCCTATGAGACAGTAATCAACTGAATTGTCTACTTTTCAGAACAGAAGTGACAGCTTTAGTTTATTAATTCGGCGCTATTACAGTTATATCCTATCAATCACTAGCAGTGGACTACCCTATGAGACAGTAATCAACTGAATTGTCTACTTTTCAGAACAGAAGTGACAGCTTTAGTTTATTAATTCGGCGCTATTACAGTTATATCCTATCAATCACTAGCAGTGGACTACCCTATGAGACAGTAATCAACGTGAATTGTCTACTTTTCAGAACAGAAGTGACAGCTTTAGTTTATTAATTCGGCGCTATTACAGTTATATCCTATCAATCACTAGCAGTGGACTACCCTATGAGACAGTAATCAACTGAATTGTCTACTTTTCAGAACAGAAGTGACAGCTTTAGTTTATTAATTCGGCGCTATTACAGTTATATCCTATCAATCACTAGCAGTGGACTACCCTATGAGACAGTAATCAACTGAATTGTCTACTTTTCAGAACAGAAGTGACAGCTTTAGTTTATTAATTCGGCGCTATTACAGTTATATCCTATCAATCACTAGCAGTGGACTACCCTATGAGACAGTAATCAACTGAATTGTCTACTTTTCAGAACAGAAGTGACAGCTTTAGTTTATTAATTCGGCGCTATTACAGTTATATCCTATCAATCACTAGCAGTGGACTACCCTATGAGACAGTAATCAACTGAATTGTCTACTTTTCAGAACAGAAGTGACAGCTTTAGTTTATTAATTCGGCGCTATTACAGTTATATCCTATCAATCACTAGCAGTGGACTACCCTATGAGACAGTAATCAACTGAATTGTCTACTTTTCAGAACAGAAGTGACAGCTTTAGTTTATTAATTCGGCGCTATTACAGTTATATCCTATCAATCACTAGCAGTGGACTACCCTATGAGACAGTAATCAACTGAATTGTCTACTTTTCAGAACAGAAGTGACAGCTTTAGTTTATTAATTCGGCGCTATTACAGTTATATCCTATCAATCACTAGCAGTGGACTACCCTATGAGACAGTAATCAACTGAATTGTCTACTTTTCAGAACAGAAGTGACAGCTTTAGTTTATTAATTCGGCGCTATTACAGTTATATCCTATCAATCACTAGCAGTGGACTACCCTATGAGACAGTAATCAACTGAATTGTCTACTTTTCAGAACAGAAGTGACAGCTTTAGTTTATTAATTCGGCGCTATTACAGTTATATCCTATCAATCACTAGCAGTGGACTACCCTATGAGACAGTAATCAACTGAATTGTCTACTTTTCAGAACAGAAGTGACAGCTTTAGTTTATTAATTCGGCGCTATTACAGTTATATCCTATCAATCACTAGCAGTGGACTACCCTATGAGACAGTAATCAACTGAATTGTCTACTTTTCAGAACAGAAGTGACAGCTTTAGTTTATTAATTCGGCGCTATTACAGTTATATCCTATCAATCACTAGCAGTGGACTACCCTATGAGACAGTAATCAACTGAATTGTCTACTTTTCAGAACAGAAGTGACAGCTTTAGTTTATTAATTCGGCGCTATTACAGTTATATCCTATCAATCACTAGCAGTGGACTACCCTATGAGACAGTAATCAACTGAATTGTCTACTTTTCAGAACAGAAGTGACAGCTTTAGTTTATTAATTCGGCGCTATTACAGTTATATCCTATCAATCACTAGCAGTGGACTACCCTATGAGACAGTAATCAACTGAATTGTCTACTTTTCAGAACAGAAGTGACAGCTTTAGTTTATTAATTCGGCGCTATTACAGTTATATCCTATCAATCACTAGCAGTGGACTACCCTATGAGACAGTAATCAACTGAATTGTCTACTTTTCAGAACAGAAGTGACAGCTTTAGTTTATTAATTCGGCGCTATTACAGTTATATCCTATCAATCACTAGCAGTGGACTACCCTATGAGACAGTAATCAACTGAATTGTCTACTTTTCAGAACAGAAGTGACAGCTTTAGTTTATTAATTCGGCGCTATTACAGTTATATCCTATCAATCACTAGCAGTGGACTACCCTATGAGACAGTAATCAACTGAATTGTCTACTTTTCAGAACAGAAGTGACAGCTTTAGTTTATTAATTCGGCGCTATTACAGTTATATCCTATCAATCACTAGCAGTGGACTACCCTATGAGACAGTAATCAAGCTGAATTGTCTACTTTTCAGAACAGAAGTGACAGCTTTAGTTTATTAATTCGGCGCTATTACAGTTATATCCTATCAATCACTAGCAGTGGACTACCCTATGAGACAGTAATCAAGTGAATTGTCTACTTTTCAGAACAGAAGTGACAGCTTTAGTTTATTAATTCGGCGCTATTACAGTTATATCCTATCAATCACTAGCAGTGGACTACCCTATGAGACAGTAATCAAGCTGAATTGTCTACTTTTCAGAACAGAAGTGACAGCTTTAGTTTATTAATTCGGCGCTATTACAGTTATATCCTATCAATCACTAGCAGTGGACTACCCTATGAGACAGTAATCAACTGAATTGTCTACTTTTCAGAACAGAAGTGACAGCTTTAGTTTATTAATTCGGCGCTATTACAGTTATATCCTATCAATCACTAGCAGTGGACTACCCTATGAGACAGTAATCAACTGAATTGTCTACTTTTCAGAACAGAAGTGACAGCTTTAGTTTATTAATTCGGCGCTATTACAGTTATATCCTATCAATCACTAGCAGTGGACTACCCTATGAGACAGTAATCAACTGAATTGTCTACTTTTCAGAACAGAAGTGACAGCTTTAGTTTATTAATTCGGCGCTATTACAGTTATATCCTATCAATCACTAGCAGTGGACTACCCTATGAGACAGTAATCAACTGAATTGTCTACTTTTCAGAACAGAAGTGACAGCTTAGTTTATTAATTCGGCGCTATTACAGTTATATCCTATCAATCACTAGCAGTGGACTACCCTATGAGACAGTAATCAACTGAATTGTCTACTTTTCAGAACAGAAGTGACAGCTTTAGTTTATTAATTCGGCGCTATTACAGTTATATCCTATCAATCACTAGCAGTGGACTACCCTATGAGACAGTAATCAACTGAATTGTCTACTTTTCAGAACAGAAGTGACAGCTTTAGTTTATTAATTCGGCGCTATTACAGTTATATCCTATCAATCACTAGCAGTGGACTACCCTATGAGACAGTAATCAACTGAATTGTCTACTTTTCAGAACAGAAGTGACAGCTTTAGTTTATTAATTCGGCGCTATTACAGTTATATCCTATCAATCACTAGCAGTGGACTACCCTATGAGACAGTAATCAACTGAATTGTCTACTTTTCAGAACAGAAGTGACAGCTTTAGTTTATTAATTCGGCGCTATTACAGTTATATCCTATCAATCACTATAGCAGTGGACTACCCTATGAGACAGTAATCAACTGAATTGTCTACTTTTCAGAACAGAAGTGACAGCTTTAGTTTATTAATTCGGCGCTATTACAGTTATATCCTATCAATCACTAGCAGTGGACTACCCTATGAAGACAGTAATCAACTGAATTGTCTACTTTTCAGAACAGAAGTGACAGCTTTAGTTTATTAATTCGGCGCTATTACAGTTATATCCTATCAATCACTAGCAGTGGACTACCCTATGAGACAGTAATCAACTGAATTGTCTACTTTTCAGAACAGAAGTGACAGCTTTAGTTTATTAATTCGGCGCTATTACAGTTATATCCTATCAATCACTAGCAGTGGACTACCCTATGAGACAGTAATCAACTGAATTGTCTACTTTTCAGAACAGAAGTGACAGCTTTAGTTTATTAATTCGGCGCTATTACAGTTATATCCTATCAATCACTAGCAGTGGACTACCCTATGAGACAGTAATCAACTGAATTGTCTACTTTTCATTACAGAAGTGACAGCTTTAGTTTATTAATTCGGCGCTATTACAGTTATATCCTATCAATCACTAGCAGTGGACTACCCTATGAGACAGTAATCAACTGAATTGTCTACTTTTCAGAACAGAAGTGACAGCTTTAGTTTATTAATTCGGCGCTATTACAGTTATATCCTATCAATCACTAGCAGTGGACTACCCTATGAGACAGTAATCAACTGAATTGTCTACTTTTCAGAACAGAAGTGACAGCTTTAGTTTATTAATTCGGCGCTATTACAGTTATATCCTATCAATCACTAGCAGTGGACTACCCTATGAGACAGTAATCAAGCTGAATTGTCTACTTTTCAGAACAGAAGTGACAGCTTTAGTTTATTAATTCGGCGCTATTACAGTTATATCCTATCAATCACTAGCAGTGGGACTACCCTATGAGACAGTAATCAACTGAATTGTCTACTTTTCAGAACAGAAGTGACAGCTTTAGTTTATTAATTCGGCGCTATTACAGTTATATCCTATCAATCACTAGCAGTGGACTACCCTATGAGACAGTAATCAACGTGAATTGTCTACTTTTCAGAACAGAAGTGACAGCTTTAGTTTATTAATTCGGCGCTATTACAGTTATATCCTATCAATCACTAGCAGTGGACTACCCTATGAGACAGTAATCAACTGAATTGTCTACTTTTCAGAACAGAAGTGACAGCTTTAGTTTATTAATTCGGCGCTATTACAGTTATATCCTATCAATCACTAGCAGTGGACTACCCTATGAGACAGTAATCAACTGAATTGTCTACTTTTCAGAACAGAAGTGACAGCTTTAGTTTATTAATTCGGCGCTATTACAGTTATATCCTATCAATCACTAGCAGTGGACTACCCTATGAGACAGTAATCAAGTGAATTGTCTACTTTTCAGAACAGAAGTGACAGCTTTAGTTTATTAATTCGGCGCTATTACAGTTATATCCTATCAATCACTAGCAGTGGACTACCCTATGAGACAGTAATCAACTGAATTGTCTACTTTTCAGAACAGAAGTGACAGCTTTAGTTTATTAATTCGGCGCTATTACAGTTATATCCTATCAATCACTAGCAGTGGACTACCCTATGAGACAGTAATCAACGTGAATTGTCTACTTTTCAGAACAGAAGTGACAGCTTTAGTTTATTAATTCGGCGCTATTACAGTTATATCCTATCAATCACTAGCAGTGGACTACCCTATGAGACAGTAATCAACTGAATTGTCTACTTTTCAGAACAGAAGTGACAGCTTTAGTTTATTAATTCGGCGCTATTACAGTTATATCCTATCAATCACTAGCAGTGGACTACCCTATGAGACAGTAATCAACTGAATTGTCTACTTTTCAGAACAGAAGTGACAGCTTTAGTTTATTAATTCGGCGCTATTACAGTTATATCCTATCAATCACTAGCAGTGGACTACCCTATGAGACAGTAATCAACTGAATTGTCTACTTTTCAGTACAGAAGTGACAGCTTTAGTTTATTAATTCGGCGCTATTACAGTTATATCCTATCAATCACTAGCAGTGGACTACCCTATGAGACAGTAATCAACTGAATTGTCTACTTTTCATTACAGAAGTGACAGCTTTAGTTTATTAATTCGGCGCTATTACAGTTATATCCTATCAATCACTAGCAGTGGACTACCCTATGAGACAGTAATCAACTGAATTGTCTACTTTTCAGAACAGAAGTGACAGCTTTAGTTTATTAATTCGGCGCTATTACAGTTATATCCTATCAATCACTAGCAGTGGACTACCCTATGAGACAGTAATCAACTGAATTGTCTACTTTTCAGAACAGAAGTGACAGCTTTAGTTTATTAATTCGGCGCTATTGACAGTTATATCCTATCAATCACTAGCAGTGGACTACCCTATGAGACAGTAATCAACTGAATTGTCTACTTTTCAGAACAGAAGTGACAGCTTTAGTTTATTAATTCGGCGCTATTACAGTTATATCCTATCAATCACTAGCAGTGGACTACCCTATGAGACAGTAATCAACTGAATTGTCTACTTTTCAGAACAGAAGTGACAGCTTTAGTTTATTAATTCGGCGCTATTACAGTTATATCCTATCAATCACTAGCAGTGGACTACCCTATGAGACAGTAATCAACTGAATTGTCTACTTTTCAGAACAGAAGTGACAGCTTTAGTTTATTAATTCGGCGCTATTACAGTTATATCCTATCAATCACTAGCAGTGGACTACCCTATGAGACAGTAATCAACTGAATTGTCTACTTTTCAGAACAGAAGTGACAGCTTTAGTTTATTAATTCGGCGCTATTACAGTTATATCCTATCAATCACTAGCAGTGGACTACCCTATGAGACAGTAATCAACTGAATTGTCTACTTTTCAGTACAGAAGTGACAGCTTTAGTTTATTAATTCGGCGCTATTACAGTTATATCCTATCAATCACTAGCAGTGGACTACCCTATGAGACAGTAATCAACTGAATTGTCTACTTTTCAGAACAGAAGTGACAGCTTTAGTTTATTAATTCGGCGCTATTACAGTTATATCCTATCAATCACTAGCAGTGGACTACCCTATGAGACAGTAATCAACTGAATTGTCTACTTTTCAGTACAGAAGTGACAGCTTTAGTTTATTAATTCGGCGCTATTACAGTTATATCCTATCAATCACTAGCAGTGGACTACCCTATGAGACAGTAATCAACTGAATTGTCTACTTTTCATTACAGAAGTGACAGCTTTAGTTTATTAATTCGGCGCTATTACAGTTATATCCTATCAATCACTAGCAGTGGACTACCCTATGAGACAGTAATCAACTGAATTGTCTACTTTTCAGAACAGAAGTGACAGCTTTAGTTTATTAATTCGGCGCTATTACAGTTATATCCTATCAATCACTAGCAGTGGACTACCCTATGAGACAGTAATCAACTGAATTGTCTACTTTTCAGAACAGAAGTGACAGCTTTAGTTTATTAATTCGGCGCTATTACAGTTATATCCTATCAATCACTAGCAGTGGACTACCCTATGAGACAGTAATCAACTGAATTGTCTACTTTTCAGAACAGAAGTGACAGCTTTAGTTTATTAATTCGGCGCTATTACAGTTATATCCTATCAATCACTAGCAGTGGACTACCCTATGAGACAGTAATCAACTGAATTGTCTACTTTTCAGAACAGAAGTGACAGCTTTAGTTTATTAATTCGGCGCTATTACAGTTATATCCTATCAATCACTAGCAGTGGACTACCCTATGAGACAGTAATCAAGCTGAATTGTCTACTTTTCAGAACAGAAGTGACAGCTTTAGTTTATTAATTCGGCGCTATTACAGTTATATCCTATCAATCACTAGCAGTGGACTACCCTATGAGACAGTAATCAACTGAATTGTCTACTTTTCAGAACAGAAGTGACAGCTTTAGTTTATTAATTCGGCGCTATTACAGTTATATCCTATCAATCACTAGCAGTGGACTACCCTATGAGACAGTAATCAACTGAATTGTCTACTTTTCAGAACAGAAGTGACAGCTTTAGTTTATTAATTCGGCGCTATTACAGTTATATCCTATCAATCACTAGCAGTGGACTACCCTATGAGACAGTAATCAACTGAATTGTCTACTTTTCAGAACAGAAGTGACAGCTTTAGTTTATTAATTCGGCGCTATTACAGTTATATCCTATCAATCACTAGCAGTGGACTACCCTATGAGACAGTAATCAACTGAATTGTCTACTTTTCAGAACAGAAGTGACAGCTTTAGTTTATTAATTCGGCGCTATTACAGTTATATCCTATCAATCACTAGCAGTGGACTACCCTATGAGACAGTAATCAACTGAATTGTCTACTTTTCAGAACAGAAGTGACAGCTTTAGTTTATTAATTCGGCGCTATTACAGTTATATCCTATCAATCACTAGCAGTGGACTACCCTATGAGACAGTAATCAACGTGAATTGTCTACTTTTCAGAACAGAAGTGACAGCTTTAGTTTATTAATTCGGCGCTATTACAGTTATATCCTATCAATCACTAGCAGTGGACTACCCTATGAGACAGTAATCAACTGAATTGTCTACTTTTCAGAACAGAAGTGACAGCTTTAGTTTATTAATTCGGCGCTATTACAGTTATATCCTATCAATCACTAGCAGTGGACTACCCTATGAGACAGTAATCAACTGAATTGTCTACTTTTCAGAACAGAAGTGACAGCTTTAGTTTATTAATTCGGCGCTATTACAGTTATATCCTATCAATCACTAGCAGTGGACTACCCTATGAGACAGTAATCAACTGAATTGTCTACTTTTCAGAACAGAAGTGACAGCTTTAGTTTATTAATTCGGCGCTATTACAGTTATATCCTATCAATCACTAGCAGTGGACTACCCTATGAGACAGTAATCAACTGAATTGTCTACTTTTCAGAACAGAAGTGACAGCTTTAGTTTATTAATTCGGCGCTATTACAGTTATATCCTATCAATCACTAGCAGTGGACTACCCTATGAGACAGTAATCAACTGAATTGTCTACTTTTCAGAACAGAAGTGACAGCTTTAGTTTATTAATTCGGCGCTATTACAGTTATATCCTATCAATCACTAGCAGTGGACTACCCTATGAGACAGTAATCAACTGAATTGTCTACTTTTCAGAACAGAAGTGACAGCTTTAGTTTATTAATTCGGCGCTATTACAGTTATATCCTATCAATCACTAGCAGTGGACTACCCTATGAGACAGTAATCAACTGAATTGTCTACTTTTCAGAACAGAAGTGACAGCTTTAGTTTATTAATTCGGCGCTATTACAGTTATATCCTATCAATCACTAGCAGTGGACTACCCTATGAGACAGTAATCAACTGAATTGTCTACTTTTCAGAACAGAAGTGACAGCTTTAGTTTATTAATTCGGCGCTATTACAGTTATATCCTATCAATCACTAGCAGTGGACTACCCTAAGAGACAGTAATCAACTGAATTGTCTACTTTTCAGAACAGAAGTGACAGCTTTAGTTTATTAATTCGGCGCTATTACAGTTTATAATCGGGCTAGTCTAATCACACTACCCTATGAGACAGTAATCAACTGAATTGTCTACTTTTCAGAACAGAAGTGACAGCTTTAGTTTATTAATTCGGCGCTATTAGAGTTATATCCTATCAATCACTAGCAGTGGACTACCCTATGAGACAGTAATCAACTGAATTGTCTACTTTTCAGAACAGAAGTGACAGCTTTAGTTTATTAATTCGGCGCTATTACAGTTATATCCTATCAATCACTAGCAGTGGACTACCCTATGAGACAGTAATCAACTGAATTGTCTACTTTTCAGAACAGAAGTGACAGCTTTAGTTTATTAATTCGGCGCTATTAGAGTTATATCCTATCAATCACTAGCAGTGGACTACCCTATGAGACAGTAATCAACTGAATTGTCTACTTTTCAGAACAGAAGTGACAGCTTTAGTTTATTAATTCGGCGCTATTACAGTTATATCCTATCAATCACTAGCAGTGGACTACCCTATGAGACAGTAATCAACTGAATTGTCTACTTTTCAGAACAGAAGTGACAGCTTTAGTTTATTAATTCGGCGCTATTAGAGTTATATCCTATCAATCACTAGCAGTGGACTACCCTATGAGACAGTAATCAACTGAATTGTCTACTTTTCAGAACAGAAGTGACAGCTTTAGTTTATTAATTCGGCGCTATTACAGTTATATCCTATCAATCACTAGCAGTGGACTACCCTATGAGACAGTAATCAACTGAATTGTCTACTTTTCAGAACAGAAGTGACAGCTTTAGTTTATTAATTCGGCGCTATTACAGTTATATCCTATCAATCACTAGCAGTGGACTACCCTATGAGACAGTAATCAACTGAATTGTCTACTTTTCAGAACAGAAGTGACAGCTTTAGTTTATTAATTCGGCGCTATTACAGTTATATCCTATCAATCACTAGCAGTGGACTACCCTATGAGACAGTAATCAACTGAATTGTCTACTTTTCATTACAGAAGTGACAGCTTTAGTTTATTAATTCGGCGCTATTACAGTTATATCCTACCAATCACTAGCAGTGGACTACCCTATGAGACAGTAATCAACTGAATTGTCTACTTTTCATTACAGAAGTGACAGCTTTAGTTTATTAATTCGGCGCTATTACAGTTATATCCTATCAATCACTAGCAGTGGACTACCCTATGAGACAGTAATCAACTGAATTGTCTACTTTTCAGAACAGAAGTGACAGCTTTAGTTTATTAATTCGGCGCTATTACAGTTATATCCTATCAATCACTAGCAGTGGACTACCCTATGAGACAGTAATCAACTGAATTGTCTACTTTTCAGAACAGAAGTGACAGCTTTAGTTTATTAATTCGGCGCTATTACAGTTATATCCTATCAATCACTAGCAGTGGACTACCCTATGAGACAGTAATCAACTGAATTGTCTACTTTTCAGAACAGAAGTGACAGCTTTAGTTTATTAATTCGGCGCTATTACAGTTATATCCTATCAATCACTAGCAGTGGACTACCCTATGAGACAGTAATCAACTGAATTGTCTACTTTTCAGAACAGAAGTGACAGCTTTAGTTTATTAATTCGGCGCTATTACAGTTATATCCTATCAATCACTAGCAGTGGACTACCCTATGAGACAGTAATAAACTGAATTGTCTACTTTTCAGAACAGAAGTGACAGCTTTAGTTTATTAATTCGGCGCTATTACAGTTATATCCTATCAATCACTAGCAGTGGACTACCCTATGAGACAGTAATAAACTGAATTGTCTACTTTTCAGAACAGAAGTGACAGCTTTAGTTTATTAATTCGGCGCTATTACAGTTATATCCTATCAATCACTAGCAGTGGACTACCCTATGAGACAGTAATCAACTGAATTGTCTACTTTTCAGAACAGAAGTGACAGCTTTAGTTTATTAATTCGGCGCTATTACAGTTATATCCTATCAATCACTAGCAGTGGACTACCCTATGAGACAGTAATCAACTGAATTGTCTACTTTTCAGAACAGAAGTGACAGCTTTAGTTTATTAATTCGGCGCTATTACAGCTATATCCTATCAATCACTAGCAGTGGACTACCCTATGAGACAGTAATCAACTGAATTGTCTACTTTTCAGAACAGAAGTGACAGCTTTAGTTTATTAATTCGGCGCTATTACAGCTATATCCTATCAATCACTAGCAGTGGACTACCCTATGAGACAGTAATCAACTGAATTGTCTACTTTTCATTACAGAAGTGACAGCTTTAGTTTATTAATTCGGCGCTATTACAGTTATATCCTATCAATCACTAGCAGTGGACTACCCTATGAGACAGTAATCAACTGAATTGTCTACTTTTCAGAACAGAAGTGACAGCTTTAGTTTATTAATTCGGCGCTATTACAGTTATATCCTATCAATCACTAGCAGTGGACTACCCTATGAGACAGTAATCAACTGAATTGTCTACTTTTCAGAACAGAAGTGACAGCTTTAGTTTATTAATTCGGCGCTATTACAGTTATATCCTATCAATCACTAGCAGTGGACTACCCTATGAGACAGTAATAAACTGAATTGTCTACTTTTCAGAACAGAAGTGACAGCTTTAGTTTATTAATTCGGCGCTATTACAGTTATATCCTATCAATCACTAGCAGTGGACTACCCTATGAGACAGTAATAAACTGAATTGTCTACTTTTCAGAACAGAAGTGACAGCTTTAGTTTATTAATTCGGCGCTATTACAGTTATATCCTATCAATCACTAGCAGTGGACTACCCTATGAGACAGTAATCAACTGAATTGTCTACTTTTCATTACAGAAGTGACAGCTTTAGTTTATTAATTCGGCGCTATTACAGTTATATCCTATCAATCACTAGCAGTGGACTACCCTATGAGACAGTAATAAACTGAATTGTCTACTTTTCAGAACAGAAGTGACAGCTTTAGTTTATTAATTCGGCGCTATTACAGTTATATCCTATCAATCACTAGCAGTGGACTACCCTATGAGACAGTAATCAACTGAATTGTCTACTTTTCAGAACAGAAGTGACAGCTTTAGTTTATTAATTCGGCGCTATTACAGTTATATCCTATCAATCACTAGCAGTGGACTACCCTATGAGACAGTAATCAACTGAATTGTCTACTTTTCATTACAGAAGTGACAGCTTTAGTTTATTAATTCGGCGCTATTACAGTTATATCCTATCAATCACTAGCAGTGGACTACCCTATGAGACAGTAATAAACTGAATTGTCTACTTTTCAGAACAGAAGTGACAGCTTTAGTTTATTAATTCGGCGCTATTACAGTTATATCCTATCAATCACTAGCAGTGGACTACCCTATGAGACAGTAATCAACTGAATTGTCTACTTTTCAGAACAGAAGTGACAGCTTTAGTTTATTAATTCGGCGCTATTACAGTTATATCCTATCAATCACTAGCAGTGGACTACCCTATGAGACAGTAATCAACTGAATTGTCTACTTTTCAGAACAGAAGTGACAGCTTTAGTTTATTAATTCGGCGCTATTACAGTTATATCCTATCAATCACTAGCAGTGGACTACCCTATGAGACAGTAATAAACTGAATTGTCTACTTTTCAGAACAGAAGTGACAGCTTTAGTTTATTAATTCGGCGCTATTACAGTTATATCCTATCAATCACTAGCAGTGGACTACCCTATGAGACAGTAATCAACTGAATTGTCTACTTTTCAGAACAGAAGTGACAGCTTTAGTTTATTAATTCGGCGCTATTACAGTTATATCCTATCAATCACTAGCAGTGGACTACCCTATGAGACAGTAATCAACTGAATTGTCTACTTTTCAGAACAGAAGTGACAGCTTTAGTTTATTAATTCGGCGCTATTACAGTTATATCCTATCAATCACTAGCAGTGGACTACCCTATGAGACAGTAATCAACTGAATTGTCTACTTTTCAGAACAGAAGTGACAGCTTTAGTTTATTAATTCGGCGCTATTACAGTTATATCCTATCAATCACTAGCAGTGGACTACCCTATGAGACAGTAATCAACTGAATTGTCTACTTTTCAGAACAGAAGTGACAGCTTTAGTTTATTAATTCGGCGCTATTACAGTTATATCCTATCAATCACTAGCAGTGGACTACCCTATGAGACAGTAATCAACTGAATTGTCTACTTTTCAGAACAGAAGTGACAGCTTTAGTTTATTAATTCGGCGCTATTACAGTTATATCCTATCAATCACTAGCAGTGGACTACCCTATGAGACAGTAATCAACTGAATTGTCTACTTTTCAGAACAGAAGTGACAGCTTTAGTTTATTAATTCGGCGCTATTACAGCTATATCCTATCAATCACTAGCAGTGGACTACCCTATGAGACAGTAATCAACTGAATTGTCTACTTTTCAGAACAGAAGTGACAGCTTTAGTTTATTAATTCGGCGCTATTACAGCTATATCCTATCAATCACTAGCAGTGGACTACCCTATGAGACAGTAATCAACTGAATTGTCTACTTTTCAGAACAGAAGTGACAGCTTTAGTTTATTAATTCGGCGCTATT
Organism: Actinernus sp. WN-2022; assembly: GCA_030867875.1. Taxonomy (NCBI): domain Eukaryota; kingdom Metazoa; phylum Cnidaria; class Anthozoa; order Actiniaria; family Actinernidae; genus Actinernus; species Actinernus sp. WN-2022. The sequence goes on along the minus strand of JAOWCC010001634.1, from coordinate 133,573,778 downwards.
ACAGCTATATCCTATCAATCACTAGCAGTGGACTACCCTATGAGACAGTAATCAACTGAATTGTCTACTTTTCAGAACAGAAGTGACAGCTTTAGTTTATTAATTCGGCGCTATTACAGTTATATCCTATCAATCACTAGCAGTGGACTACCCTATGAGACAGTAATCAACTGAATTGTCTACTTTTCATTACAGAAAGTTCGAACAACGATATCAGAGAACAATAAGGGAGCGGTAGCCGAGCGATTAACATGGCGGACTTTGCGTTCGACTACATTTGTAAATATATACCCCAGTCGAATTGCCTCCTCCTCGACTGTCTCGTAATTATAAAAGTGTATATGTAGAAAAGTTGATTTGAGTTATGTAGCTGCTGCAGTTTCACTTTAAGTTTCTATCTTGGCTGGTTTAGTGGCCATTGTGCAGAAAATTTCGTTAAGTATTAGTATTATTCCTTTTTTTCAAATCCTCGGATAAAACAGTCACGAAATAAACTCGCGAAAAACCTAAGTTGAGCGGGGAGCGAATGAGAATACAACAATGACAAGCCTTGTTAATATCAATAATTGTATGCAGCGTAATAGAGCGGTTTTCAATTGAGTGTAGTAAAACCAAACGCAAATTACCCACAGCCAGCCAATCCTAGGAGCTAGTAATCACAAGTAATTCATAAGTGGCTTCCCTGTGAGTCAATGACAAACCAAAGCAAAACCAAAATTATTTTGCGTTTGGTTTTACTTTGGATTCTGATTGGTTGGTTTACTTTCTCAGCCAATAGGAGAGCTTAGTAAACGCAAAACCAAAACACTTCCGACACTCAATTGAAATGCGCTCTACCAGGCAAACGATACTTCCTAATTGTTGTCCAGGCTCGAACTATGTGTCAAAGATATTCTAATTTGGTGCACTTCCAATGGCCTTGCGTGCAACCCTAACAAAACTGATGTTGTCCATCTCACGTCTCGTTATGCCAAACGATGTGATCTGATCTCGGGAATCACTATTGATGATGTTGTCATTGCTCCAAAGCTGGCTGCACGCGACCTCGGTGTTACTGTTGATTCCCATCTCCAACTGACGAAGCACGTAAACAATATTTGCAGGTGTGCGTATTTGGCTATTAGGAATATTGGAAGGATTCGAAAGCACTTGGCCCAGGATGATTGTGAAAGATTAGTTCATGCCTTCATTACATCTAAACTTGACTCATGTAATAGCATTTTGTATGGTTTACCGGCATGTGAACTTGATAAACTACAGCGTGTGCAGAATACGGCTGCGAGACTTGTAACTCGAGCTGGGAAGTTTGACCATATTTCCCCTATCTTATATAAACTTCACTGGCTGCCAGTTAGAGATAGAATCACTTTTAAAATAATTTTAAGGCTCTCCATGGCCAAGCTCCCAAATCCCGGGGGGGGGGGGACTCTCCATAACAGTAGACGGGGGTGATCGTCCTATCCCTTAGGGTATAAAATTCTACCATCTGCTATCCCTTAGGGGTGTTCAAAGAGTCTGCTATCCCTTAGGGGGTCTCACGCTAATGGTGGCCCGGAACTTATATTACAGTAAACCACACAGTCAACTGAAACTGATCGCTTAATACTTCCGGCTTTATTGTCGGCCGATTGTTATTGTTTGATAAAAGAAGGACAATTGTTTCTGTTAAGGACAATGGATCATCCTATCCAAAAAAAAGCCGGACTTGAAGACTGGATGACAGCACTCTCAACAGTCACCAGAAAAGAGATGCGCTCGATGGCGGTGTCTTAAGGACCGTAATAAAATTCAGGAAAACTGAAAATGTGTTTGTTTTATTGCTATCTCTTAGGGTTAAAAATTTCTTCGACCACACCCAATGTGCTATCTCTTAGGGGTAAATTTGCTGTTGACCACACCCAATGTGCTATCCCTTACGGTTAAAATTGATTTTGCCGACGATCACCCCCGTCTACTGTTATGGAGAGTCTCCCCCCCGGGTCCCAAATATATAAGCGAATTGCTCAGACCTTACAGACCCTCTCGTTCACTCAGATCGAGTTCACATAGTTTACTGTCAGTTCCTCGTTGTAATACTGTAACCTATGGCGACAGATAATTCTATGTCGCTGCAGCTAAACTGTGGAACTCTCTTCCGGATTATATTCGAAGTATTGATTCATTAACTAGGTTTAAAGCCTTTTGAAGCCCTTTTGAAGCCCTTTCTTTTTAGATGCTTTTAGCTAGTTACTTGATACTTTTTATATACTCATGTAATTTTTATTTCTATTAGGTATAATATGTAAGAGCATCGAGACTCTGTAGGATGCTCCTAATACGTTGTTATTATTATTATTATTATTATTATTAATGATTTATCCTGATACAGGTATTGTTTGAGAAGTGCTATTCATGTGAGAAATAATATAAAACAATATCGTGCTTCGTGTTTTACCAGGGGATCCAAACATTTGTAACAATAGATGGTTTGCACTAAATCCTCAGAGATTCAAATGAAAAAGGGCATGGCGGCCATGTTGGTGTACAGAACAAAAAAGCTAACGAAGAATCTATTGTTAACTGTACACCAACATGGCGGCTATGACGTCACGTGCAAAGGCCAATAAATGAAAGCACTCAGCCGAAGCGATATCGTGCTTTTATTTATTTCTTGGTAAAACACTTGCACTCTTTTTTGATCTATTACATAAAATCCTAATCTATGTCAAGATATAAATTTGTATTCAGAATGAAATGAACGAAAAACGTTCGTTTATACCATTAGCTACCAAAGTTCCAAGTTTGAAAATAGAGTCCTGTTCTTTGCGTTTGCATGCGAAGAACTAGCTTTTGCCATAATGATTGTATTATCCAGGACAGCCTCACACTTGTCTAGATACGTTTCAGAAAACCATTCAGATTAACTGTTCCATTGTACCTGCAAAAGAGAGAAAAAGAAACTGATTTTAAATGTACTTAAATATTTATATGATTTTTAAAATGCATATTGTGGCAAACAAATGATAAAACTACTACTTGGTCGACTTTTAATATTTCCTAATCTCTTGTCTGTCCGTGATGAGTGTTATATTTAGTATTCCTGAAAAGGAAAGGTCCGTGGTCTGACAAAGGTTACTCTGTGACGCGAGAAAACATGTGCCCGCCATTCTACTACATACGGGGTATTCAAGGTTTGCATGTGACGTCTTCAAAAAACGATAAGCCTTACAAAGCTGTTTTATGTATATATTCTAGACATCGATAATAAAGACTATACAGACAATTTTACATCGATAGGGTGCTTTGTCCCGGCGGAGTAAACAAATTTTGAATTTTATGAGAGAACGTCCCAAAGTGTTTTCCAAAAGGCTGTCCAAGTTCGTGTGCCAATTTCTTTTCTTATACTTGATAATTCCTTAAAAGTTGCATCCAAAGAGTTTTGAAGTGAAATCCAATGATGTTGATGGGAAATTTAGCTTATTTTGTTTCACCGTTTTATGGCCGCCATGTTGGTGTCCCAAAAAGGCACACCAAGATGGCGGCCGCATACAAAGTTATATAAAATTGTCATACATTCATTGGGCCACAGCTCCATTAGGAAACAATCTAATGTTCCAAAATGTGGTTTATAAGTGTATTTTAATAGTTCTACAAGGAACAAAATGTTTTATTTGATTTTATCAATGCAAACCAATTTTGCGATCGAGGGTCGTCATGACGATGAAAACCACCAATACCGTAGGACTTTCTCTGACGTCACTGTTTACAATTTGCCTTATTAGCATAAGAAACCATTTATTCGATAAACAAACACTAAAAACGGCAGATCAAAGTTAGCTAGCATGGCAAGTTTGACATAAAAAGGCTGGACACTTATTTTGAAAGCAGCATACAAACGTTACACTTTGGAACGATCTTCCTTTTAGCATTCGTGAATGAAACACGTACCATTTTGTCTTTTAAGAAATCGCTCAAGACATATCTTTTTCTAAGTTTGTTGAGCGCAAGTATTTTTGTGATATATTTTATTAGAATGTTGTATTGCTATAATTATTAGATTTTTAATGCGGTTTATTGTATATATTGTAGTAGTTATTGTAAAGCGCCATGGAGATTTAGTGGATGTGCGCGCTCTATAAATTGAATTATTATATTACGCCATTTACAAGGGTTTAAATGAGTTGGGTGCAACAATTACAACACAGCCATGCAATCGCAAACGTCAGTTTAAAAAACATATTTACCATTACATATTCAATTTACTTCTCTTACACTTGCCATGCATAGTCATTGAATGCGACTGTCTATCGATTTACATATTATTTCATGTTTCTTCGCCAGTAAATGTAATAGACCCATTCAGCTTGTGTTGTTGCCCCATATCAGATAAGGTACGTGACAGCTCTCCAGAGGATTCAGTGCTTTGTTTAAGAATTCTAAATAAATATGCATTTCCTCTTGGGTAACAGAAACAAAAATAATCAAGGATAGAGCAGGTTTCAATTGACTGTAGTAAAACTAAAACCAAAGCAATTACAATGAACCAATCACGAACTAAAGTGAATACCGATTGGTTTCACTGGCATGAGAAAGCAACCAATCAGGAAGAAACGTAATCGAAAACGTGGATTGAAGGCGTGACGGACCAAAACCACGATTGGTTTTACTCTGGAAATTGATTCGCCAATTGATTACGAAACATGTTCACAGCCAATAGAAAAGCTAAATAAACGCAAAACCAAAGCAATCAACGAAAACTTTCCACACTCAATTGAAACCTGCTCTAAAGTTAAGTGATCTGAAATGGGGCAACAAAGAGACAAGTCGGTTCGGTCTATTGACCCCTCTCGCGCAGGGCCTTGTTGGCTAGAAACAATAGATTTTCCGCGTTTAGCCTCGCACTGTGCATTTTCAGAACGAGGTGAAATGCGCAAAAACAAAGGTTTTTATCCAACTGCATGGGACTCAACAAGGCAGTTGCGAGAGAAGGATAAATTAATACTAAACACGTAAACAAATTAAACATCACGTAATGTCACTGAGAACGGGCAGGGTATGCGGTACACCTGGATGACATTCTCGTACGGTAAGAAAGCGTCTCTCGGTAGAGTTCATCCGCGCAGCTTTAACTTGCAACAGACACCCACACAGAACTGACGAAACCAACATTCTTGCTCACATGCCACATTTCTTCGATTTGCTGATATCGTTTTAATGAACGAATGGACACATTTTTCCTAATGTTATTCATATTGTTTTCTTACTCAGAATATGTTCTAACGTTTTAGAATACCCTTGCATGTACGCAGTTTTATGAGAAAAATATTCTCGCGCATAGCAGCTTACAGGATATTTTCTCCCAACTATTCGACTTCCCAGTAACCCCAAATAGATTAAGCCCCTTAAGTGACGGGAAATGCAACTCCTGTACGCACAGAGAGCGTCTCTTCGTAGCGAATATTTCATAGCTAACAACAGGTTCGTGTACATACATAGTGAATCCAAAAATGCTACTCACCCAAATAAGTCATTGTAATGTTTGTCCACAAGGTACCGACTTGAGCGTTTCTCCATGAATTCCTTGAGTTGGTTTAACTTAGCTGGACCGAATGGAACGTATTCTAGGCCTTCAAAGGCACCTTCACCAGCCTTTGTATTGATTAATGGGTTGGTGTCCTCTATTATAAAATAGTCCCCAGGCTGTGTGTACGGGTCCAAGTGCTCAAGTACACCTACAAGATTTGCATGTGCATCTTCTACCACTACCCAAGGATGTGGGAACTCCTGAAAACCAGAATTCGTAAAGCCTTGGTTAAAAATAGTGGACAGAAGATCAGATAGGAAGGGAAGGGATGTTAAATGAATGGGTCACTGATTTTAATGTCTGCACTGAGAGATGGGGGTTCTGGGACACCGGCCAAACACTGCATTTCCGCCATTTTATATATATTTTTCCACACCGTGCACACCGTGCACACCGTGCACACCGTGCACACCGTGCACACCATGCACACCGTGCACACCATGCACACCGTGCACACCATCTCGTTTTCGCGTCATTCCCATCTGGTACCCCACTGTATTGTCATCGTGCCTTTCCGGTTCACTGGTTCAAGACTATATTCGGATGTGATTCCATGTGTGCAAAGACTGTATTTCCATGGTGTTCCCGTCATGCTTCGAGTCTGTGTTTTCGATTTGTCCCGGCTAGATCTCGTCGTTGGGTCCAGCGTTTGGGGTTTTATAAAGACCTACATAGGGAGGTCTCTTCGCCAATCTCTTCTCTTCACTGGTTCAAGACTATATTCGGATGTGATTCCATGTGTGCAAAGACTGTATTTCCATGGTGTTCCCGCCATGCTTCGAGTCTGTGTTTTCGATTTGTCCCGGCTAGATCTCGTCGTTGGGTCCAGCGTTTGGGGTTTTATAAAGACCTACATAGGGAGGTCTCTTCGCCAATCTCTTCTCTCTATTGATCTGGGTCTGCTTCTTAGATCGACATATTTTGCACACACCTTTGCTGATTGTAAATTCCCCATTGTTCTTCGTTATCTGACGTGTTTTGCAAGTCTCCCGGTTAGCTCAGTGGTTAAGCTCCGGTTAGTTGCGCTAGAGGTTGCGGGTTCAAACCCCGGCCGGACCAACACTCAGGGTCTTAAAATAACTGAGCAGAAGGTGCTGCCTTTGTGAAACAACTGCAAATGGTTAGACCTTCACGTCTTCTCGGATAAGGACGTAAACTCGTAGGTTTCCCGTCGGCCTCAAGTTTATCAGTATCACTAGACTGTCACGAGTTACCGACGTTTAAATAAAGTAGCTTTACTTTACTTTTTACTTGTATATATATTGTTTGTCCTTTCTCTAATATAAGTGCACCTGAAATAAAAATACGGTGTTTGTTACATCATCCATATATGGGTATGTATTTTCCCGGTGGACTTTGAACTTCAAATCTCATTGACTTGATGGGTACTGGTTGGTATTGCATCATCCTCTGATTTCCATATAAGGGCATATGACGTCATACCAATGCTCGATTCTGATTGGCTATTGTCATATATAGGCATATGACGTCATAGCAAATGCTCGATTCTGATTGGCTCACTACTTAGATCACGTGATAAAAAAAATTATAAATACAGACGCGCCGCTCCATAAAATCACTTCTATCGAAGCCCTCACAGTGACAAGAGCTCGGTGATATTACTTGAAAAAATACTGAACAAGCGTCTCACCGAGACCTCCCATTCCAACACCCCGGACTAAGAAGCAGATCCCAAATTTGTTTGGATTGAGGGCCCCGACCATGGTAAGTACAGACTCGAGTGGATCGACACCCGTGTTTAAAGTCGTGGAGCCATAGAGGACAGGTAACACTGATCCTCCATTCGGATAAGCCGCTACCCCGTATTTCCACAAGGCCCGCTAAGTATGATGGAAAGACTAGCTTAGCACAGGTGGTTGATGGACTTAGCCATGTCGGACGACGATGAAGAATATAGGACCCTTCGTAAAGCCTATCCAGTTCCACCTCAGTTCACGGACGTCGTACCTGCAGCACCCCCACCCCCACCAGTGATAGCTCCCCCCAAGGTCATGCTCAAAAGCAAACGAAAAAGCAAACAGTTTCTCGTATCCATGACCGAAAGTTCAAGAGGTACAAACTTAAGCAATTTAAGTCTAACGTGTTATCGCATATCTACGAGCGAAAGCATGATCAGATGGTGAATCCCCTCGCATTATATTTGTGAGGTATCTCATTTTCGAGAGTACCGTATGGAGGTACCAAGGGGTCATCGATTAGGATACGACCCAAAAGCATTTCTGGAAGGCATCCGTGCTCAGATTCGATCCCAAATCACCGACGGCGCGACCGAACTCAGGGGTATCATGTTCGAGCTATCGTTGAGAATCCAGTTGAGAAAGGATAAGTACGATGGCTCTGAACCTGACCGAACAAACCCTAGATTCTATGGTGGTCAGGAGATAGCCTTGAACCCACCTGAATCCCTAGATGAAAATAGGGGAATCTATCGATAAACTCCTCGATATTCTCGATCAGTGGATCGATAGTAAATCTGGGTGGACGGTGGACTACGTCATAGCCGCAATTTCGGACTTCGTTCTGTACCAACCCTTGCGAGGGAAGTCGTATATCCCGCTACCCAAGGCGCTAGCCGATAAGAAAGCGGTGATCAACGTGAAAAATGACGATGATCAGTGTTTGCGTTGGTCGTTGCGTGCGGCGCTGAATCCAGTCCACCCCTAACGTCCATCCAAGTACTCAGTGCAGGATGTACTGAACTCCAAAGGGGTCGATGCCCCCACACCGCTACGCCAGATAGGTCGAGAAGCAGAACAATCTCGCCATCAACGTGTATGGGTGGGATGTTGAACAGCAGTGCATCTTCATCTATCGTATCAGTGAAGTGAAAGCGTGCTCGAAGCGCATACATCTTTTGCTATTCGAATCCAAAAACGGCTCTAGATGGCACTATGCCTATATCAATAATTAAATCGTTTGCTGTATGATCAAAGTAAGCATCGAGAGCGAAAACATTTCTGTGAACGGTGTCTGCACTGCTACATCCGTGAGGATTTGCTGAAGGACCACATTCCCTATTGCCAGGGTATCGAAACTCGACCCATCCGTATCGAGATGCCGACTGCCAAGATCAACATCGAGAATTTCAAGATTTACTACAAGAAATTCAAAAAGCCGTTTATCATCTATGCGGATTTAGAGGCATTGATAGATCCCATCGAAGATCCTACTCAGAGTTCAACGCAGAAAACTAGTGGGTATAAAGCGTGCAAGTATGGATACATTGTGGTGTGCCAGGATGGTACTACGGAAGCCCCTGTGGTCTATAGAGGGCCTAACGCTGTAGAGCACTTGTTGGAACGCTTGGCTGAGGAGGAATGCAAGATCAACGATGTATTCCGCCATCCGAAGCCGCTGGTGATGACAGCTGAGGAACAACAGTTGTTCGCTGTGGCAACCCAGTGTAACATCTGCTCTCAATCCTTAAATGAGCGATCCCCCTTGAGTAATAAAGGTGATGGACCTCCTGTAGCGGTACGCGATCACTGTCATATCTCCGGCACCTATCGTGGTGCGGCACACTCCTTTTGAAATTTGAGTGTCCGCGTCTGTGCTCCCAACAAGAAGTGGGTGGGAGGGTCCAAGATCCCTGTCATATTTCACAATTTGCGTGGCTATGATGCTCATCATATCATGCAGGTGATCGGTCAGACGAGTGGCAAGCTGTCCGTCATCCCCAACAACATGGAGAAATGCATCTCTTTCATGCTACGACAATTGCAGTTCTTCGATAGCGCTTTGAGTACCTTTGAGTATCGCACTCTGGGAGACTACCACCATCTCTACGTACCTACAGACGGACGTTCTACTGCTGGCGGATGTATTCGAAATATTCCGAACAACCTGCCTGAAGAACTATGGATTGGACCCCGCCCACTACTTCACAAGTCCCGGATTGAGTTGGGACGCATTGCTGAAGTTCACCGACGTGAAATTGGAATTGCTGACAGACTACGATATGCATCTACTTTCGACACACGGTCGATAAACTGTACGAAATCTCCAAGGATGTATCCCTAATGTCCAAACTAACGGGGAATACTGAAAGAGGAAATCATTGTGACCAATCTACATACATATGAAGCTCCAGAAGTAATTATTGAATACATGAGAACCCATACAGCAAACTGATAATAATGAACGCGCTATATTCACTGACATTTGTGACTTAACTGAACTCGGGCTACAGCATAGCTTGAAATACTGTACTCCCGTTTAAAAATGTCCTGATGCCGAAAGGACCGTAGCATCTTAAACAAGATATCCTTCTGACCAATTGACATACATATTAAGCTGTGAAAGTATGTTTCCATTCCATAACAGCCGATAGTGTAAACTAGTAAACTGCCACTAGTAAATTAACCTTGCATGCGTACTTCCGCGAGTACTGAACTTTCAAGCGTCAAATGCATGTGTTACGTTTCCAAACTTTTGGACAAGAAATTTTCCATAAAATGTTCTTTTTTTTTTACAGCAGAGAACTGTATTATCAAACATGTAGAAATAAAACAATGGTTCCATTTGAAGAATTATATCATGTCAAAAGTGCATAACGAATAAATATATATCTACGGACGCGAGCAGCTCGTTTCACTTTGGTCAAATTCGGACTGTTTACGACTGGAAACAGCAAAAAATACAAGCAAGTAGAGAAATATAGATACCATTCTTTACTCAATGCTGTTTACCTTGGATGTAGGAAGAATAAAATCCTTGTAAATCTCGCCATATACTGTGTAAAACTACAATCTGTGAATCACGGCAGTGTGGCGAACAGTGTGGCGTTTCCGGCAATTTATTATGCAATACCCGTAAGTTACGAGTACGCTTAAATATATCCATAAGTGTTATGGGCGTTTTATGCAACCCGGCCCTTCATATTTATGCAGAGATCTTACGTCTCTATGGCCTGTCCTTTGCATAATGAATTTCTCGGGAACGCCTTTCTCCAAGATTCTACATACTTGTGCATGTGCTTTTGAACTAACAAGTTTACCATACACGCTTGCTACGCTTCGCTACTGCCGGAAAGCTCGTGCAAATTCTGTTCTTAGTACAATGACATGCAATTATCATGCTGTTATAATATAACTTCTAATATTTATTTACAAAACTTTTATAATATCACTATACAAAATCTCGTTTTTAATTAATATTTAGAAAATGTGTTTTCGGGTATTATTCTGTCTAAAGGTGTGATCTAGACGTCACGGGCACTTTTTCCCGATCTGGTTACAAAAAAATATACTTATTCAACATTATCATCCCGCACTGCCTAACTTCATAGTTTAACTAATTTGCAATACGATTCATTTTCCTTCGTGATTTTACCCTAATTCCAACACTTTGTGCATGTTCTTCAATCGACTCGGTTTTGCAAATCCAGTATGTGTAATAATGAAGGTTCAAAGGCCTTGCCAGTAGAGTCACATAACTACCGACAGATTGGGTAAAAATAGAGCATTTCCTTCCCCTTCGCTGCTTCAACGGCTCGGCCATCTTATAAAATTATCTAGCAGGCGTTCCTTGTTGTTTATCAGTTTTGAATTGGGCCTAGTACCGAGGAAGAAGTGATGATCCGCGGCAACTGAATTTTTCTCCCGTCTCGCTCAAGCTACGTTAAAAAATTATGAGAATGAATGGCACAGCAATTATTAGAATATTAAACCTCGACTTTTCTGGCCATGTAATGTTCTTGACAACTCCGGTGATGAATTCGCGGTTCCCACGAGGATTGAAAAGTCTTAGTATAGAATATTGGGTGTCTTCATCGGTTAAGCCAGGTAAGAGCCCAGTAACATAGATTTTCTTTACCCTTCTGACTATTTTGCTCGTTGTTTTCTTTCTTTCTTGTCCGCCATCTTGAAAGTTAGTCTTCGAAGCCGACCTGGGCCCGGTTGTTCAAAGCCCGATTAGTGCTAATCCAGGGTTAATTTCCATGACAACCTGATAGGATCTGTGCAGAGTTAATCCAGGATTAACACTAATCGGGCTTTGAACAACCCGGGACTCTAAATACTGTAAATATTGCATAACGCAGTTACAAATAGAGCTAAGAGGGACAGACAGACCTATATAGATGTGGATAATATTTTGAAGTCATTTAAAAAAGGTTCAATTGAGTGAATATATCTGATATTCCACTTCTCTTTTCTATTTTCCAAGTAAAATTGGTCAATGAAATATGCATCTCATCAGGTGTTACTTATACTTGAAGCGGGCCCGCGTGATGTTTCCGCTGACTGTCGATCATTTCTGATAATGGGGTTTGGGTTTTACGACTTATAGTAATCACCACATGAATTGTTCTCCATCTGGGACCTTCTCGAATATCTCCTCCTTAACTCCTTGTTCGAGCCGTTTTCTAAGTGGTTGCTGCGGGTGGTATCCCATTTGTCGTGGTTTTTGTGCTGTGGGAACTGCTTCCGGGTACATGTCTAGCTGTGTTTTCTCTCGAAAACATCCGATCCGTTCGAATACTTCGCTGTATTCATCGATGAGTGCTTCCAGGCTGTCTGCTGCTGGTTTCACTGTTTTGATACGGAGCTCGTTGGTCTCTCTGAGTGTCCCCTCAGGTTCGATCTTGTGTATTCCAAGTCCAAGAAGTGGCTTCTTGTATAGGAGTGGTGGGGAATTTATTTTACCTTGGACCACCAGGAATCTACTATTTGTTCCTTGATTCCTGTTCCGCAGTAAAAGCAGGCCCCCACCAGCTTTAAGCTGTAATACTCAGCCTGCTATAATAACAAATAAAATATTTATTTTTAAATTAATTTATTGGTTGTTTTCGAGCACGTGCTTTCCGAGTCGAGTGTTTTCGAGGTATAGCTTTTCTGTCGATTTATATAGCCTGCTCACCTTTTCGCTGTACGTTTGCTGAATGGTCTTAGTGTCTGTTACCTTTTTTGAGTTAAATCCTTGCTTGGTTTGCCATACTATTACTAATTTATGCTTCTACAAGCTGATTTTTGCTCCTCATCGCCAAATAGAAGGTCTACGGACGTCATCACAGATCAAGACTATTTTCATTTGTGTTAAGGCTGGTTCACAACACAGGCGACACAAGCCTAAACGTAAGCATAACAATGTTGACACTTGTGACATAAGTATACGAAAATCAACGTACGCATGCAGTTTCAGTACGGGCTAGATTCATCACCACAGCTGTCTGGGAATGCTTATCATTGTGTTTACGTCGCACGGTTTCCCACACGAGAATTTCCTTCTGCTTCTGCTTATGTCGTCCGGTTCACACTTTGTGACATAACGATATAAACATGAGCATAAGCATAAGAAAAAGGAACGAGTTCATTTTTCTTATGCTTATGCCTATGCTTATGTCACGCCGGTTCACACTTTTTTTTCTAATGATTATGCTTGTGTTTATGCTTATGCTTATGTCGCACGTGTGAACCAGCCTTTAACAACATATGCAAATAACACTATGCAACAAGATGATAGTGAATACTACACTCTCCTCCCATAATGGCCGCAATTCGAAAATCTTACGGATTGCAACGATTACAGATCCTGCATTAACTAAGACATACACTTCTTGCTAAATTGGAAATGCACAGTGAATAAAGAAGGAAACCAGTTTTCTATTGGTGTTTTCTCGGCATATTACTGTCTACTAATTCTCAATTATACCGACCTTGAGTTTTTCAGCAGGGAACACTTTCTCAACCTCATTAGAATCTCCTTGTATAAAAGTGACATCATCTCTGCTCTCTTTGGCCAATGGTTCCTGCCAGTTCAGGTCGATATCTACTGAGTACACATGTGTCGGGCTGCCGTAAACTTTGAGTAAGTCTGCCATCCAGAGTGCAGAGCCGCCACAGTAGGCGCCAAACTCGATGATCGTGTTAGGCCTGACGTCAAACAATAACTCCTGGTAGATAACCACGTCAAACGGGTCCTTTATCATCTGCACCCCTCTCCAGTGTGTGCGATGTTTTCCTGATAAAAGTAATGGATTAAGAATTCATAGCAAAGCATATCGAGCACAGTATTACTCGGTGTTTATTAATGTCGCGCAAATTTGTGACGGATTTTCACACGTTTTCTGTGGTGCGCAGCACTTTATGATCAATATCGTAACTTGTAGGACCATAACCTCAACCTCAATAATAGTTAATTAGGCAGCCAGCCAACCCTGACTGACCCATATGACGGCCTCTGTATACCCCAATACATACCTATTCAGGCGCGGATCCAGAAAAAAACAGAAAAAAATCTGACCGGTTTCCGACTTCCCAACTCAAACTCCAAAATCTGGAAATTTTGACCGGTTTCCGTAAACCGGTTAAACCGGTCTGGATCCGCACCTGCTATTATTTACCGAGTGCGAGGTCCGTATCTTAAGTTCGGACCGATCAAACGAGGTTATTAATAATATGGCTTCTTCATTTGCTTTGAGACCTGAAGTGGGAGAAAGGTCCGTACGGGAAGTTATGGACCGCAAATTGAGCAATCTGGCTCGCGAAATTACTTAATATATATCTTTATAATAACAAGCTTTAGAACACTACTAGAGTTTGTTTGATAAATAACTGATTAATATCTGATACAACACTATGTGTAAACATGAACAAAATGAAAACTTCTGATTTCAAGTGTTCATTCTCGCAGGAGAGAAATGTTGGCTCTAGTTTTGGTAAATGTTCCATGTAGCTGACTTTCCACTAGTCTCCTATCTGAGCGTGTTCTATATCCTTCACTGCTTGGCTGTTAGTAAATGTTTCATTTAGTTGGCTGTTTCGCCAGTCTGCCTGAGCGTATTCTATATACTTCACTGCTTGGCTGTTGGTGAATGTTTCATTTAGTTGGCTGTTTCGCTAGTCTGCCTGAGCGTGTTCTATATCCATCACTGCTTGGCTGTCCTCCGGTGCCCTGTGGCCTTAAGCTTTAGTCCTCATTCACAGCGGTAGGTGTGGGTGGATTGCAGCCCTGGTATCAGCGACAAAGGTTAGCTTCTCTGTTGTTGTATTGCTGTCCTTTAAAATATGTTTGCGATTTCGGCGATGACGGCTCTGTCGGGTTTCTCAATAATATAGCTCCGGCCGTGTATCTGCTTGTTCGATAAACTTTACAGGTTTCCGAATCCCCTTCCTGCTTGATTCGGACAGTCGTGCCCGTCAGCAGGGCTCCATCATCACAGCTGATTTGTCGTAGTACGCCTTTTGGTTACTCTGTTTTTTCTTGTGGCGCGCATGCGTCTCCTGATGGCTAAGGACTCTCCGGATGCAGGTGGTTCGTAGTGCAGAGACGAAGTGCGCGCAGACGTCTATTCATGGACAACTGTGCAGGGGACCTGTAATTATCCACTGGTGTGTTACGATGCTTTGGAATGCAACTTCAAGCATATAACAACGAATTCCAAGCTTTCTCGAGCTTTCATTTAGCTGTCTGGACGCATTAAAATAAGCCCCAATACTGCAAAGATCGTCTTTTTTCGAAATATTTAAGTACTTTACTGTCATTTTCTTTCAATGCTGCAAAGGGTATTATTTTTAGGACTTAAAAAAAACACTATTTCTTTAGGGGAACCTGGGTGGCGCAGTGGTTAAGCGCTTCACCTCTCAGCTCTGTGGCCCAGGTTCGATTCCCGGACACCGACGGCGCCATATGTGAGTTGAGTTTAATTTGTTGGTATCTCGCCCTTGCTCCGAGCGTTATTCTCCAGGTTCTCCAGTTTTCCTCCCTCCGCAAAAAACCAACACGCTAAATTCCAATTCGATCTGTGGATTAGCCGGGTCCTGGCTTTGATCATCCCCATGGTTGTTTGAGGCCTCGTTAGAAATTCAGATTTCAGAGTTTTTTCTTTACTGTCATTTTCATTCAATGCTCCAGATGTTATCTTCATAACGTCATTGTGACGTCATTAAGCAGCCATGGTCGTCAATCTGGACACACGGTATATATTCCAACACTGAATAAAACAGCCAATTTCTTAAAGAATCTTCAAATACAATCATCTGCAAAATAATTTGAGACACCACTCGCTTTTAGAGACCGTTCTTTAATAACCACCTCTCTCCCTCTTCAATGTTGTTTAGGTGCACTTTCAATCTAGAATTCACGTTTTCGAAAGTAACTCAACTACGACGTCATTAGTTTAGGCAGAGAAACTAAACATCTCAGGGATTTGTTCCGTTCCTCGGTGCTAATACTATTACAAAGTGATATGATGACATTTCGGGAAATTAGTGATTAAATTTTCCCTCGAGCCTCGGGAGGATCTGTAAAAGTCCCTCCGCCTGCGACGTCTGGACTTCTATAAATCCTCCTCGGCTCTCGGGGAAAATTTTTAAATTAAAATCACTAATTGCCCCCATGTCATACTATTACTTATAATAACTGAATTTATGTCGAGACATCTGATTATTATCGGAGCCACGAGTGTGACAGCTCTTAAACCGGTAAAACCAGTAACCGATGACGTAAGAGAACAATCATTCTGATCTGAGTAGTCTCTGCTTAAGTATCTAGGCACGAGAATACTGATATCTACCTCTTTTAGTGCACTAATGAATACTTCGATTTTCCCATCGCCTTCCCCTTTTGGCTGCCTGCCTCCTGGTAATTTATCTCTATATATTTTGACGTGTGTGGCGTTTTTGTTGCCCCACCTTCACTGAATACTAATGTCAGGTTAATATACAACTAACCGTCACGCAATTGTGAACCGAGCTTACCGAACGCGCATATTACGCATACCATACTTGGGTAACTTCATATATAGGAGGGATGCATCGGCATAAATTTTTTTTTTTCAGCCCGCATAGTAGTACCATTTACGTCCCTCGCTACACCAGGGCCGCAAACGGTACTATGCTAGCAGGAAAAACACAATATGTCCTCCAAAAGTCACGTTGTTCCCTTATTGTTCACATATAGGCAGGCGTTTCGGTGCCTTCTACGTACGAAAGTAAGGGTTAGGGCAGCTATTAAGTATTTTTCGTACAGAGTAGACTCAGAGTAAAGAAAATAAAGTATATATGTCACGCGGCTTACCGTGACTAACTGATTTCCACGTGTCCATAGTGAACACTCCATTGTCTTTTCTATCTTTAAAATTCTCATATCTGTTCTTCTCGTCTTCTATCTTGGCTTTCTCGACAACGGCTCGATATTCGATAATGTTGGTGAACAGGAGACTTTCTTCTTCCCTTGTTGTTCGTTGTTCATGACGATTCTTGACCAGAGGCCTAGAAAAACAAACTTGTATTTTACAATCTAATTTAAGGCCCGGAAGTGGGGATATGCTGTAAAGTTAGAGTTTCAGTTTATTCTTTCTTAAAAGAAACATCCCAGTCTCTCCTAAGTACTCGGAAGGTCCATTTAAAGTATTGATTCTATTTCATCTACACCAAAGAAAAAGCCCTCTCCACCGAGTTATAAAACAGTGTTGCTACTAATATCAAGCATAGGTTTGTTTTAACTAGACTTAGAATAAGCAATCACTGCATACAGAAAGAAAGAGGTACGCCAGGTCCTTCACCAAACCCGTAACAAAAATGTAGAAAACGAGCTCCATTTTATTGTCAATTGCGAAATATATGATACGATAAGGAACGATTTTCTTCGCACCCTTTAAATTATATCAACAGTCAAAACAAGTTAATCTTTATCATATGACCCGTACGGCCCCGCGGGCGCTTTCTATCCTTGCAAAACCATTTACAAATGTCACGTGATGAGGGCCTGACGTGTATGGTATGAACGGGCCGGAAAAAGCCGTCCGGCCATGCACATTTTTTTCTTGCTGTTTTGCCTATTAACTCAGTCAATAAGTACCTAATATCTGATGAACAATTATTCAAACTAGTCATAAATACGCCCATGGCAGTAGCATGACTTGTATTTAAGATCAAAGAAGATCCCTAATTGCTGCCGCAGCGAGCGAGCCTGAAGCGAGCGAGCAAGGCAGCAGTTCTATTATGTAAGCGGGTCCAAATCTAGATTTCTCCTTTTTTTACCACGATGCATCACTTCTATTGTCTTTTTTTACCACACTGCTTTGCAGGGATCTGATCGTCACGTGACATTACACGAGGTGGAATCTGCATTGTTTGAGCTAACTACGTTCAACCGTTCTTTAAAGGGATACCCGAGTGAAAAACACATTTGGGCTCAAAAGCATCTTTCAGATGTACTTAGTTCAGAAAATGTATTAAAATTTGATAAAACTTTTTCAGAGTTGAGAACGAGCACCTCAAAGTTGGCCCCGCGAAGACCTGGGCGCCGCCATTTTGTTCACATTAATTCCTCACGTTTTTTACGTCACTTCGTCCCACCGGAGTCTTGTGGCTAACTTGTAGCGACTTGTTTTCTTTGCATAATTTTCACACGCTCGGAATTAGAGTAGTTTTTCATCGATATGGCAGAGCAATTTCGTACTAGAACAAAAATATCATGAAGACGATATTGTGAGAGAAGTTCAGAAGACTGGGAGAACGAGGAAAAGCATGTGGAAGGCGAGAATATCAATGAACAACAAAAGGCGACTACCGGGCTAGTGCTATAAAGATTCGCTGTGTGTATGGAACTTGTCAGCCTTAAACACAAGACTAAAGGTATATTATTACAATATTGATATCGGCATAGCAATCGAAACTTGTTTAATTTGACCCAAAGAGATAATCGTTTACCTAACCGATGTGTTGTGAAACAGCACACGCGCACCATGTTCCACCACAATTGCACAAACATGCCGGGCTTGATCGCGCCAATGCTTTCACACAATTTAATAAGGGAATGGAATTATTTTTGCAATAAAATTGCTCCGAGTGTCTCGTTCTTGTGTCATTGCATATATTCTGCTATGTTGGGCTAGTTATGATCGGTTTTTACAGGGAGGTTTTAACTTTTCAGGTGTTTCGTTTCAGTTGCACAAAGTCATGCAGTCAGTACACAGGCAGCCCAAGCTCTAATATCTAGCTAATACTTACAGCGTTTGTATGGGAATTTTAACGAGCTAGAAATTTCTCGGCTTAGGAAGGAGAGCAGAGGAAATGAAAACTCGCTAAAATCGCTTCATATCAACTCTGTTACCACACAGACAGCAAGTAATCCACTATGGAAGCAAGGTAAGGCATTTTATTCATTAATTCTTTCGTATTTCTAGCTCGTTAAAATTCCCATACGAACGCTGTAAGTATTAGCTAGATATTAGAGCTTGGGCTGTCTGTGGTCAGTACAGATCGAACCGGATAAATCACAAATTATATAGCTCCAATAATACATAAGTTTCAAAAGCATTGCGAATATCAATATTGTCATAAGCTACCTTAGTCTTGCGTTTAAGGCTGACAAGTTCCATACAAAAACACAGCGAATATTTACATCATAGCACAACACCAGTTTTGCACTAGCTCGGTAGTCGCCTTTTGTTGTTCGAGTGCTCCGAGCTAATTTATTCATCGGGTTCGTTCTTTTCTGTGTACATCGGGGACTCTCCGTTGGCTGTCCGAATAGTCTTCGACTTTCCGAAGATGTATTGACGGAGTTTATGGCATGAGTCCAAATTTTGGGAAAGACCATTCGAAAGGATTTGGCCGTGTTGTTAAAGGTAATCATTATTCCGAAATGCCTTATAATTAATTTATCGCTACAACTATATCGTTAAAAAACATTTCCTAGCACGTCGTATTTACGAGAGAAGCCCGGAAATTTATAAGCGCGTTTGGCTTAGCTAAGCAGAATTTAATGTGTTGGCAGTTGTGGGAACGTTTTGGATGCAATAGAGATAGAGATGGTAATGTACACTGAACTGTTTTCGCGACAAAGCTCCCCGAGTCTCATGGCACGTTCATAATACATCCCTACTAGTAGGCTCAGCGATTCCCAGAAACGGGACGCTTTGGGCTGTGTGCTTCGTTATCTCTCGCAAAGTACAAACTGTGTTTGGAGTGACTATTTGCCTTTGAAACCTTTATTGCCACAGTAACATATCTGAAACATATTTGGGACATTTAACTAATGTTAGAACTGGCAAAAGAGTAACAACAAATGCTTATTTCATGAATTTTAGCGATCGATGAAATTTAATTCCCTATGAAGCGCACAGCCCAAAGCGTCCCCACTATAAGTATAAGGACAAATTAAACTTTTGGAGTGCGGCTTATCTACAGGTGCGGCTTATACACAGGTCTTTACGGTAAATGGCATGAGGTTCGTGGAATAGATACTGTTGTGCTATTATCTGAGGTTTAGTTGTGGTCAGCATTGATTTTGGATGAAAATTCGAGCGTGGTCAGTTCTAGACTCTTACATGTAGGTGGAGATAGTGGTTGAGGGGTAAAATTTCAACATAACTCGCTGAACCTGCATACGGAGCCCAATGAAGAGCAGATAAAGACTTCAGGTGAGTTTTTTTAATATTTTTTCCCAGTCTGCATTTTATGTCTGCAGATTATACTGACCAAGTCTCACTATATTCCAGGCAGAGGTGGACCCTCAAGAGTGGGGCCTGGGAAATGCACATGTATTATGTCAACAGTGTATTTTTTCCTATTTGTTGTCAATTTCTCTGTTAGACACCATGGTGAAATGTAAAATAAAAATGTTTGCCAAGTGACTTGAAATTCATTTTTTGAGAATCAAGGACCATATATGCATTTGCATTAGAGAGAAAAAGATCAAGTTACTCGAGTTGAGAGCGCTCGAACTCTCACTAGTATGCTCCAATCTTTTCCGTAAGGGAAACTTCTAATAATATGTTTGCTCTCTGTCTTGTCCTCCATGTATATTCCTTATTTCTTTGTTGTCGTTTATAAGGTCATTTCATTGGTACCCTTCCCTGCTTGCAGAACCTTCTATTCTTCCTTCCTATAATCGAAATGAAAGGGGAAAGAAAGCTCTGCCCCAGTCACAACATTGGGTGTTGCGCAAGCATTGTGTTACTAAGCGACACAAAAACACTTTTGCCATGCTTGGATGGGTTGACCAATGAGAAGAAAGTGATCCCACAGTAATTAGTATGCAAACTAGTGATTGACATCTTCAGGTGCACAGTATCATATAGTGGGCTCAAATTTAAGTCAAATTTTACAGAAGCTTATGCACTGTATGTTTTTATAATTTGTTCATCCATGGTTGTGGATGGTAGTTAGATCAAACAATGTTGTGATGGGGGTAGAGCCTTCTTCCCCCACCAGTTCATTATTACAGAAAGGGAGGAATGAAGGTTCTGCAAGCAGGAAATTTGGTACATGGTACATGTACCCTTGAGTCCCAAACAGTCATTTTTTTCTAATCTACATATTACTAATATGCAGTATTCGAGATATACAAAATTTGAGAACCCAAATTAAAGCAATAACACTTAAAGAATTCCAGCAAATTTTACCAAAATCAAATATTATCGATCACAATACCACTTTCAAAAGAAATCAGTTAAGTCCAACCAGTGAAAGAGCTTGCACTGAGACATACAGTGTACGTTGTATATGTTTTGGAAAGCAGAACTTATTTGAGATGAATGATGCAGCTCAATGGTAACAGATCCAAATAACGTGGTGAAAAAAACAACATTGCTAACATCTCAATATTTACTGGAACAATGATATTGAAAGAAAGGACAGTCAAGTCAAAGCACTATGTACACAATAACAAGCAAAGTTTGCAGGATTTTCCTGCATTTCTTTGGTTAAATTATTCAGACAAAATATTTTCATGAAATGTTTTCCAAGGACTGTTGTAATGTTAAATGTACATGTAATTATGTTTAAATAGAAGTACAGGTTAAACAAGTAATTAATGTAGATAATTATGTAGAGTTGACCTACATTTTTGATTGTTGTACTTGCCAAGTAATTTTATTTGCCCCTGGTTATTGTTGGTTATTTGTATACATACACTTTGTACATGTACATTTTTTGTAGCTTTTAATTGCTATTTAATGGTTGCATTAAACTGCATGATCATTCACAGGTGCTTTGAAACTACACTAAACAGTCTTACTGAAAGAGAAGAGGCTGTGACCAAACAAATTAAAGTAGAAGGACAAGTGTTAGCATCAAGGAGAAGGGTAAGCACACATTTATGTACATGTTGTAGGTCAAATTGTCAATTGAATTCCAGGTCAAAATAAATTCACCCTAGGTTAAATTTAATTCCAGGTCAAATTTGATTCAACCTAGGTCACATTGATTCGACCTAGGTACAATTTGTTCGAGATTCTAAAAAGGGAACTTACGTTGTACAACAACATCCGCCATCTTGAAATTCACAGCCGCGATATATGAAATCAGCAACCAATCAACGCGTTCGTCCGGATTCTTGACGAACTTACGTCATCAGTATGGAATTTTTACACACAACTCGCAGACGTCTCTCTCGAGGGGCATATTTCCACCCGATGTGAGGCGGCTGTATTCGCAGGCTAAACAATAGGCTGCCAGTGGTTTATAGTGCCACATGAACGGAAACTTGCCGAACACATTAAATAGAGTCTGTCATGACAAAATGCTCATTCGAGGAACACACAAACAAATCTCCAATGCAGCTTGGAAAGATCTAGTATGTGCCACATCTGAACTCAACATCTTGATTTCAAACTGATATACAGTACAGATGCCATTGCTTTTCTCATAAATGCTGTGTATAAAAGCCACCATATTTTGAAACGTAAATCAGCCATAAGTCGCACTGGTGACAGTTGAATGGCCATTCAGAAGACGTGTAAGAATGAGCATTTGTAAAAACCAATCAGAGGAGGGTACATATACACTGTAATCGTGCTACTCTGCTGGGAGTCAAAACAAGCTTTCGTTCATTAATTCACAGACGGACTTAACCGGGGTTCAGTTCGGATGCAACGCAGGCGACCCACCACCATGCGAGTAGCATCTAGAGCTATTGAGACTTTTCAATGACTCAGCCATTTCTTTGCTTTTCAAATTTTCTCCTTGGAAGTAATCGTGCTACTCTGCTGGGAGTCAAAACAAGCTTTCGTTCATTAATTCACAGACGGACTTAACCGGGGTTCAGTTCGGATGCAACGCAGGCTACCCACCACCATGCGAGTAACATCTAGAGCTATTGAGACTTTTCAATGACTCAGCCATTTCTTTGCTTTTCAAATTTTCTCCTCACCAATAACTCGACGATAACTGTAATAAGCCTGCTTTATGCTGAAACCTGAACAGTGAATTGCGAAGAATACAATGGGATTTATCTGGTTTCATGTAGAAATTCGTTTGAGAGGTTCCTGAATGTTCCTGAATGAAAAACCGGCGATAAAACTTGCAGAGAACCCAGAACTGGCATAATTTCAGAAGAGTAGATTATCATTCATGTGTATAGCGGCCATGTCAACAAGCTTCGCAACACGCCCATCAGAGCAGCAGTTACAACACTCTTCCTTGGGATAAAGAAAATATCCTTCTTCAGACCACAGAATCAGTAATCAGTGTCAACTAATGAACTATGCAGTTGTTGTAGAAAATAGTCGGCAATCCTCAACTCACGTGTCCAACTCTACTGCCGCTAATTCGCTAACGCTTTCTCTGTGAATACCTTTCCATCAGGCATTTTCAACGCATCGCCAGAAATTCGAGACATTGAGGTCTGATAGTATGTAGATGGTAGACATAGCATTAGATGGTACATTGGGACACTATAACGGAGGATACATCAAGTACCAACGCGTAATTGGGTAACACCGCTCACCAGAATTTTATCGCAGACTCATCCGCTTTTGGTCCGTTTAGGACCTACTTTCCAAAAGGACAAATTAGCTTGAATAACCGCTAGCTGTTTAAACAAATTAAACACACTGCAGTTTCTAGAGTACAGAACAAAGTTTCCAAAGCTGCCATGTTTGTTGGATTTGGTCACTTGTGGTCTGAGTTATGGCAGTCTCAAGACGAACAATATTACGGGTTATGGAGTCTGAGGTTTCTTGTCGAAAAGCTGAATTTTCAAGAAGGAAAATGAATCATCCAAAATGAACTTTGGGACATCAGAAGGAAGAATACGGTAGGTCTTGTTTATGTATTTAACTGTTCGTGCGCACAATTTTTGCACACAACGTCACACAGATCCTGAACATACCAAAGAAAAAAATTGGTGGCATTTAGACGAACAGTTTCGGAGAAACCAACGCGATAAAAAGACAAAAATTGACGGCACGGAAACGAGGCTGAACAAAGACAGCTCCAACCATGCTCTGAAAACTGAACGAAATCTTCTAGAATATAACTCCTGAAACCGAAATAACCCCAGCAATTCACAAAAGACAGTCTTGTGAACAATTCTCATACAGGATAAGCTCTAAAAGTGGTTATCCATTGCGCGACAACCGATAGACCGAATCGAACAGTATAAGAAACCGCTAGAACCTTTGCGTAAGGGAAGCGTCACATAATGATTTTTCCACGAAAAACGTCCAGTGAAGTTTCTTTTTCAACCCCCCACCCCCCTATGAAACGTCAGAGCGATTGATCTATTTTTAGGCGACCATTGTGCATGAGCAATGTAGCCTTATGTCGTTCTGAAGTTGGGACTAAATAGTCAGGTGAAGAAAGCTGTAGAATAAAGATCTTTGTCTATTCATTTATTCTTTTGTTAACGTATTCGACAACAGAACATTAGTTTTATTGCAAGTAAAAGGTTTTGATATGTTGGCTCTTCGTTGTTTCTCGAATAAAAATATTATTTTAACGAAAAGCCCGAGGGACCCCGGCCGTGTGCTAAAAACGTAATAACTAAATCATAGGATATGACTTGACAACGCGGGCTTCGGCACCTTCCTTCGGTGAGACTTCACGGAAGAATAATCGGTGAGAATTTCGTCCTGCTTTGCTTTCATGTTTGTGCTCTTGTCAAACCTACATTTGCATACACAGCCTTAGAATATCTACGGTCAAGAGACGCAAATCTCGGCACACTAAAATCTTTGAGAGCTGTTTTGAATCGAGTCTGTCGTATTGCCAGGCGTAAAAGCAAACTTGGAAAACTTATAAAGAAACATAAAGGAATATAAGGTAATATATAAAAAAAACTGTTGTCAAACTCTGTGAACGAGACAAACTATTGCTGAACCCGAAGCTGACATTCAAGTGAAGTGAACTGACGAAGGTACTTGTCCAAACTGTATCAATATGGGAAATGTCTTGTGCCGATTATTGGTGGGGTGCAACCCATCCCCAGAGATTCAAGTAACAAAGACGTCAGTGGTCGCCATGTTGGATGAACTAACAAGCGGAAGCTAACGCCGGAGAAATCCTTTGAAAAAGGGAACCAAGATGGCGGCGATGACGTAACGTGCACCCCAGCAATAGCAAATATATAGGGCTGTTATTGGAATACAATCGATGTATTTAAGACCTAGAGAGTATCGTGAATGTTTAAAGTACAAGTTTGGAGTACTATGCAGGGCTCGAAATTAAGAAAAAAAAGGAGGCGTAATTTTACGCCCAGCTTAAAAATTTTAGGCGTAATTCTCCAAAATTTAGGCGTAAATAATTGTGCATTAGTAGCTGAAATTTGTATGTCATAGGAAAAGGGTAAAAAAAAAATTTATGTTGCAAATCATTTTCTTTTTTGTAATAAACATTCGACTTTAAACCCATTGAGGCTGAGCAGATCTATCGCGCCGGCTTTGAGACAAATAGAGCGGCAAGCAGAGACGATTTCTCCTTTCTTTCTACAAAAAAATGAGTGTTGGTTTTTGTCGAGGGTCGACAAAAATATGCCGGCGCATATTTTAAGTGGTACATGTAGGGGTCTGGGTACAAGAATTGGTGTTCGCGGGCGCATTTACACTTTCTAAAGTTTTTTTATGAAAAATTAAAAATTTAAAAAAATTAGAGATCGGGGACATTTTTCAGGTCGGGCGGGAACGCTAACCAAGTATTTGTTTTTATCTGGCCTTACACAGACTGTGTGGGTAATCTTTAGAACTATATTTTGAATTGGTAAAACTGAATTGCTAGTATTTTTTCAAAACAAAAATTGAACAATGCATCCGCTCCTTTGCACGAATTTTTTTTTGGACTACCCACCCCCCTTCCCAGGATTTCTAATGGTCCACCCCTAAGTTGATCGTTAAACAGACAAACGGCCCGGGCAACCACAGGCTTCCCAGACTCGACGTATATTTCCCGCTTATTAGTCTGTTGGGTTACCTGTGGTTTATCGATTAGTTTCATAACGATCTCAGAAGAGTTTTTAAAATAATTGCTTCATGTGAATTCTCTTTTCCGATTCCTACGAAATGAATCTTCAATAATAAAAGATTGATACTTAAAGGGGAACTCAACTCTCAAATCAACCCAATGTCTATACAAACATGTATTCGAAATAAATAGGTTCTGCTATTTAATTTT
The DNA here is from genome assembly GCA_030867875.1 of Actinernus sp. WN-2022. Classification (NCBI taxonomy): domain Eukaryota; kingdom Metazoa; phylum Cnidaria; class Anthozoa; order Actiniaria; family Actinernidae; genus Actinernus; species Actinernus sp. WN-2022. The sequence goes on along the minus strand of JAOWCC010001634.1, from coordinate 133,547,858 downwards.
TCTGTGTTGCGCGTCTAGCAAGAGAAAATCCGGCAATCCCTTTATGTAGGACGACACAATTTTTTACCAAAAATACAATAGAATACAACACAATACAATTCAATACAACAATAGAACGCAACACAATACAATACAATAGAATATAATTTGGTAGCAATTCGTGTCGTCCTACATGAAGGGATGGCCGAAAATCCGAAAACCTTCCTCACAACGTCCGCTATGTACAGACGGCTCAAGTCTCGTAATTTGTGACGTAGGATACGGGGAATAAATTAGTTTTGGCATGCTGTCCCCTAAGGACTAACGGCTTCTAATTGCGGACCATTGTGTTTTCTTTGTGCTAGAGGTGTGATCGTTTTTCCTTGGTATGTGTGACGTGCGTTATGGGGAAATTTGCACTGAATTGAGCCGCCACACAATATATAATTTTCAGCGGAAAATCGAACTTGGAGACTAATTTTCTCGTCATAGACGCGCAACACAAAAAAATAAAATAGCAGAACTTATTTCTTTCGAATACATCTTTGTATAGACGTTGGGTTGATTTTAGGGTTGAGTTCCCCTTTAATGAAGTTGTGTGAGTGTTTTTTTGGCGATTTGGGGCCTTCTAAAGCAGTTTATTAGGATTCGAAATTTTGACCGTTGGCCGAGGCTCTAACAAAATTTACAAGGTAGGCAAGTCGACCTCGCCAAAGCACACACTTACCTCAAAGATCACCCAAAAATCGGAACTTTTCTTCCTCGCTCGCTATTCAGCTTTCGGCACAGGAGGGAATAGTTATCAAGCAACATCTGACCAGAGATTTAGGAAAATCCATCAAATTTATCATCGCCAAACGGCCTCCTCGAGACCCAAAAAGCGCGACCTTCCAATGATCTGTAAGAACCATGATCTGTATGACCAAAGTGGTCCAAAATTTTCCCGACCTTACCCAAAACGATGCAAATCGCCTTTCTTCATGGGGGGACCCCCAAGCGTGAAATTATACGATTTTGGCGGTTACAGACTAATTTTGAATTTGGAACTCGCCAATCAGAGGACCAAGAGAGTGGGCTGGGGTCTTCACGGAGTGTTATGACAGTTCCACGTGAGACAATTTTCGCGAGTTGCAAATTCAAAATTAGTCTGTAACCGCCAGTTTCGTTAAAAGGCCTAGTAATGGTCTCTCTGATTGGCGATATATTTGTTTCCGTTCCTCGAGCGGAAGTATAATTTCACGCTTGAGGGTCCCCCATGAAAAAAGGCGATTTGCATCGTTTTGGGTAGGGTCGGGAAAATTTTGGGCCACTTTGGTCATTCTGGTTCTTACAGATCATTGGAAGGTCGCGCTTTTTGGGTCTCGAGGAGGCCGTTTGGCGATGATAAATTTGATGGATTTTCCTAAATCTCTGGTCAGGAGCCTCGGCCAACGGTCAAAATTTCGAATCCTAATAAACTGCTTTAGAAGGCCCCAAATCGCCAAAAAAACACTCACACAACTTCATTAAGTATCAATCTTTTATTATTGAAGATTCATTTCGTAGGAATCGGAAAAGAGAATTCACACGAAGCAATTATTTAAACTCTTCTGAGATCGTTATGAAACTAATCGATAAACCACAGGTAACCCAACAGACTAATAAGCGGGAAATATACGTCGAGTCCGGCAACCCATCGAAGTGTGAATCAAGTTTGAAGTAAACATGCCAGCGAGCCTTTGAAAACTTCAGTTTTAATAGTAGCTGATCGTTAACAGAGAAATACCCTGCGAGCAGAGCCTTATTTTTTTGGGTTTCCTAATCTCCTTCCACGGAGAGCGAAGTGGAAGGATATTAGAAAACCGAAGAAAATAAGGCTCTGCGCGCAGGGTAACAGAGAAACGACACTTTGCCGTAAAGGGAAACACATTGAAGTGTTAATACCGCGAATAAAGTTTGAAGTAAACATGCCAGCGAGGGAAAGGGAAACGCATCGAAGACAAGGAGTACTCTGTAGCAAGAGAGTATACTCTCTTGTCTGTAGCAATTAAATAATAGAAGTTAAAAGGGTAGGCTTGTGAATCAAAAATAGAAGGGGAGGAGTGACCAATAGAAATTAAATAATCAAAGTGGACAGGTAGGCTATATTGAATCAAAATATAACGAGAGGGGTAGACCATAGTAATTCCAAACTCAATCGGGTGTGGCCTATAATAATAATAATTAAGTAATACAACAGGCGGGGTACCCTATAATAAAATTAAACAAGAGGAGGTTACAAAATTTATATTCTCAAAAAAATATGATCTCTCGATACATTGCAGTAAAACGTTTGTGACCCTGATTAATACTTCCTGCTATGAATAAAGCGGAGTTTGACATGATATTTGACAAAACGGTATAACACTGTATATTGAGAAAATATGGATACCGTTTGCTACATCCGGGATATATCCTCTGAGACCCACGGCGTCAAAGCGAGGCGATGACCGGCCGGTGGCCATGAATTCAATGAAATGGTATGCTTGCGAAAAGGTATATGCGTGTGGTCACCCTGTGTTGTACGTCAAGATTATTAGTGTTGCTGCTCGCTACGCTCGCTACGCTCGCAGCAAGAAGGACCTAATTAAATATGCAAGACATGAGTTTACTGAATTATGCATATGGGATGTTACTGAAAACTATCGATTTTTCCACGGAGAAACGTCACAGGTCAAAACCCCCCACCCCCAAATTTCGCTGGACGTTTCTCGTGGAAAAATCGATATGTGACGCTTCCCTAAATACGCTCAAATTTGAAACTTTGACATTTTGCTATTGCCAACGTAAGTATCGGTTGGGGGCCGTCGACATATTCGAAATGCCCCGCTTAACGCACAACGGACGTTTAGGGGGGAGGGGGTAAGGGCATGGACGTTAGTGGGGGGCATTTAGAACAAACACTTTTTCATAAATAGAAGTACACTTTTTAATCAAACGTTTCTAGTCAGCTAGAGCGCAATTTCCGTTGAATTTCCCGGAAATTTCAACAAGGTCTTTTGATTAGAAGTATCATGAAATACCTCAAACCTCCAGGTAGGGGAAACTCAGTTTTATAGTCGTGTCCGAATGAGTATTTTAGTCAAGATCCGAAATGAGCTCGTACGGAAATTCGAGGTACTGACTGACTCTACAGTTGCAGCTATTAAAGCTTTAAGCTTAATTGTTTTATACTTTGTTTATAAGTGAACTCCCGTGTATTTCATTACTGTTTTTTCTGACCTAAAAAAAGCATAAAACAATGGGTGGACGTTAAGGGGGAGGGGGTCTGACCTTAACGTCCATTGTGCGTTAAGCGGGGCATTTCGAATATGTCGACGGCCCTTAGTATTCCAATATTTTCGAAATGAAATCCTTAACCAAATGTTCTCATTTTCGCTCACAACAGAACACAGATCCTGAACATGCGAAAGATAAAAGTTGGTGGCATTTGGAGAAATGGTTTAGGAGAAACGAACGCGACAAAAAGACAAACATTAATAGCAGAAACTGCTAGAAGCTACACACAGTTTCCGCATTACGCATAAAAATCTGCCTTCATGAAGTCACTCAGTGAATTACAGATGTTTAAAAAATTATTAGCCTGAAATACAGCCGCCTCCTCAGTCCCCCTTTATTATCCACCAAACGATCCCTTACTCTTATGCCTGCTGTTAATTCATTTTGTTTTAAACCAGTAATCTCATCAAAGCTGCATTTCTTTTGAGCAAACAACTGAAACAAAAGAGTGTGGACAACAGGCGAGCCAGCGAGCCATGCGAGCCAACGACGCGAGCCATGCGAGCCAACGACGCGAGCCATGCGAGCCAATGAAAAACAAACTCACATACAAAAAATAAATAAAATACTCACATACAAATGCTGCGAATTCCTGTTATGGAATTATTCTTGAATTTTGTTTATCAAAGCACAGGTACCCCAGGCTCATTATGCGTAAAACGGTTATTTCCCGGATATTTTAAATTACAGTAAATGTATGGAGTTTTAGTTGGAATGGCCGTTTGCTCTAAAATAAAATTCAGTAAATCGTCAAAATAGTCTAACCTGTCTCTTGTGTGTTCCTTTCAGTTTCTGTGAAGTTTCAAGCCATTCTGTTCAATATTGAGTGAGTTACAGGAAATTTCCTTCCCTTAGTATAATTATTGGGAAGGTAGCAAACTCGAGGCCGATCAGCCGCCGATCAGCTGCAGAAAATCGCCTCGAATTCCCACAAAAATCCCATACATCGCCAAAATTCCTTCAAATAACGGTTGCCTTAACATAGGTCCTTCACCACACTCAGCTTCACTTTGTTTATTTTTAGTGTAGAAGGCGGCTCTAATACCTAAAATAGACGAAAAGATTAAATAAAAGTGAGAAAAGAGAAAAAGAAGTAAAAAAAAAACATTTTAGTGCGCGGTGTACGACTCGAACTCCGGTCGTTGGATCAAAAGCGCATAATCTAAACCACTGGACTATTAAACCGCTTATTGAAATATCGCTTTTAAAATAAGGTATATATGTTGAGGTCTGAGCCCGTTGCAGGTCAGATGGACAAGAACATCCGCGAAACTCGAAAACTGCAAACTATGTGGCATTTTTCTCCGGTTAGAGTAAAGCAGTGAAAGTGAAGCTGAGTGTGGTGAAGGACCTGTGTTTAGGCAACCGTTATTTGAAGGAATTTTGGCGATGTACGGGATTTTTGTGGGAATTCGAGGCGATTTTCTGCAGCTGATCGGCGGCTGATCGGCCTCGAGTTTGCTACCTTCCCAATAATTATACTAAGGGAAGGAAAATTGCTGTAACTCACTCAATATTGAACGGAATGGCTTGAAACTTCACAGAAACTGAAAGGAACACGCAACAGCGGATGGTGTAATTTGCGGCTTGACGGCTCGACGGCTCGACGGCTTGACGGCTCGACGGCTTGACGGCTCGACGGCTTTGACGGAACGGTGGAATGACAACATTATGATAAATTTAATCACTGGACGAAGTTTACTATAGTTAACGGGCATCCTCATGCAGTGTGACCTGCCGGTTTACCGTAGTAAACTTAACTGTGGTTAGTTGCTCCGACAACGGCGGCAGGAAGGAGATCTCAGGATTTCGAGACAGGTTTCCCAGGATTTCGAGACAGGTTTCCCAGAAATTTATAATTATTTAATCACATAAAAAGGAGGCCGCTTAGATCTTAGCTATTTTCTTCCATTTTGGTTTACACTTAAAATACTGGAACGTCAAATAAACAAAACCATTGAATTGCTAAAACGTTCAAACAGTTGTATTAAAAATCTATCTATCGCGACCGTGTGAAACTGTCGATCTTATTTCATACACGAACGCGCGCGGGTGTAGGAGGCGGGAAAATGAAGGAGTGTGGACAACATGCGAGCCAACGATGCGAGCCATGCAAATAAAAAATATGCGAGCCATGAAAAAAAACCTCATACAAAAAAAAAATACTCACATACAATTGCTGCGAATTCCTATCAAAGCTGCATGTAGGAGGGTCTGAATGGGGTTAACTGGAGTATAGTACTGACAAACGGCCTTAAAAATAACTGAGAACTGACAAATGACGATTTTTTTACTGACAACCGAAAAATAACTGACAACTGACAAATTTGTTTTTTTTTGTGGGTCAAACATTGTAAATTTTCTCTAGTAATGATTAACTAGGGCTAACTGACAACTGATAAATGGCCAAAATTTTAACTGACAACTGACATGTAGACCCTCATGTAGTAGTTGATGAAGATCTGGTGGATTCCTAGTCTCCTTTGCAGCCGTTCTTAGTGTCAGTCCCATACTCGGACCGACACTAAGAACGGCTGCAAAGGAGACTAGTGGATTCCCAGTCTGGACACTACCGGTTTGAATTAACATATTGCCGCGCCGCTTTTAATAGTGATGAAAGATGTTTGATTTATCTCATTTTAAACGAACACCGGTTCACTTTATTGAACACCTTTTTGCTTTATAGGCTTTCCTCTTGTTAGATTTCATGCCTAAAACAACGATACTATCAATCGTTTTGAAAATCCCAAGCGTAGTTTCTTGTATTCAATAAAAGTACTGGAGAAGCCATTTGAGTGTTACACGCGCGCTGTAGCAATGCAAATAAAAAAAACATTTTCCTACTTTTACCTTTTATTTTAGATTTCAAAATGGCCATATAATAAAATTCTTATTAACCGATATACCTTCGTTATGTTTGGAAAGCTTTATTTAAGGTAATAATTATTGTAGACTTATGCTATAATTCTCAAGGACAGCTCTCCAACCAGGCGGACCGAGATAATGAAATGTTCATATGTACACGACAAAAATAGGTGTCGTGCCGAAAACTTTTGGGTCCGCGAACCAAATTTAGGGGTGTAGACACTTGGCCAAAATGCTTGGTACAGGCACCAATCCCATTCACACGACACGTTGTACAATGTAACCAACTGTTGCAAAAAGCTTTGCTATTGATATTTTATACCTGTTGGCTCATTATCAGTTCAGCCGCGGATTTTATGTCGGTGGCTCGAGATACCATGTGTTTTCAGGGCTAGGGTTTTGGGGTTTTCGTTGCAAATGAATGTGAGAAGGTAAGTATTCAGCTTCCGCCAGTGTATGGTTTGCTTACTGGTTGTCAGTCAACTTGGAGAATGGGTTTGATGCGAGTTGAAAAATGCGAGTTGCAAGTTGAAAAATGCGAGTTGCAAGTTGAAAAATGCGAGTTGCAAGTTGAAAAATGCGAGTTGCAAGAAAAAGTAAGAAAATTGAGATTAGAGTTCCTGCAATGGTAAATGCTTTTTGAGGTGGAAAAAATCACATTTTCCGTATGCAGGAACCCGAGTCAGTCGACGAAACGTGGACCCCTGCTTCTGGATCCCTAGAAAAATGAAACGTTTTAATTTTTATACCAGCGTATACCTCGCTGTAAGCTTTATTTTGTTCTCATTACCCTCACAGTTATTCACAGTCCTTTCTAATTCTAATTTACAATATTTCGATTACAATCACAATTCAGTTCAATCTATTACTTAGTTTCTCTGATCCGCTTCCAGCGACGAACAAAATGTGCATCTTGAGGAAGTCCTACCTCCCCCCTCCACATTTCTAATGGTGCTTCCCTTGGACACTGAAAACATTTTTTTTATGGGAGTACCATTCCTCCATAAAGGTGGGACATGCAAAATGTCTCCTGATGAATATATAGTGGCCCGAGTGAAAGCCCAGTGGGCTCTTGTTCCAATATACATTCGATATGGCCGCTCTACAATACAATCGACTAGCTGTATTTCGTGCGTTCCCGAATCCATAGCGCTAAACCCATGAAACGTCAACAGTTCTGTAACACACATGCGACTTCTAAACTAAAACCTAATAGTATCTCAAATGTCAATTAACTACAACAATCATCATTTCCGTGACAACCGTTGTTTCCATCGATTTTCCAGCGAGAATCGAAATCGCCTTTCTGAATGAGTCACCCTTTGTTGATGTTTCCACAGGGGTCCGGCCAATTTTATAATTTCCTCTCAGAGTTCAGTTTCGCTCGTTTTTCTTGTTCTGTCGGTTTTTTTTCCGGTTTATTACTTTTATTCTTTATCCTACTAGTTTGTTCACGTCATTTGCAGTTCGATAAATTGTTTTTGCAATCCGAAAAGTAGTTTATTCAGTTCTGCACTAATTCGATTCATGTCCGTATTAAAACCATCAGTCTGTTCATCTCTGTTCTGTTTATTTCGGTCTGTTCATCTCGGTTCTGTATCTGGAGAATACTGATTCCGAAAGGTCGTCAAAAATGATTGCTCTTTATCGTTAATCGGAAAGTAAGTCAAATTCTCTTGGACTTGGCTCAGCCGATCTTCGAAATTTCCACACTGCGACAGATCATGTCTTTAATTTTCCCCGCCATTTTTTCCCCTTAACATTTCAACACGCACTTTCCCTATTCCCGGTCAACTGAATAATGATTTGTATGAGTGTTTCATCATCAGTACTGGAAATAATCGATTGAACTTTAATTTGTCTGGCTAAATTTTGTTTTTTATTAATTATATTTTTTTGAAACTTCTGCAGCACACTCAACGACATAATTCCCCTTTAAGGTTTGTCGAGTGAGAACTTTGAAAAAGGTTTAAAAAAAGTTAAACTGGAGCTCTTGCAAATCCTCCAATTTGAGCTGGGTCTATCAAAGTTTATATTTATATGAAACAGATCAATTAGCCTTTTCGCCATTTGTCCCTGTTTCAAACGCTTCGAAACGTTCTTAGCTTTCATTTGTATTTTCGTGTATTTATTTCACTAGCTCCGTTCCAGTGAATTTTACTTCACTGTGTATAAGATATTAGCTTATTTCAGCTACTCTGTAAATAGTGTATGTACGTATGTCTGCACTCTTACAAAACCATTCCGTCAAGCCGCCAAGCCGTCGAGCCGTCAAGCCGTCAAGCCGTCGAGCCGTTGAGCCGTCGAGCCGTCAAGCCGCCAAGCCGTCGAGCCGCAAATTACACCATCCGCACACAACAGACAGGTAAGACTGGTGGATTCCCAGTCTGGACAGGTTTGAATTAACATATTGCCGCGCCGCTGTAATGATGATTTATCTTATTTTAAATGAACACTGTTCACTTTTGAAAACTCTTTCCTCTTGTTAGATTTCATACCTAAAAACAACGAAACTCTCGATCGTTTTGAAAATCCCAAGCGTAGTTTCTTGTATTCAGTCAAAGTACTGGAGAAGCCATTTGAGTGTTACACACGCGCTGTAGCAATGCAAATTTAAAACAAATTCCCTGCCTTTACCTTTTATTTTAGATTTCAAAATAGCCATATAATAAAACTCTTATTAACCGATTTACCTTTGTTATGTTTGAAAAGCTTTATTTGAGGTAATAATTATTGTAGACTTGCTATAATTCTCAAGCACGGCTCTCCAACCAGGCGCACCGAGATTTATGGGCCCGCGGACCCAGAAATGTTCATATGTACACGACAAAAATAGGCGTCGTTCCGAAAACTTTTGGGTCCGCGGACCAAATTTAGGGGTGTAAACACTCGGCCAAAATGCTTGGTACAGGCACCAATCGCATTCACACGACACGTTGTACAATGTAACCAACTGTTGCAAAAAGCTTTGCTAGCGCTATTGATATTTATACCTGTTAGCAGTTGGCTCATCAACAGTTCAGCCGCGGATTTTATGTCGGTGGCTCGAGTTACCATGTGTTTTCAGGGCTAGGGTTTTGGTTGCAAATGAATGCGAAAAGGTAAGTAATTCAGCTCCCGCCAGTGTGTGCTTTGCTTACCGGTTGTCGGTGAACTGGAGAATGGGAGTGATGCAAGTTCAAAAATGCGAGTTGCAAGAAAAAGTAAGAAAACTGAGATTAGAGTTCCTGCAATGGTAAATGCTTTTTGAGATGGAAAAAATCAAATTTTCCGTATACAGAAACTCCGAGTCAGTCGACGAAACGTGAACCCCCCTTCTGGATCCCTAGAAAAATGAACCAGCGTATACCTCGCTGGACGTTTATTTTGTTCTCTTTACCTTCACAGTTATTCAGAGCTAAGTCCTTTCTAATTCTAATTTACAATATTTCGATTACAATCACAATTCAGTTCAATTCATTACTTAGTTTAACTATTCCCTTTCTTCTATCTCTGATTCTTCCAGCGACGAAAAAAATGTGCATCTTGAGGAAGTCCTACCTCCCCCCTCCACATTTCTAATGGTGCCTCCCTTGGACACTGAAAACTATTTATTTATGGGAGTACCCCTTCCTCCATAAAGGTGAGACATACACTAGGGGACATGCAAAACGTCTCCTGGTGTGTGCTCATCTTAAAGAGCGTCTGGCTTCATTGATATATATACACTGAAACAAAAAAACTCTGCAAAAGACTTATATATATCATATATATATATCCTTTATATTTCCATCAAACTTTCTTGACAGTTGTTGCTTTGGCAGACACAAAGAAACATAATAGGCTTTGTTTTCCTTTGTGTTTGACGGTAACGAAGTAGCAAGTACAACCGTGAAACTCTGCCATTTTGGCCTGCAATATTTTGATCACACATTTTCAATAGTAAAAGCGGTAGCCGGTCAGTGGCCTTTCTTTAGTTGCTCAATAATTGAAAGGCCGGTTTACATGAGCGTTTACCGATCCCGGGGCAAAATGTGTCACGAGATGAAAATGAATCAGTTTGTGTATCTTTTTATACAGAAATCAAGGGCACCCAACGACGTTTTCGGTTAAAACGCTGTTCGGGAGAGTAAGTTAGCCTAAAACTGACGGATTTGAAAAAATTGTCCCTAGAAAATTGTTTCTGAAATACTGGCTAGAAAATTTGTTTTCAATTCCCTTGAATCCCTAGAAAATTATAGAAGAATAGGGAGACTAAAAGGTTTCCCCTAAAATATTCGTACGTCCCAATTCGTCTGATCAAGAGTCAGAACAACACATTTTCATTCCCTAAGAATTGCCTAAAGGAAAAAAGAATCCCTAAAACATTCGTACCTCCACAAAACTTTGCAACATGAAGATACTTGGGCTAGAAAATTCTTGTTTCTGTTCTAGACTACTAACAAATTATTTTGCCATGGTATTTTCGGTTGACGCGATTTCCACCTAGAAAATCCGAACAGCTATAGCTTTCTAGAATACGTCGAAAGACATAGTAGGCGCCTTAAAATGGCTAGATAAGCTGCAGACAACTGGTTTCAAACGAATTTCAAAAAGTACTCGTTGGGTGCCCTTGAGACATGACTTAAAATTATATCCGAATCGTTATTGCAAGAAATTTGCGGCTTTTGAACTGATCCAAAATCCCGGGGGGGAGGGGGGGGGGGGACTCCCCATAAAAATAGACGGGGGTGTTCGACCTATCTTTTAGGGGTTAAAATCGTTAGCAGTGCTATCTCGTAGGGGTCTTCCAAAGGTCTGCTATCTTTTAGGGGTCTCCGAGACCCAAAATTTTTGTGGCCGAGAAAAAATAGCGCTGGATCCTCGAGCATGAGACCCCACAAGTTCAATCGGTATTTACGGCTTCGATATAGAGTTTGATCCATCCGAATATTAAAGACGAGGTTATGGGGCAGAGCTTTGTCTCTTATTTCCTTTAGTTTGCACAAATGTGTCTTTTGGAGTGGTATCTTTTAGGGGTAAAATGTTTGTGAGCCACGCCCATAGCTATCTTTTAGGGGTGAATTTCATTTCTCACGTCGAGCACCCCCGTCTATTTGTATGGGGAGTCCCCCCCCCGCGGTCCAAAATACCCGACCTAATTTATATGTTTTGATTTTTTTATTAGTACGACCACACTAATTTGTGCACCCATCTAGCCATGGGCAGGAGCCCATTACCAGGAGCGTCCATCTTCCCCACTGTGTCTGTACCCCAGCACAGAGGTAGAGGAGGCTATTTTTAGCATTGCGTTTCGCGCGAAAAAGAACAAAGGTAGGCTATTCTTAGCCAATCAGATAGCTAACGTCACTTTTAATTATTATTCATTATCATTCTTCTCACTTTCAACGCGGGAATTCGAATTGCTGGTTTTCACTCAATCCCCAGAGATTCAAATGTTGGTGCCCCAACAAAAGAAGCTAACGAGTAATCTATTGTTTAAGGGCACCAACATGGCGGCAACCTCTTTTCGCGGGAATCTCGAATCTAAAAATAGCCTCATCTACCTCTGTGCTGGGGACCCAACCCATAACAGAGGAACGCTCCTGGTAATGGGCTCCTGCCATGGGTTAATATATAATACAGAAATGAAGAAAGGATATTTTGGGAGTATTTTAGTTTTTATTTCGTTAAAAAACGTTGCCACTTTGCGAATTTAAACAAAATGTCATAACCTTTAAGATGTTTGCCTGATTCTTCTCTAATGTTCACAAATAGTACAATTTTTTTTGATACAACTGATAATGTCAAAATCTTGAATTGGATCATTCATACAATTGACGTAATTGTGACGTAAGGCAACCCCTCTTTTTGGCATTTTGAGCCATTACTCGAAATCTAGTCGAATAATTTCTTTCTTGAAAACATCACAAAATTGATCTCTGAATTTCTCACCTTACTAACGTTTTGTCAAAGTTGAAATGACCGTAGCTTTTCGTCAATAGAAGTGATTAGAATCCAAACTGCTTAAAAGTATTCCCCAAAGCTTAGCAAAATCTTGATGCCAAATAAACTGTACTAGCGAAAACAGAAAAAAGTTGTGAATATTTCTAGTTTCGAGAGAGTAAAAAAGTCGAAAAATGGCAAAACCTCGAAATCTACAAATTTCCGGTTTTCTAAAAAAAATTACAGAATTTTTTAAAACGTTGTGAGCATTAAATTCAATCATTCGTAAGAATAATACACCAAATCCTATCACTAAAAATGACTACAATTGGAAATATGATTTTTCAAAGTGGAGAAATCAGAGCAAAGGTTTTGGAGAGTGTTTGTTTACATCTAGAGCGGCCACTGCTGACTGACGGAATACGCACGTGCATTCAAAAGTTTACAAATTATCGTAATCACCAGGAGGTACAATGCACAACCAGTTTCTAACAATCTATACAGAAATTAGTTATCGCTTGTACTTCTACTTCTACTTTATTGACTGATAAAACGGTATATCCGTATCACCCCTGGGCCGGGTTGTTCAAAGCCCGATTAGGGACCGGCCATTTATTAGAGGGGGGGGTGGGCTGGTGCAAATGGGGAGGGGGTCATACCTTTTTGTGCACCAAATAATGGGGGGCTGCACAAAATTCTGCAACCATTTCTGAGGGGCCATGTAATTTTGTGCATTCCATTTTCCTTTCTACTAAAGAAAACAGTCCTGAAGGGATCAACCACAATCAAATTTATTATCAAAAATGATATAACAAAACAACAAAATCTGGTGTATAACAGTCCTTCACTCTATTATAAATGTTATTGTGATTTAGGGGGGGGGGGCATGTCATTTCATGTGCACTCTCTTGGGGGGCCACATTATTTTATGCAGTGACATGAGCAGGGCCACTTGAAATTATGTTAAGGAAAATGAAAATGCACCAGCCCACCCCCCCCCCCCCCCCCCCCCCCCCCCCCTCTAATAAATGGCCGGTCCCTTAGTGTTAATCCTGGATTAACTCTGCACAAAACCTATTGGTTGTCATGGAAATTAACCCTGGATTAGCACTAATCGGGCTTTGAACAACCCGGCCCTGGTCATTATGATAATTTCTCAACTTTTTGAATGCACGTGCCTATTAGTCAGCCGTGGCCACTCTAGATGTAAACAAAGCACTATCCAAAACCTCGGCTCTGATGTGCTCCTCTTTGAAAAATTATATCTCCAATTGTAGATATTTCTCAGCGATAGGATTTGGTGTATTACTCTTATGAAAGATTGAATTTATAGCTCAGAAACGTTAAAAACATTCTCTTGAGCGGCTTTTTTAAAAACCTGAAATTTGTAGATTTTCAGTTTTTTCAATTTTTCCACTTTTCTACTCTATCGAAATAAATATTTACAACTTTTGTTTTGTTCAGTTTTCGTAGCACAATTGTGTTTGCTATCAAGATTTACTAAGCTTTGGGAAATACTTTTAACCAGCTTGGATTTTAATCACTTCCATTAATTGACAGAAAGCTACGGTCCTTTCAACTTTGACAACGTTAGTAAGATGGGAAATTCAGAGCCCAAATTTTGGCCAATTCCGCCCAAGGGAGTTCGATAAAATTTGCACTGTGTATGTGTGTTATAAGTTTGAACAGTTTCCAGTTGTTTGAAAAAAAATCGTTCAACTAGATTCCGAGTAATGCCGGCTCGAAATGTCAAAAAGTGGGGTTGCCTTACGTCACAATTACGTCATTAGTATGTGTGATCGGGTCAAATGTTGAATTTATCAGTTGTATCAATAAATTGTGTACTATTTGTGAAGATTTGAGCAGAATTTGACAAAAAAAATTAAAAGTTATGACATTTTTTTAAATTCACGAAGTGGTTCGAGTTAAAGTGCGTATAAGCCCTAGCCAGAAATCATTTATTTGGGCGCAGTAAAGTGTCTTAAATCTTGTTCAACATTTTTGGGCGATTTATGGTCGTATAGTATTGCTATAAAAAGCATTACAAATCCTTGAAATTACTTCATTTAAGGGACGTTATGCAAATGAGTTGTCCTAAACTCGCAGAAAAGCTAGTCAGCAGTACTAATTTAAGGGCCTGTTTACATGACACGTTTAATGCCTTGGCGATATGTCTTATCAAATTTCTTTATAGTTGGATTATCATCATTCTTTGTAAAAAAAATTATGTTATGAGGGATAAAGTCATACACAAAACAACTCATTTTCATCTCGTGACAAATCTTGCCCCGGGATCAGAAAACGCGTCATGTAAACCGGCCTTTAGATTATTGAGCAATTAAAGAAAGGCGACTGACCGGCTACCGCTTTTACTATTGAAAATGTGTGATCAAAATATTGCAGGCCAAAATGGAAGAGTTTCACGGTTGAACTTGCTACTTCGTTACCGTCAAACACAAAGGAAAACAAAGCCTATTATGTTTCTTTGTGTCTACCAAAGCAACAACTGTCAAGAAAATTTGATGGAAATATAAAGGATATATATATATGATATATGTAAGTCTTTTGCAGAGTTTTTTTGTTTCAGTGTATATATATATATATATATATACAGTCGATGCCAAAAAGGTTGTCCAGCAGAACATAATATAATACTATAATATCCATTGTTTTGGACTATTGTCTAGGCTAAAACAATAGGCCAAAACAATGGATATTAACTATTCTATTATGTTCTGCTGGACAACCTTTTTGGCATCGACTGTATATATAGTGGCCCGAGTGAAAGCCCAGTGGGCTCTTGTTCCAATATACATTCGATATAGCCGCTCTACGTAGCTTCATCGTAGCCGTATTTCAGTGCATCCCCGAATCCATAGCGCTAAACCCATGAAACATCAACAGTTCTGTAACACACATGCGGCTTCTAAATAAACTAAAACCTATAACAATCATCATTTCCGCGACAACCGTTGTTTCCATCGACAATCGAAAAAAGTCACCCTTTGTTGATGTTTTCACAAGAGTCCGGCCAATTTTAAAATTTATTTCCTCTCAGAGTTCATTTTCGCTCGTTTTTCTTGCTCTGACATTTTTTTTTGGTTTAATACTTTTCTTCTTTATCCTACTAGTTCGTACGGTGGCCCGGTCAGGTTACCACGTTACCACGTTACCACGATAGAGCCTATCGTGGTAACGTGGTTTTGAACGAAATTCAAAACCACGTTACCACGTTACCACGTTAGGAACCTAACGTGGTAACGTGGTTTTGAACGAAATTCAAAACCACGTTACCACGATACCACGTTAGGAACCTAACGTGGTAACGTGGTTTTGAACGAAATTCGAAACCACGTTACCACGATACCACGTTAGGAACCTAACGTGGTAACGTGGTTTTGAACGAAATTCGAAACCACGTTACCACGATACCACGTTAGGAACCTAACGTGGTAACGTGGTTTTGAACGAAATTCAAAACCACGTTACCACGTTAGATAAGTCCGCGTGTAACTGGGCCTCGAAGCACATGGTTAACAAAATGGCGGAGTGTAAGGAAGGCAGTGAATCGAGCGGAGATTTTCTCGGAGATTTTCATCTGTTTGAAGATGAGGTAAAGCTCAACAAGCCAACCGCTTTAAATTTTACAAGACTAACCTCATCCTGACTGCATGATATGTGAGCAACAGAGATAATATAAGCGTATATGGGTAGCCTGCAGTGAAATATTCACGTATGACGTCCTGCACTACAATACAAAAAGACCCTCCTATAAATGTAATTGTTTTTATCATATATATTAGTAGAAACTGAGTCACTTTATTTTCGCGATTGCGTCAATAACTCAATCATTAAATACCTTTGCTATTTGAGTTAAAAATGCACTGCCACTGACAACTGATTAAAATTTAAAATGTCTCAATCGTTGAGGGATCTTTGAAATAAACACAGCAGTATATAACATGCTACCCGCCGTTCAAATGCGTTGATATCGGAAAATCTGGTGGAATCGGGATTCCTGTTGACTACTGCTCAACGGAAACCATAAAACAAAAAGAAAACTAACGAAAAGACGAGGCTTTGCCATTATATCAGTCATTTTTGTCAACCATGTGCTTCGAGGCCCAGTTCCATGCGGACTTTCCTAACGTGGTAACGTGGTTTTGAATTTCGTTCAAAACCACGTTACCACGTTAGGTTCCTAACGTGGTAACGTGGTAACGTGGTAACGTGGTTTTGAATTTCGTTCAAAACCACGTTACCACGTTAGGTTCCTAACGTGGTAACGTGGTAACGTGGTTTTGAATTTCGTTCAAAACCACGTTACCACGTTAGGTTCCTAACGTGGTAACGTGGTAACGTGGTTTTGAATTTCGTTCAAAACCACGTTACCACGTTAGGCTCCTAACGTGGTAACGTGGTAACGTGGTTTTGAATTTCGTTCAAAACCACGTTACCACGATAGGCTCTATCGTGGTAACGTGGTAACGTGGTAACCTGACCGGGCCACCGTAAGTTCGTTCATGTCATTTGCAGTTCTGTATATTCGATTCATTTCCGTAAGCCATGTTCTGTTCGGTTTCGATCAGTTCAATTTTCTCAATTTCTTTGTGTACTCGGGGAGTCAAACAGTTCGGTTTCCAGTTCTATTTATTCTATTCATGCACTCAGCTCAGTTTTCTTGGTTCATATCTAATCACGTCCATACTCTAGTCCGGGTTCAGTTCAGACTCTGTTCTCCAGTTCGCTCAGTTCTAAACTTCTCAGCTCTTTTAATCTCTGTTCTGTTTATTTCGGTCTGTTCATCTCGGTTCTGTATCTGGAGAATACTGATTCCGAAAGGTCGTCCAAAAAATGCTTGCTTTTTATCGTTAACCGGAAAGAAAGTCAAATTCTCTTGGACTTGGCTCAGCCGATCTTCGAAATTTCCACTCTGCATGGCGACAGATCATGTATTTTCCCCGCCATTTTTTCCTGTAACATTTCAACTCGCAACACGCACTTTTCAATTCGCACTTTCCCTATCCCCGGTCAACTGAATAAGGATTTGTATGAGTGTTTCATCATCAGTACTGGAAGAATCGATTGAACTTTAATTTGTCTGGCTAAATTTTGTTTTTGATTAAAAATATTTTTTTGGCATGGCTCGCATCGCTGGCTCGCATGGCTCGCATGGCTCGCATGGCTCGCTGGCTCGCACATTGTACAGACCCGAAACAAAAAAATGTAACTTGAGGCAAAATCACTACAGATCGATAGCTCCTACATATTATGGTACCTTAGTAAAGTGTTTCAGAGGTTTCCCTCTGCGAAACATTAAAAAAATATTCTCCTTGAAAATCACAGTACGTGAGGGAGTTTTTCCTGTAGAAATATTGTTGTTATTATTATTATTATTATTATTATTTGTCCTTGTACTCTACATACCCTGGATACCAGAGGTGCCAGGGCGCGAAGCGCCGCCAGCGAGGACGGTCGTCTCGCCAAAAAAACTCCGAGGAATCAAAACTCCTTCGATCGCGGCACATTATATTATACCCCTCTGGAACCAGGGTGCCATGTATCCTGAAACAAAATCGAACAAAACTTGTGTCCTGACGACGAAGATCGCGACATCACGAGGATTTGTTTTGAGCCGATTGTGTCATGAGTGCGATGTCAGTTTCGTAAAAACGCGCCTGTGAGGAAAGTTAAGAATGAAACGCTCGGATCCCGGCTCGGATCCCGGCTCGGATCCCGGCTCGGATCCCGGCTCGGGCTCGGTTCCCGGCTCGGCTTTTATTTTATTTTAATTTTTTTTAAATTTAAACATATAATGTCCTAGTGTTTGCCTCAAGAGCACCAGGTGCTCATCTAGGAAGCTCACACTACAGTTACAATTACAATTTTTACAACGAGTAAGGTAGAGAAAAAGGAAACGACTTATAATAATAATAGCTAAAGCAATAAAACAGAAAGCAGGAACAATTGATCGCAATAAGTAAATTATAGAAAATAATATGATAATTATATTGTGATAATTAGAAAAAAACTTACAGGGACCAAAAACAATCACTTTTGCATAACTATAAAATTGATAATACCACTCTAAGGCCAGTTAAATTAATCAAATCGCTTTGTTTCAATAATATAAAACTGTATTGCTTTAAAAACTTCTATATTTTTATTACTGCTTAATTCAGAAGAGCCATGGAGTAGTATGTTCACTTTTATATTATCCGATGTAACTTGCCAGTGAGGGATTAAAAGTGCAACGGAGGCAAATAACGTATGACGCACTGCGGCATGTAGAGGACAATCAAATAAATAGTGTTTAACAGTTTCCTTGGCAAATCCGCAGAGACAAAAAGCTGTTGGTGCGCAATTGATTTTAAATAGGTTATCATTTAAAGCAGAGTTACCTAATCTTAAGCGAGTGTGACATATTGATGAAAATCTAGTAACAGAAAAATCGTAGAGTCTGTCATAATCATTACTACTAAAGCTTTCCTTTAGAGCTTTCTTAAACCCAGGTAATTGCGGTATGCTTGCTATAGTTGGACTTAAATCGTTCCATAATCGTATTGAAGATGGCAGAAAAGAACAACGAAAACGCTCAGTACGACAGGGCAACAGTGTATAACTTTCATTGGAGCGAAGCATGTATTGACTACGTTCACCTACTTGCTCAGGCAAGAGCTATTTTATATAAGCAGGAGTTAAACCTTTGACCATTTTGTAAAATGTAACGATCCTATGAACAGTTCTTCTATTTTTAAGATCTACGAGCCCCAACTCATTTAAGAGACTAATTCTACTCGTCCCTTTCATAGCTCCTGATATAACTCTAGTTGCTTCATACTGCACATTTTCTAACAAAGCTCGGCTTTCGGCTCGGATCCCGGCTCGGATGCCGGCTCGGATGCCGGCTCGGTTCTCGGCTCGGTTCCCGGCTCGGATCCCGGCTCGGATCCTGGCTCGGCATTTAGGTAGACTCCGAAAAAAGTTGTAAACAAGTCAAGTACATTAAAATGGGGTTTTCGCTGTCGTCAGTTTGCTTTTAGATTTTTACGCGGGTTCTAAAGATAGCTTTATTTCCTTCGTCTACATTGAAGTTTATATTATAAAACAAATAAAAGATGGTTCTCCTTGTTCTATAACAAAATAATGCACTTTCGAGGTCTTGAAAAGCTGCTAAATGCACTCGCGTTCCGCTCGTGCATCCGCAGTTTTTCAAGACTTCGAGCCGTGCATTATTTTGTTATAGAACAAGGAGAACCATCTTTTATTTGTTAACTAAAGAATAATCACGATCACCAGGGGGAACAAAAGCACTCGGCCGAAGCGGCCTCATGTCGGTGTTTGGATCATTGGTGAAACACTGGCTCTCGTTTTTGATATATTACTTAAACATCGATACTACATTTGTTGAAACCGATTGACATGATCTGAAAACATTTCCGTGAACAATAGAAGTTATTTAGAATGTCCAACAGATGTTAAAACCGTTTGATCTCGGAATATATTAAATCGATGTTGAAACTGTTTGATACGCATCAGTTGCAACAATTCCTTCAACGAATGTTTTTTTAACCGGTGTTGAAGAGATGTTGGAACCATTTCACCAAGTCTTAAGTATGACACCATATGATATCATATTTGATGTAGCTGGATTTGAACACTGACAACTGAGTTCCGACGATCACAAACCAGCGCTTGACCACTGAACCGAAGCAAGAGGCACTCATGAAACAATCAATTGTTGCTGTCTGAACATTAGCAGAAACTCGTATACTTACGCTTTCAGCAGAATCCTTATCGTACTTTTGGTAGTTTTATCCTTATAATTTGTCTTCGCGTAGTTGATTACACATGCATCACCCTAGACGTTACTGAAGCGTTTGCTCATCATATAATCATAATCTACTCTATACATACAAAACGGAATAACTCCCATATCAAACTCCGTTTAACAAAAGATCACCTCACGTGAGTCGCGCTCACGCCTCTCCGCGGGGGCAGACTTCACCGTTTGCAACCTGAAATGTTATTGGTTACCCAAACAATAGCCTACCCCTAAAACAATAAAAACCGAAACCCTAAAACAATGGGATTATTTATCAGTGAAGTCCAATAGGATACGACCTACAGAACGATGAAACCTAACCGCTTCCGGAAGTTCACTCAACTGTTAAGGAATTTTCTTGCAATTTGTTAATTTTACGCCTCGTAAATAAAACAACTAAAAAAAACTACGAACGGAATACAAAACAACACTGTCTTTTCTATGTAGTTTTAATAGTTTAAACACCATAGTCGCTTATTTTCCGCGGAAATTTAGCCTGATTTTCAGACGGTGCGAGGTCGTCCGCTCACTTCCTCACAACCCCCCCCCCCCCCCTCCCTCCCCCCCCCCCCCCCCCAAAAGATGAATCTCTGGTTGGCACATTGGTCAACAATAGATGACGGCACACGAAACATCGCTATAATAACAATCACAACCCTTGTAGTCTATAATTGTACGAAACAAAATACCAGGCAAAAAATACTTAATTCCTAATGATGATGTTTACAGGTATTGTTTTCGTGTGAGAACTCGATCTTTGTGTTTCACGATCACCAGGGGAAACAAAAGCACTCGGCCGAAGCGACCTCATGTCGGTGTTTGGATCACTGGTGAAACACTGGCTCTCGTTTTTGATATATTACTTCAACATCGATACTACATTTGTTGAAACCGATTGACATGGTCTGAAAACATTTCCGTGAACAATAGAAGTTATTTAGAATGTCCAACAGATGTTAAAACCGTTACCCTGCGAGCAGAGGTTTCTCATCTCGTTGCCTTTGTGAGGCGAGTTAGAAAACAAAGCCATAAGGACCGAGAAGAGAGAAATCAGAGATATTTTGTTTTAAATGGAGAATTAATTTGTTTGTAAAATCACGTCGAAAAGTCTGTAAGATAACTGAAAGCCAAAGCGATCCAGAGGAAAATGTAACTTTCATACTACAGTATCTCCAATCATTTCACATACCCGAGCAGTTCCGTCTCCAAAAATCCGAATCATAAAAAGAATTACTGCAAAATCATGCTGTCTTATTCAATGTCTCAGATGTATTTATAATTTTATTTTAATAGAATTGGATTAATTTTATCTGAACAAAAGTTGGCCCATCACAGAACCAGTAAGCTCAGTGGTTAAGTGTCAGTCTGTTGTGCAGGAGGTAGTCAGAGTTCAAATCCAGGTAGGACCTTAAAATAACTGGGAGAACTGGTACTGCATGCCTTTGCTCTGACATCTGCAAATGGTTCCTGAAAAGGTTTGTGTCTTCTTGGATCACAATGTTAAATTGTAGGCCAACACTGAGAATGCAACCAAATCTCTGGTAGTGACCACCCTCAAGTGTAGTGGAATTATATAGTCATATAGATATAGAGTAAATGAATTTGTCCCCGATTATAGCAATACCATGCTAAATACATTGACTCTCTCCTCTGTTAGTAGTAGTAGTACTAGTTCCCTTGGTGCCACTATATACATTTTATATATTATAAATATACAGGCTAAATCTAGTAGATTACATACCACATAAAACCTAATCATGACTGCTGCCTTAAAAAATCTTTTTTATTGTTGTTGTAAATGGATGGGTAAATAATGCATGTATCAGCAGCTTCCATCAGGGGTGGATCCATGGGAATCTAAGTGTCAGAATTAATTGTGTAAAGTATAATATATTTTTACATATGTTAAAATGGTTCTCCTTACAGTTTTCCTTCCACAAAGCCACAATATAGTGACATTTATAGTACAATACTAAAGTTGTTAATAACAAAATTCGGTCGAATTAAATTCCAGTGTGAAGCAGTCTCTAAAGAACGCTACCAAAACTGAATAGCTTTCAGTTTTGTCTCGCAACTCTTCCTCAAGCTATCCATCGTATTGCCTATGAAATCGAAACACTTTCTAGCCAGAACTTCGACTTGGATACTCCGTTGTATTGAAAATGCCTGAAAATAAAGTACCTTTCATCACAGAAGTTTTAATCCAGAAAAAGGTTATCTTCTCCATCAGATCAGAAAAGAGTCCCAACTTCATCTGATTCCTCTGAAGAATGGTGAGAGAATGCGAAATTCTGACAGTGGTTCTTCTTGTAGTTCAGTTGTTATTCAAAAGTCAAAATATCCCGTGTTAGTTCATGTTAATTTCGACGTTAACCTTCGTGACAACTTTTCGTTGCAAATAACCAACTCAGTTAAGGCTATGAAGATCCGATAAATGTGGCTAAAGTAGGTTGAAAGTGCGATACAAATTTCGCCAGTGACAGTTAACTTTCTCCTCCTTTTGATCGCGCACATGCGACGAACACAATCCAGACGTCGTCACGAACGCTCTGCGAACAATTATATCCGCTGGGGGTGGTGATGGAATCGAATATCTAATGCGCATGCCTATACACTAGATATAACTTCCAAAGGCCAGATTTATGGCGGGCTCACATTGAAGATTAGTTTGTGAAGGAACCATGCTAGCGAATTGCTCGTGATCCCGGCTTGCTTTTAGATTTTTACGCGGGTTCTAAAGATAGCTTTATTTCCTTCGTCTACATTGAAGTTTATATTATAAAACAAATAAAAGATGGTTCTCCTTGTTCTATAACAAAATAATGCACTTTCCAGGTCTTGAAAAGCTGCTAAATGCACTCGCGTTCCGCTCGTGCATCCGCAGTTTTTCAAGACTTCGAGCCGTGCATTATTTTGTTATAGAACAAGGAGAACCATCTTTTATTTGTTAACTAAAGAATAATCACGATCACCAGGGGGAACAAAAGCACTCGGCCGAAGCGGCCTCATGTCGGTGTTTGGATCATTGGTGAAACACTGGCTCTCGTTTTTGATATATATTACTTAAACATCGATACTACATTTGTTGAAACCGATTGACATGATCTGAAAACATTTCCGTGAACAATAGAAGTTATTTAGAATATCCAACAGATGTTAAAACCGTTTGATCTCGGAATATATTAAATCGATGTTGAAACTGTTTGATACGCATCAGTTGCAACAATTCCTTCAACGAATGTTTTTTTAACTGGTGTTGAAGAGATGTTGGAACCATTTCACCAAGTCTTAAGTATGACACCATATGATATCATATTTGATGTAGCTGGATTTGAAAACTGACAACTGAGTTCCGACGATCACAAACCAGCGCTTGACCACTGAACCGAAGCAAGAGGCACTCATGAAACAATCAATTGTTGCTGTCTGAACATTAGCAGAAACTCGTACTTTTGGTAGTTTTATCCTTATAATTTGTCTTCGCGTAGTTGATTACACATGCATCACCCTAGACGTTACTGAAGCGTTTGCTCATCATATAATCAAAATCTACTCTATACATACAAAACGGAATAACTCCCATATCAAACTCCGTGAGTCGCGCTCACGCCTCTCCGCGGGGGCAGACTTCACCGTTTGCAACCTGAAATGTTATTGGTTACACAAACAATAGCCTACCCCTAAAACAATAAAAACCGAAACCCTAAAACAATGGGATTCTTTATCAGTGAAGTCCAATAGGATACGACCTACAGAACAATGAAACCTAACCGCTTCCGGAAGTTCACTCAACTGTTAAGGAATTTTCTTGCAATTTGTTAATTTTACGCCTCGTAAATAAAACAACTAAAAAAACCTACGAACGGAATACAAAACAACACTGTCTTTTCTATGTAGTTTTAATAGTTTAAACACCATAGTCGCTTATTTTCCGCGGAAATTTAGCCTGATTTTCAGACGGTGCGAGGTCGTCCGCTCACTTCCTCACAACCCCCCCACTCCCTCCCTCCCCAAAAGATGAATCTCTGGTTGGCACATTGGTCAACAATAGATGACGGCACACGAAACATCGCTATAATAACAATCACAACCCTTGTAGTCTATAATTGTACGAAACAAAATACCAGGCAAAAAATACTTAATTCCTAATGATGATGTTTACAGATATTGTTTTCGTGTGAGAACTCGATCTTTGTGTTCCACGATCACCAGGGGAAACAAAAGCACTCGGCCGAAGCGACCTCATGTCGGTGTTTGGATCACTGGTGAAACACTGGCTCTCGTTTTTGATATATTACTTCAACATCGATACTACATTTGTTGAAACCGATTGACATGGTCTGAAAACATTTCCGTGAACAATAGAAGTTATTTAGAATGTCCAACAGATGTTAAAACCGTTACCCTGCGAACAGAGGTTTCTCATCTCGTTGCCTTCGTGAGGCGAGTTAGAAAACAAAGCCATAAGGACCGAGAAGAGAGAAATCAGAGAATTTTTTTTAAAAATGTAGAATTAATTTGTTTGTAAAATCACGTCGAAAAGTCTGTAAGATAACTGAAAGCCAAAGTGATCCAGAGGAAAATGTAACTTTCATACTACAGTATCTCCAATCATTTCACATACCCGAGCAGTTCCGTCTCCAAAAATCCGAATCATAAAAAGAATTACTGCAAAATCATGCTGTCTTATTCAATGTCTCAGATGTATTTATAATTTTATTTTAATACAATTGGATTAATTTTATCTGAACAAAATTTGGCCCATCACAGAACCAGTAAGCTCAGTGGTTAAATGTCAGTCTGTTGTGCAGGAGGTAGTCAGAGTTCAAATCCAGGTAGGACCTTAAAATAACTGGGAGAACTGGTACTGCATGCCTTTGCTCTGACATCTGCAAATGGTTCCTGAAAAGGTTTGTGTCTTCTTGGATCACAATGTTAAATTGTAGGCCAACACTGAGAATGCAACCAAATCTCTGGTAGTGACCACCCTCAAGTGTAGTGGAATTATATAGTCATATAGATATAGAGTAAATGAATTTGTCCCCGATTATAGCAATACCATGCTAAATACATTGACTCTCTCCTCTGTTAGTAGTAGTAGTACTAGTTCCCTTGGTGCCACTATATACATTTTATATATTATAAATATACAGGCTAAATCTAGTAGATTACATACCACATAAAACCTAATCATGACTGCTGCCTTAAAAAATCTTTTTTATTGTTGTTGTAAATGGATGGGTAAATAATGCATGTATCAGCAGCTTCCATCAGGGGTGGATCCATGGGAATCTAAGTGTCAGAATTAATTGTGTGTTGCTCATTGGTCACGTACGTTTAGATTGCCTCAAATCCTACCACTCAGTCTGAGCATGCGCGAATGATCACGGGCTCATTTCAGCGGAAACACGTAACAAACATTTCCAATATGGTGGACAGCTTGCAAGTTGTAGTTGTTACGGCGAGGTGATTGTTGCCTTCTATTGCACTAAATAAAGTACGATTGTGAAATTACCCGTAATAAACCTAAGGAGGAAGGTAAAACTAATGATAGCTTGGAGGTAAAGTGCACACAAAAAAGTAAGAGCCTTCGTAAAGTAGCTTTAAAGGAGCTCATTCAACCAAGATGCATTGCGAGCTCAAATTTCTCGATCGGCCATTTTCGGGGCCCCCGATAATGGCTCTGGAGAGCTTCTTGAAACAAATCCTATTTCATCGGTCTCACAGGGGCATACCAGTTGATTACTTATAGGGGAAAATGTTCCTTATTTATTAGCTTTTGTGTTCAGTCATATATTTCCGAATTTTCACCTGCCAGGGGAAATATTGAACGTACTCTGGGAGTCGCCTTTGGTCAGTGAAATTATTACTAGAGCCTGTGCTGGAGTTAGCCGACTGGTTGATCGTAATTCCTACAGTTTATCCAAACCAGGGCCTTTCTACATTGGCTTGATCGGCCCGCAGACCTAAATGACAAGAAATTTAAAGGTCACTGAGAAGAGCTGAGCCTTTTGCTTATCATTATCGGACACTTACAACATTTAAAGCAAATTGCTTTGACTGAAGACTCGAGTACGCGGTACACGCGCGGTACATGCAAGATTACAAATCTCGCAGTTTCTATCTTAGTCTTATAGTCTTGGTTTTCGCTCAATGTACATGGACAACGCTGAGACAATTAAAGTAAGTAAAAGTGAAATGTTGTGTTGATATCTGCATGAGCGGCTGTAAAGTGGAAACCTATTTTATAAATGTTTCTTTGCTGATGAATATAAAACTTCAAGTTCAATCAAGTGCCGCTGGGCGCTCAGAAAACTGATTGATCGAATTTTTTTACCCAGTATATCCAATGTACGATTAACGGAAGTCAAGGGGCTTTTAAAATGACACAAACCGGCTGAAATTCAGGCTAACAAACAATAACATTTATACGGATTCGATTCCTCAAATTTGATTTAAAATTTGCATATTAACATTGGCGAGTCAAAATGTGGTGTGGAGAACGCACGGACCTTGAACACAAATAGAATGTGGCAAACAATATAGTACTTCAACATTTCAAACGAGCATTTTGGCAGGGACAACCTAGCTCCTTTCTTTCGACTACACGTTCTTGCATGCACAAGCCTAGAAAGGAAAGAACTCTAAATGTATAACGCTATCGTAGAATTGATTAATTTCCTTGCCACACGATCTGCATCGCTGGAACTTGGTCCAGAAGTTGGACAAGTTGGTTCGCTAGATCGAGCATGAGATCGATGGCTAGCATCACGTCGAGGAATTTTGATCGAAGAACCGTAGTAATTCCGCTCATTCTATTATATTTCTTCAAGTATAAAGGCAATAGATCTCCCCGCCGATCTCGGCCATTCAGTTCAACTCGTAAACTCTATTTATAAACAGCCCGATATCACATTTTCTGATTGGCAGCTGTCCGATTTCAAGTAGTTTCCCGTATGAAAACAATAACAGTGACTCGCAATGCATCTTGGTTGAATGAGCTCCTTTAAAGAAAGACTTTCATTGATTACGGAGACGGATCGAAAGACAAATGATGATAGTGTCTGAATTATGCACTGAGAAAAAAAACACTAACTCGAGTTTTCCCAACAACGACACACAAATACAACTCATGAGAAGTTCCTTTACTGTACACTAAAGTTTTGTTTTGCTTATGGAGTTTTTTTCTTTTTGTGTTATTGAAGACTTCCTAACCACCATTTTCGCGGGAATTCTTGGCGCGAGCGAAGGGGGGAAATCTGAGCTGGCGCGCACGCGATTGAAACATTTCAATGCCCAAATGTTTTTGTCCCTCGGTTTTCAGTTTCGGAAATGGATTATCATACGGAAAAACTCTGTGAAATTGTGGGAGGCATAACTCCAAAAATAAGACCAACCCGCAATATTTAGCAGTCAGTTCTGCTTGTAAGTTCTTTATGTAATCTGAGATCTGTTTCCGTTCTTCTTTTGCTTGAAAATTGTTAATACGATCGTCTCTTGTACATTTGCTAACCCCCCACTTCGAATAGCATTTGCTAAATGTGGGTGGGTTAGATTCTTTGTAATATAATTGGTAAATTGAAATAAAAGTGAAAAAAAGTGATATAACTACACGGGATGTGACTAAATTTCAGTGTTGTCTTGACCGCTGTTTTCGGCCCCACCCAACAACGAAGAGTGACCTACCCCAAATTCATCCACCGCGGTTTTGCAACACTTGTTATCGCACGATGACATCGTTCGAGGCGAAACTGGAGAAAGGTGAAACTTACTACCACTCTTAAAGTTTCGAAACAGTGGCATCCTCATCGAGCTGGGTGCGAGGTCTGCAAAACAGAGGCGGACGTCCGGTAAAAAGCGGCGGGAACAGAGGGCTTCGGCTGTCATTTTATCCCACACCAGTACCAAGTAGTAGCGCCACGGCTAGGGTGATCGCCCAAGCGAGTTGCACTTAGGTTTTGAGGAAAACACACCACCCTCTCTAATGGACAGCATTGAAAATCTTACGTGGCCAAACGATACGAGGAACATTAACGTGGCAAGGCTCGAGTACCAATTTGTTTAAGACTTCTAGATAAACCAGTGATCACTACCTGCCAACATGCTTACTGTTGCACCTGTTTGGCTAATTGGGTTGCACAAAAACGAAATCATGGGGGGGGGGGACCAGACTGCACTGTTTGTAAAGAAGTGCTTGACCTTCAGGCTATACATGTCCTTCCCCTCTACACTATAGCAGGCTATGCGAGCTGAGTCAACTGCTAAAAGGAAGGGTGTCACACACAGGTATCTCTTAACCGCCTTCAAGCTCATGTTCAATTTTGTTGCGGTGATGGGGCCAGGGCCACCAAAATCATAGCATGCCCATCGGAACAAGGAGCTTCCAGATACCATCCCATTGAAAATCCCCTTGCCAGTGAATTTCTCCAGTTGCCCATTGGCCACGCCCTTCCCACAGCAATGGAAGAAGTGATGACCCATGGAATAGGAATGAAAGAGGCCTTAGCAAAAACACAAGGCCAACAAAGCATACAATTCAAAACTGGAAGTTAACAGGTATGTGTTTGCGAGAAATAGCAGGTTGTTCTGTCTCTCAATGTTGATCAGAGGTTTTGTGGGGCTACATTACTAAGACAACACTTGAGAATGATAGATTACATACATTTATTGTGAATTTCAGCATACTAAACAAATACATATTTTTAAGGTCTCCGTGACTGCATTTCAGTCTGGCCTGTGCAGTGGCCTTTTCTACACAAACTATAAAGTATTTTTTAACTTGTTAGCCACCTGTTTGTTTTATTAAGATATATTTAACCCGGATGAATTCAATATATATGTAAAATATCTTGATGTTTTCACACATAATATATAGTTGTTCCTATATTTCTATCTTGTAAAATACATATTTATACATACAATAAAAAATATTATACATGTACTGCAAGTACCTGTGGATAGAAAACTGTGTAAATGTATCAAAAGTTTAGCACTAAATTATGGTTGGTGTCTTGCATGCTATTGATTTGCAATCAATCTCCATCAATTACGTGGTGCTGATGGTGAAATATAACATAATTTTTTAATGAGAGTAACTACCTTCCAGATTTGGCTATAAAGTCAAGCAAATTGTATCTTGTTTTTTTTTATTTTCATGTGTAAAGTCAGAATGCTGAGGTACAAAAATGTAGCCGCCTCCCCCCCACCCCCCCCCCCCCCCCCACTTTTTTGCCAAAAAATAGTTTGCCTAGTTACTTCTCAGTCAATTTAAGACTATAGTTTGGTCATACCGGCGTAATGACCATTTTTAGCCCCCCACACACACACTTTTTCACCCCCCCCCCCCCTCTCCCACTTGAAATTTCGCTCCACCATCCCTGAGGTATAAATGTAATAGATACATAATGAGTGGCTGTGTGTTATCAGATTTACAAACTCGGGCAGTAGGCCACTGTTTGTAAATCCAATGACTTCGAAATTCTATTTTTGCAATATAAACTATTTCAGCCAAAAAAATCAAAGCAAAAGTTTATGTTAACGAGGGCAAATACAGATGACACATTCATTACCTTTGTTTTCCTTCATGAATTATTAATGAGTTTGATAAATAATTATCAAGGTTACATAACAGCCTCCTGCTTCTACATATTTCTAAATAGTCATTTTTTCATTTTGGTTACCGGTGTATACAGCCAATCATAGTGTTAAGGATTACAATTCCTCGTGTAAAAAGAAATCTTGCCAGCAGTTCTACAATACGACGTTGAAGTAAGGAGCTTAGTGGCCACCGGTTTCAGGTTTCTGGGTCAACCCTTGAATCTTCAGTAGTGCTACAGAGGGATGAAATCAAGAAGCTAACCAGAAAAGAACAACAAGAACTAATAATGGATGGCATTAAACAAAAAATCTTCGTGTCAGTAGAAGTTGCTGTGGCAATGCATGCAGATGTTGACCTGCCATGGAATAAAATAAGGCTGTTAAACAGGTGTGTATTTGAGTTAAGAAGTTGATCCTAGTAGCTATTTTATAAGATTTTCAAGAATGACAATTACATAGTAATAAATCCATGTGTATGGATGGAATGGTCCTTTTGCAGAATACAATCAAATGGTTGTACCAAGTGGCTAAAGATTTCCAAATTCATTTATTGAAAAGTTGTTTGGAAATGCTATTTTCCAACTCCAATCAATTATAAGTTCATCTGTTAGTGTCAATCTTTCAAAAACTGTGTTTGTGAAGATTTGTTTCCCTCCAGTAAAGCTTTTCACATGGGATCATGAGCTTAATTAATTTGTTTTGACTGTTCCTGCAAAACGCCTATTCATACTTCTTATTGGACCCAGCCATCATGCACCCCCCCCCCCCCCCCCCCCCCCACCAAGTGGTCCCAGTTACAGTAATTGTACATTAATTTTCCTCTATATTTTTACCATATACATGTATTAAATTATGCCAAAAACACACAAACTATGCACAAGAACCCACTAAATATATACGAGTTGTTTGCTGGCACTGGGAGGTCCATATAAAGAAAAACTGAGTCTGAGGTCATGAAATGTACTGAATGAGGCCACAGGCCGATGTCAGTACTTTTAAGACAGAGGGCACAGTTTTTCTCTATAATTATAGACCGACCCTAAGCCGGTAAATAATGTGTTAATTCTCTCTCTCTATTCTTTTCGACTTGAGACAAATTATTGAAGAAACTCCAATGAATTACCCTATATCATTATGACGTCACTGCTTGTTTATGAGGGGGACAGAATCGCCTTGAACAATAGAATTTTGAACTAAATCTGCTCTGCTGATGAAAATTTAACTTCGAATTGTCTGGTTTCCAGATATCAGCTGTATCAATGTTTATCCCACAATATTTACCGTATTTGGTGGCTGTTACCGCTATTCTACGTTCTACAAAATGCATTTGATAGCGATTTCCTTTGTGTTGTTGCTGTTTTGTCCCTGTTTTGTCCCCCTCCCACGACCGTGATCCTTAGCGTTTAAACAATAGATTGTTTTGATATGACGTCATAGTGATATAGGTCAATTGAGACCGTGGTCAGAGATAGGAAAAAGATGCCCGCTCCTGGAACCAATCAGATCACATGAAATTGTAGGTTACAGCCTGCTCACACATGGAAAAAAAAGTATTTTGGGTAGTTAATTAGTCAAATGGCTTCCCAAAGCATAACAATGTATAAGCAAAAACAATGTAAAAAGGGGGGGAAGTTTCCATATAATTTATATACATGTAATAAAAAAACTTATTAGTAGACTAACATCTAATACAGCTGTGTATTTTTACTCTCCATTCCCATTTTCGCTCACCTAAAGGTTTGCCAAAATATGAATAACTCTTAAAAATTCAAAATTTAATGTACAGCCATATTATATGCATAGCTGACCAATAACCTCTAAATTATTTATTAATTTTGTAAACAATTCATTTTAAGATGTCCAATGATTGAAAATCCAAAGGGGAGGGGGTTCACAATTCTGTGGATTCCAGTGGGAGACCAGGGATTGAAGGTGAATTTCCAATGGGGAGGGGAATGACAATCATTGAAAATCCAAGGAGGGGGTATTTTTTTCCAATTCCAATAGGTTGGCCGTGGTAGAAGTTAGAAAATCCCAAGGGAAGGGGGGATTAGTCAAAATTGAGCTGGAATGGCCCATTCACCAATTCATTTATCTTATGAGCAAACTTAAAGACCCTGTGTCCGAGCCCATGGTGCTTTGCGCGCGCAAATCATTTTCGTAGGCTACGGAAATGTTGCTGTTATGTGACTCCCGAATCTTTCGAAATCCATCCCTAGTTTGGGCCATCGTGTAATTATTGATAGGTATATATGCTTATTAACTAACTTTCTTTTATCTTAACTTTTGTATATATACTTTTTAAAATGAAACTTTAGTTCGAATATTTCTTCGAATCCCGGTCTAGAGTGGCGAGTAGAGGAATGCCGGAGAAAGGACCGAGACAGCGAGGCGACTGAAGTGACTCGACAATTAATCCTTCAGCAGTCCACATTTCTCAAGGTCTACAAGAGAACACTTGTGGTTCAAAAGGACTACTACGTGAGTTTCCCGGGGATTTGCTGCACTAAGGGACCGGCGGGCTTCGTTGGAAATACAAAGCACAAAGCAACCACTTCTGGCATCAAGAACATTCG
This sequence comes from Actinernus sp. WN-2022, assembly GCA_030867875.1. Classification (NCBI taxonomy): domain Eukaryota; kingdom Metazoa; phylum Cnidaria; class Anthozoa; order Actiniaria; family Actinernidae; genus Actinernus; species Actinernus sp. WN-2022. The sequence continues at coordinate 133,515,815 of JAOWCC010001634.1, read as the reverse complement.
TAATTATAATTTGGCACGGCTAAGCTCCACTGAGGTGTTACGACTTATCTGTATCTGTATCTGTTTTGCATTTTTATTAGCAGAGAAAGCAATGTCCTTAACCTTTTTTTCATCCTCCAGTAGGTCCAGAAATTCTTGCTACCAAAACTACGATCGCGGGTCAAACTCCAATCTGCCGAGTTCAGCTGTTTCTTCGCTGTGAGTTTGACTCGAGTGCGAGTACGACATTTCATTTTGCACTCAAAATATATCATTCGCAAGGAAAGTAGAGACCTTCAAATACAGCTAAGCAATACTGGAGACATGAAAACAAGGTAACAAGGGTATGTGTTTGCTTGTAGAGTTGTGAAAAGTCGCACTCGTAAATCGAATTAGAATCTAAAGACAGAACAACTGGCTTCCTGCCGAGTACTGTTAAAATCATATTCGAAGCATCCAGGGGAAATTCGTGGGCTCGATTGGGTTTTTAATCCGGTAGAAATTATGAAATTCGTTATCCAAAAGTGTATGTGTACTTCTTTTATGAAACTTATAAACAATAGAGAGCATTTTAGTTCGCCTAAAAGCTGGCCTTTGATTTATGCGGCCGTTGATAAACAAACTAATCATAACATTGGCGCAAAGCGCCATGGGCTCGGACACAGGGTCTTTAAAAAATCGACAAACTTCGAGTACAAAGTGAAAGTAGAAATATTCTCTTTGGATGTTTTTAAACATACTTAAGAGCTGCACCCTGCTTTTGGCTTAGTCTCTCACCAACAGGTAAGTTTTTTCTACAGGTTTTTGTGATGGTAGAGAATTTATACCAACGAGACTCGAATGCAACTCGTTCAGGTGGTTAGAGCTTTATCGGTGCATTACACAGTACACAGTGGATTTCATTGACTGCTATACCAACCCATATTATTATTATTATTGCTACTTAATTGTATCATGGCAGTGTCCATCTTAAGTTTATTGTGTTTTGACTAATCATAGAGTTTGTACATAGACAAGACTTACTTTGTGTGGTACAGCAAACTACACATGTAAACAAAACTTTCATTCAATTTTCATTGGTAAACATAAATGCATCTTTACCATCACACAAACTGTATAAGGAATTGACCTGCCTTTTGGTGAGTGACTCAGGCTAAACTGCAAATACAATGACACTGCAGTGCCACTTAAACGGATCATTAATGTTTAAGAAAACTTATAGAACATTTTATTAAACTGAAATTTAACACTTTGGATCAAGTGTAGTTTACGACTCCAATCGAAAATTTATTGTTGAGAATTACTCGAAGATCAAACATAATTTTTTGGACGACAAAACTCCACACGATCTTGCCATCCCAGTCAGATCAATATTTGGGGATTTTGTCGTTCTAAAATCTCATGTGGCCCGAGTGAAAGCCTAGATGGGCTCTTGTTTTGTTTCATGCAGCAAATTTCTGTCCATGTATTAAATTTGAAGTTCACCACCAATCAGATTGCACTGTTCTGGTCACGTAACACTCGCCAGGTTAATTTATTTATATAATTTAATACAGTAAAATCAAAATGGTGGACCCGCGAGGAAGTTTCTCTCAAATTTGGAGTCCCATCTCTCAAATGGAAGCAGTTTAATGTTTTATTTAACTTCACTCGTGCGAAAGCCTTCCAACTGGCGCTCTTGTTCGAGGTACGTTTCGTAGGTTTTATGCCGCATTTCATTTTACTCTCGGTCACAATACATACGAGTGCAAACACCGTGATCTGTAGGCCAACGCTAAAATAATTTTGACCGTCTTTTTGGTTGGTTTACCGATCTCGTATCGAGATCTTTGTACGTTATACTATACAGGTATACTGAATAGCTGATTTATAGCGAAATATAGCGATTTACTAGCAAATATATATCATTTGATACTGTGGTTGAGCAGTTATGGGTTTCTCTCCTCTATCAAAGTCTGAAGACATCTGAACTCCTGAACTGTGAGAGCCAACACTGTCGCTCGCCAACACGAAGACAGAAATACCCCGGAGAAATAAACACTCAGCACAGAATAATTTATGATGAGCGAAGCAATATTCAACTCTCAAGGTAAACAAGAAACCTCTCACCGCCGAGGTTTTGGTTCGAGAAATTCGAGAAAGGCTTCCAACAGTTCCCTTTATAGTTTTGTAATATAATGAGCAGACTGCAGTTTTGGGAAGGAGGGTAACAGCTTTTAAATAGAGATAACCAACAGGCATTTCAGTTATTAATCTTTAATCCAACAATACGACGCGATCAGCGAGCTGCGATAACGAGCCGCAGGGTAGAAAGAACAGAGAAATATAGTGATAGCTCCATCATAGGTGGACAGGATACAACTTATAATATGGGACAAATATAAACATACATTTGAGACACTCATCTATTAGTACTCTGAACCTGGAGAACAGCAGACTAAATTGTAAGCGTGCGTTACATGAATAAGTAGAGGTCAACTTCTTTAATTTACATAACACGAGAAAAACAAAAATATTAAATTACATATATATAATAGGGGAGCAGAGAATGAATGTCACCGCGCTACCGGCCACTCCTAAAGACTGCTAAATTTAGCTAACAAGAAGCTGCACGCAGCTTGAACTCCGGCGTATCTTTTGTAACGCGGATGATCTCATACACCTGCGTGTTTGGCACATTACAACGCACAATCAGATATGAAAGTACGCACACAGTCGATCTCATATAAAACTCCACACGAGTCAGAACACGAGCGACTTCAAGAAAGCCAGGCTACCCTAGGATAAAACAGGTAGCCGAACAATACTAGGATCCAAATACTATGATCCAAATACTATGATCATCTGATCTAAAACTCCACATGAGTCAGGACACGAGTGAACACGAGTGCACAGCGGTTCATAATTTAATTAACAAAATAATATTATAAAAAAAAATAACAGGAGTATAATACACAGGAGTGTTCCTGTGTCCTTGTGTTGGCCGCTAACACAGTAGATGGTGTGTCTATTTATAGCCGTAAAGTTCTGGTATGCAATTACGTTGTCTTTTGTTCTCTTGCGCTTTAGTATTTTTTAGCAGTTTGAACTGACCCGTGTTAATTACAATTTTTCAGTGCATCCTGATTGTTTAAAAGTGACGGCCTTTGTTCCTTCTCGCGGGAAACGTTATGCTAAAAATAACTCTACCGTCTACAGTGTTGTGTGACAATATAATGTGGGAAGAAGAACATAACTGTTTTATCGTCTTAGTTGTTTCGGGTTACCTGTGTATCAGTGCGGTGCCAGCCCAAAACAAATTCCATCCAAATACTATGAGGATCTGATCTAGAACACCACACGAGTGAACACAAGTACACTAGCTAGCGTTTCATTATTTAATTAACCAACATTTTCAATTAAAAACAAATTCTGTTATCGTCTTAGTTGTTTCGGGTTACCTGTGTAAATGCCGCGTGAAGCTGCAAAAGCAGCCGATTGCGTTACTACATGTGACCCCGTGTACATCCATGAATCGTTGCAGGTGAGCAATGTTTTGATTAGTCTGATAATGTGGTCATTAAAAATATTTGTTTGCAGAAGTACACAGTTTCGAGTTGACTGCCGTAAATGGTTGGATAGCAAGTAGATTTGGTTACATACATGTATAGAACTTACGAACAATAGAGCCTGATTTCTACGAAATCTAATAGAACAAAAACAGTATGTAGACTTATTGATTACAGAGTTACAAAGTGAATATACAAGAAAATAAAAAGACTTACTTATTATATTTTATTCCAATAATTTTAATTAAGTCTTTTTCTTTAAATATATAATATAAATATATTAACACATAGTACACATACAGTGAATATACAATTCATTAAATATTAAATAGATAAATGATGAAGGCTTAAAGTAAGTAACAATAAGTGCAAAATATATGCCCTCTGTTTTTTTCGGGCTACCTATGTTATCCTTGTGCATACAAAACAACTATGAAACTGTTGATTGCTGAAGAGATCGACTGCCACTACATGGCAATTAAAATCAGCAAATTGCCAGTTGAGAAAACCTTATGAATTTGCTTAACCGTTATGAGTTTGTTTATCAACGGCCGCATAAATAAAAGCTAATATATAATAATAATAATCGATTTATGTAGCGCTATTCCCTAAAGTCCCATTGCGCTTTACAATACAACAAGTATTAAAAACTAACTTACTAAAAATGTTACGCAATAATACAGATACTGTAACATATCGTTTTACAAGTAATACTAAAAAGAAAATTGAATAATAATAACAATAATAATGTCTTAAATACTTGGCAACATATAATATACCAAAAGCTTTGAATTAAAAAGACTTGTTTTAACACTAGAATTAACAGAACTAAGAGAATCAATCCCGGGAAATCAATAGACCTCATTTCCAGGGGTAACGAGTTCCATAAAATAGGAGCAGATACCGATGGAGAATATACAAGATAAACGATTTATGTGCGTCGGAACGCAGTGACAGAGCACAGAAGTAGGCCAGGATATATCTGTTTTCCGTTTTTACTACTCTTGTTTTGAATGTACAACCAGTTACATTACCATAACAATTAAAGAGAAGGCAGGGGTGAATTTAAAAAGATAATCAACTAATATAAGCCAGAGGAAGGGTACCGCGTATGAAATGTTCCCAATTACTTTGTCTTAAATAATTCGCCTAAAAATGGGTGAATGTCGTGAGGAAACAAGGCAATGACAATGAGAGGCGTTTATGCTTCGCAAGAGGTACTTTGCCATAACCTTGCAAATGAAATTTATTTCTCCTCATGATGTATAACAACCAAATTAATATTAATATATTTACATTTTTTAGTTGACGGTTCTCGTTATGCCATCTGACAAACCCGACAAAACTTCTGTGTAATAAATATTATATAATACGACGTTTGACAAGAAAAATAGATTTTTAAAAGCTTTCTTTCTTGACAGCTCCGATGAAACATTGCAAGAACTTGCTTTCGAGTATTTTGTTCAAGAAACTGTCGGCCACGCGCGCGCTGACAAAAAAAATCACGCGCCATAGGTCGATTGTCCAACCGTACTAGCAAATCAATAAGAGAAAAAAGAAAAACCATGCAAGTACAAATAATTCACAGTGCGCATGTACGTGCGCCGCCCGCTCGCTTCCCGTGCCTCACCTGCTCGCGTATACCATTATTTGGGTAGTGACGTCACATGTGCGCGTGACGACCGATCAAGTGTTCTAATATCCCGCGCTGAAACTCCAGTGTAATACACTATACAGTACCGTTCGAAACCTGTATTCTGGTTGCACCGTTTTACTGTAGCTCTATTGTTTTTGTACTGCACGTTCTAAAGGTTAGGATGTTTTGTGTTGTTAGGTAAACCAATACTGCTTGCGAGCGGTACAGGCCGGCTCAAACTCCATGGATGCGGGTTGGACTCTAATCTCAGGTGCGACATGTTTTTTTCCTCATGTTTTGCTACTGTTGTATTTCTTTTTCTTCCGTATTATTTTACAATAACAGTTGCTCAATCATTTATTTTAACATGAGATAAGAGGCTATCTTTTGGATAGCTTTCTTAATTTGAAATTATATTAATAATAATAATAATAATAATTATTATTATTATCATTATATTTACACAGGGTGCACTCGTAACCGAAGAGTTTTTTTCTTTGTGTCCCTGTAAGTACCTTAGAAGTAGTAGTGTCACCTTCGAAAAATAGAAATAATTATTACTTATTGAAAGTGAAGCGTTATCCACTTCCAGCTCCACTTATAAGCTCAACTATAAATACGTTATATATTAAACAACTTTACGTGTAATAACCTCTTTATTATACGACTTTCGAGAAGTAAAGAAACTTTATTTATTTCGCTGTTGTTCCTGTTATATGGACCGCGATGGTTAATAGTTATAGAGGATTGGCACAGATTAAACGTAGAACTCAACTTTATTCGGCATCCAGCTCGTGGCCATTTTACCAATCATTAACAGGCGTTCCTCTGCCTGATCGCGTGGGGGACTGGGTCCTAAAACATACCGTGCGTACACTACATTCCTCTCCTTTTTGATAATAAACAGTAGTATTACAGTCGATAATAATGTGATAACAATCAAACATAACGAGTTAACCTATAAGTAGGTTAGCGTTCAAAAGTGTCTCAAACAGTTCATGTTAACTGTCATGTATTTGAAAATGAAGTATAGTCCTTTAGGTAACTTGGTTTCACTCTCTGTCTCTCTGATCTTCTGATTGGAGTGTCCTCCTTGGGATCGCTTGACTTCTGCTCCGTACACTTTTCCATGCTCTGCTGGATTGGTTCCTTTGATTCGTCCAGCGGTTTCGTCTCTGCTTCCTCCTTGCTCACTGCACTGCTGTTCTGCAACAATTTCTTGACATGTGAGGTGTTGCGAGAGTATTGAGCTCCTTCTTGTGACTGTACGACCAGGCTGTTTCCGTGTTATTCACTACCGTATTATGGCGTTGTGTCGAACTTAGTCGAGAGTTTAGTCTGCCTCTCTTGTTGCGCAAGTACTTGGTCACCTGGAAGTACCTCTGAGTAGTGCACGTTCCTCTTAGCGTCAGCATATGCCTTGCCCTTACTCTTCTGTTCACTATCCTTGTCAGGCACTTCATACTCCACGTGTACATCACTCAGTTCTGGAAGTCGTGTGCGTATCTTTCGCCCGAAGAGTAATTCAGCTGGGCTCACACCAGTCGTTGGGTGGGGTAGATATGTGTTCAGTTCTTTCTTCCAGTCATTCCTCTCAGCATGTGCGATGTAACGAACGGTTTTGGCGTTCCACCTCTCCGTTTGCTTGAGGCATTCCGAGATGTTCTCTTGTCCATCTATACCCGCAATAGCTGTCTGGATCTTGTGCTGGTATTGTTCCGAGGCTGAGTTAACCCCAAACAACAATCTCTTGTATCTGAATAGCCCACAGAGTGTCACAAATGTAGTGATCTCTCTCGATTCAGGCGTCAATTCCAGTTGGTGGTATACCAACTTTAAACAAGCTTGATAAACACTTTACTGCCATCCATACCTGTGTAATCGTGTCCACCGTAGGGATAGGATGTCTCTCTCTCAGTATTGCTTCGTTGGCCCTGCGCATATCAACACAAAGGCGTATGTCCCCCTGTGACTCCACAAGCTCTTTGACCTTTTCTTCCACATTGGATCTCATGCTGAATGGGGTTCTCCGGTCCGGTTGCGCTACTGGCTTTACGTCTGGGTCGATGTGGAGTTACACTGCTCGGTATTTCAACTCTCCGATGCCTTTGAAGACTTCTGGATATTTCTCCTGTAGAGTTTTTCCGATATTCTTCGAGCGAGCCTGTGCTTACTCGTGGCAGTGTCCTTTCCTAGAAGAGACTCTTTCCGGTAATCACGCACAACTCCGCATGAACACTGTTGCATCCAACAGAAATTTCACAGTGAAATGTTCCAATTACCTCCACGGGTACTTGCGACGCATATGTGTAGAGCTTTCTGTCCGAGCGAACTGACTAGGATCATGTTCAGCCTACATCCTCCGACGGTAGCTTCGATTTTCTCTTGTCTTTTGTTGCCTATTGTAAATGCATAAATGACCTCTTCTTCAGAGTTGACATAGTTTTGTTGAGTCGCCATCGTATAAAGTGAAGGCATAGTACGTCAAGAAACAGGCCTGGATAGTAGACTGACAAATTGCTGCTTGTTTTCTTATATTCCTTCCTCCGCGTTCCACTTTTTGAGGGTTTGATTCTTGGAGTTTAATTTTGTATTACGACTAGTACATCAAGTACTAGTCGCCCCTTTTCATTTTGTTCGATGGGAAATGCTTCAAATCCCCCCGCATAAGCCTCGTTATCACGCGAAAACACATTCGGTCCCAATCCCGTCCGTGAATGTGCAAGTTGGCTATTGGCAATTTGAAAGTGTACGTCAAGAAATGGCGCTCGCTCTTACCAATGGGGTTCACCTTGTGTGTTTACTTTTAATATTGGAATCTTACACTACCATCTGGATCAAATGACGTTCTTTAAATAAAGAACTTTGGAAATCAATGTTAGTCTAGCTAAAACACTATTCATTGTAACCGTAGTTTCGTTGATAACGTGGATGCCACTACAAATATACGTTGTGTTTCAAATAAGCGAAGGATGGTGCTATTTTTTTTTTTTACATTTTGTAAGGTATAAATTAATTATCCACTGAAATTAAAACTTTGAGACTCCCGGGATCTCAAAATGTGTAAATGCCCCACCATGGCCGGGGGGGGGGGGGGAGGCTGGAATTGACTGATGTATAAGTAGTCCAGGCCATAGTTAATAGAATGGAATGGTTATGAAACCCAGCAACCATCTTTGTTATATGCCTTTTTCGTTTTTTTCAACCGTGACCGTGCGCAAAACACAATATAAATTGCAATATCACCTGCAATATCACTGATGTTAACCAATCGGTCAATAGAAACGTGTGGGTTCAGTCGTTTAGGGGACGCTAATGAACTATGACTGCATGTGCACAACTCCTTCCAACATAATCGCAGCGCCTTTGTTAACCCTTAACTTTGAAGTTTGCCGGGCTTCCTAACCATTCCACTGTATTAACTATGTCTAGGCTGAGATGTGTTATTCTTTCGTTTACTCATAGTTTAGCCATGCTATATATGGGATATTAAGCAAGGGTGGCCATGGATTAAAGCGGTTCGCCTCTCACCTTAAGTTTTTAACACAGATTCGATTCTCGCACTCGGCGGGTCGCGGCTAGATTCCATCCGCCAGAAGGTCGAATTGCAATGCACTGTACTATTTTCTCGATGTTATATTTCTAGGGTACAAACTAAAGCGGCACTTAGAAATATAGGCGAACAAGTACGCTTCCCTCAACTATATAAAAATATATCGGCTCCACGAAGACTCGAACCGAAACCCTAACCCATCTATTAACCGAAGCCCTAACCGTCACTATAATCCCTTACGCCACGAGGGGATTTGCTGTCAACGACCGCTTTTTTAGAACTTTTATACTGCATGCTGTTTGATTAGCAGGCGTTACATCATTAGACACCAGTTCCTGCACTCAATGAAGTATTTTAGTGCAGTGCATTTTGGGATTGCGTCCTTCTGGCGGATGGAATCTAGCGGCCTAACCCACTCGGCGTCATGTGTGAGTTGAGTTTCTTGGTACCGATTTCTCCCAGTCCTCGCTTAAAGGCAGATAAGTTATCTCCGGTTTTCCTCCCTCCACAATATAAAACAAGCTAAATTCCAATTTGATCTCGGAAGGTGACAACCTGAGTTTATTAATTCGGCTGTATTACAGTTTTATCTTATAAATCACTAACAGTGGACTATCGTATGAGACAGTAATAAACTGAATTGTCTACTTTTCATTACAGAAGTGACAACTTTAGTATATTAATTCGGCAGTTACAGTTATGTCTTATCAATCACTAGCAGTGGACTACCATATGAGACAGTAATATACTGAATTGTCTACTTTTCATTACAGAAACTTCGAACAACGATATCAGAGAACAATAAGGGAGCGGTAGCCGAGCGATTAACATGGCAGACTGTGCGTTCGACTACATTTGTAAATATATACCCCAGTCGAATTGCCTCTTCCTCGACTGTCTCTTAATTCTAAAAGTGTATGTAGAAAAATAAGTTGATTTGAGTTATGTAGCTGCTGCAGTTTCACTTTAAATTTCTATCTTGGCTGGTTTAGTGGCCATTGTGCAGAACATTTCGTTAAGTATTAGTATATTTCTTTTTTTCAAATCCTCGGAGAAAACAGTCACGAAATAAACTCTCGAAAAACCTAAGTTGAGCGGGGAGCGAATGAGAATACAACAATGACAAGCCTTGTTATCAATAATTGTATGCAGCGTAATAGACTACCAGGCAAACAATACTTCCTAATTATTTATCAATACAGGTATTGTTTGAGAAGTGCTATTCATGTGAGAAATAAACAAAAAAAATATCGTGCTTCGTGTTTTACCAGGGGATCCAAACACTCGTAACAATAGATGGTTTGCACTCAATCCCCAGAGATTAAAATGACAAAGGGCATCGCGGCCATGTTGGTGTACAGAACAAAAGAAGCTAACGAAGATTCTATTGTTAACTGACACCAACATGGCGGCTATGACGTAACGTGCAAAGGCCTATAAATGAAAGCATTCGGCCGAAGCGATCTCGTGCTATTTTTTGATCTATTACATAAAATCCTAATCTATGTCAAGATATAAAATTGTATTCAGAATTAAATGAACGAAAAACGTTCGTTTATACCATTAGCTACCAAAGTTCCCAGTTTTAAAATAGAGTCCTGTTCTTTGCGTTTGCATGCGAAGAACTAACTTTTGCCATAATGATTGTATTATCCTGAACAGCCTCACACTTGTCTAGATACGTTTCAGAAAACCATTCAGATTAAGTGTTCCATTGTACCTGCAAAAGAGAGAAAAAGAAACTGATTTTAAATGTACTTAAATATTTATATGATTTTTTAAATGCATATTGTGGCAAACAAATAATAAAACTACTACTTGGTCGACTTTTAATATTTCCTAATCTCTTCTCTCTTTTCTCTGTCCGTGATGAGAGTTATATTTAGTATTCCTAAAAAGGAAAGGTCCGTGGTCTGACAAAGGTTACTCTTTGTGACGCGAGAAAACATGTGCCCGCCATTCTACTACACACGGCTTCAAGTCTGCATACGGGGTATTCAAAATAACCTAGGTTGAAAAAATAACCTAGTTTGGACAAAAATAAACTAGGTTGAAACTAGTTTGGACAAAAATAATCTGGTTTGGACAAATTTAACCTGAATATTTTTAAACTACAACATATATATTATAGACATCGATAATAAAGACTATACAGACAATTTTACACCGACTTGGTGTTTTGTCCCGGCGGAGTAAACAAATTTTGAATTTTATGAGAGAACGTCCCAAAGTGTTTTCCAAGTTCGTGTCCCAATTTCTTTTCTTAAACTTGATAAATTCTTAAAAGTTGCATCCAAAGAGTTTTGAAGTGAAATCCAATGATTTTGATGGGAAATTAAGCTTATTTTATTTCACCGTTTTATGGCCGCCATGTTGGTGTCCCAAAGAGGGACACCAAGATGGCGGCGGCATACAAAGTTATATAAAATTGTCATACATTCATTAGGCCACAGCTCCATTAGGAAATAATCTAATGTTCCAAAATTTGGGTTATAAGTGTATTTTAATAGTTCTACAAGGAACAAAATGTTTTATTTGATTTTATCAATGCAAACCAATTTTGCGATCGAGGGTCGTCATGACGATGAAAACCACCAATACCGTAGAAGGACTTTCGCTGACGTCACTGCCTTATTAGCATAATAAACCATTTATTCGATAAACAAACACTAAAAAGGGCAGATCAAAGTTAGCTAGCATGGCAAGTTTGACATAAAAAGGCTGGACACTTATTTTAAAAGCTGCATACAAACGTTACACTTTGGAACGGTCTTCCTTTTAGCTTTCGTGAATGAAACACGTACCATTATGTCTTTTAAGAAATCGCTCAAGACATATCTTCCTTGTTGAGCGCAAGTATTTTTGTGATATATTTTATTAGTATGTTGTATTGCTATTGTATCATCGGATGGCTTATTTGTGAGCGGTTAGTGGGCGGATTACTGGTCTACAGTTCAACAGTTATGCGGGCCGCCATGTTGGTATACAACGAAGCTCCGGCACCAGAGCGAGGCTACAACGGTAGCCCACTGATACTACAGCTATAATTTTTAGATGTTTAATGCGGTTTATTGTATATATTGTAGTAGTTATTGTAAAGCGCCATGGACATTTAGTGGATGTGCGCGCTCTATAAATTGAATTATTATATTACGCCATTTACAAGGGTTTAAATGAGTGGGATGCAACCATTACAACACAGCCATGCAATCGCAAACGTCAGTTTAAAAATCCATATGTCTCATTACATATTCAATGTACTGCTCTCACACTTGCCATAGTCACTGAATGCGACAGTCTATCGATTTACAGATTAGTTCATGTTTCTTCGCCAGTAAATGTAATAGATCCATTCAGCTTGTGTTGTTGCCCCATATCAGATAAGGTACGTGACAGCTCTCCAGAGGATTCAGTGCTTTGTTTAAGAATTCTCAAAAATATGCATTTATTCTTGGGTAACAGAAACGAAAATAATCAAGGATAGAGAAGGTTTCAATTGACTGTAGGAAAACCAAAAAATTACAACGAAACAATCACGAACTAAAGTGAATACCGATTGGTTTCACTAGCATGAGAAAGCAATCAATCAGGAAGAAACGTAATCGAAAACGTGGATTGAAGGCGTGACGGACCAAAACCAAAACCACGATTGGTTTTACTCTGGAAATTGATTCGCTGACTGATTACAAAACAAAAACGCAAAACCAAAGCAATCACCGAAAACTTTCCATACTCAATTGAAACCGGCTCTAAAGATAAGTGATCTGAAATGGGGCAACAAAGAGACAAGCCGGTTCGGACTATTGACCCCTCTCGCGCAGGGCCATGTTGGACAAAAATAACCATGCATTTTCAGAACGAGGTTAAATGCGCAAAACCAAAGGTTTTTATCCACCTGGGACTCAACAAGGCAGTTGCGAGAGAAGGATCAATTAATACTAAACACGTAAACAAATTAAACATCCACGTAATGTCACTGAGAACGGGCAGGGTATGCGGTACACCTGGATGCCATTCTCGTTCGGTAAGAAAGCGTCTCTCGGTAGAGTTCATCCGCGCAGCTTTAACTTGCAACAGACACCCACACAGAACTGATGAAACCAACATTCTTGCTCACATGCCATATTTCTTCGGTTTGCTGATATCGTTTTAATGAACGAATGGACACAATTTTCCTTATGTTATTCATATTGTTTTCTTGCTCAGAACATATGTTCTAACGTTTTAGAATACCCTTGCATGTATGCATTTTTGTGAGAAAAATATTCTCGTGTATAGCAGCTTACAGGATATTTTCTCCCAACTATTCGACTTCCCAGTAACCCCAAATAGATTAAGCCCTTAATTGACGGGAAATGCAACTCCCGTACGCACAGAGAGCGTCTCTTTGTAGCGACGATTTCATAGCTAACAACAGGTTCGTGCACATACATAATGAATCCAAAACTGCTACTCACCCAAATAAGTCATTGTAATGTTTGTCCACAAGGTACCGACTTGAGCGTTTCTCCATGAATTCCTTGAGTTGGTTTAACTTAGTTGTACCGGATGGAACGAATTCTAGGCCTTCAAAGGCACCTTGACCAGCCTTTGCATTCATTTTGGGGTTGGTATCCTCTATTATGAAATAGTCCCCAGGCTGTGTGTACGAGTCCAAGTGCTCAAGTACACCTACAAGATTTACATGTGCATCTTCTACCACTACCCAAGGATGTGGGAACTCCTGAAAACAAGAATTCGTAAAGCCTTGGTAAAAATAGTGGACAGAAGATCAGATAGGAAGGGAAGGGATGTTAAATGAATGGGTCACTGATTTTAATGACTGCACCGAGAGATAGTAAAATGGGGGTTCTGGGACACCGGTCAAACACTGCATTTCCGCCTTTTTGTTTTTTACACGCCGTGCAGACCATTTCGTTTTCGCGTCATCCCCATCTGGTCCCCCACTGTATTGTCGTCGTGCCTTTCCGGCCCACTGTTTCAAGACTATATTCGGATGTGATTCCATGTTTGCAAAGACTGTATTTCCATGGTGTTCCCGCCATGGTTCGAGTCTGTGTTTTCGATTTGTCCCGGCTAGATCTCGTCGTTGGGCCCAGCTCTCTTCGCCCATCTCCTCTCTCTATTGATCTGGGTCTGCTTCTTAGATTGACATACTTTGCACACTCCTTTGCCGATTGTAAATTTCCCATTGTTCTTCGTTATCTGACATGTTTTGCTAGTCTTCATTTTGTATATATATTGTTTGTCCTTTCTCTAATATACGTGCACCTGAAATAAAAATACGCTGTTTGTTACATCATCCATATATGGGTATGTATTTTCCCGGTGGACTTTGAACTTCAAATCTGATTGACTTGGTGGGTACTGGTTGGTATTGCATCATCCTCTGATTTCCATATAAGGGATATGACGTCATACCAATGCTCGCTTCTGATTGGGTATTGCCAAATATAGGCATATGACGTCATAGCAAATGATCGATTCTGATTGGCTCACTACTTTGATCACGTGATCGAAAACAATCTATAAATACCGACGCGCCGCTCCATAAAATCACTTCTATCGAAGCCCTCACAGTGACAAGAGCTCTGTGATATTATTTGACAAAATCTACATACTGAACAAGCGTCTCGCCAAGTATATACAAGAATGAACATGAATAATTTAACTGTGAAGGACCTCAAGTCTATGGTCAAGGCGCAAGGTCTGCGTAGTTACAGTAGACTTCGCAAAGCCGAACTCCTAGCTATGTTGACCGCCCATTCTACAGCACAGTTGGAGATCAAGAAGCCTTCAGAGTTTGTGAAGAAGTACGCCCATGGTAAGTACAGACTCGAGTGGATCGACACCTGTGTTTAGAGTCATGGAGCCGTAGAGGATTGGTAACATCCTCCATTCAGATAAGCCGCTATCCCGTATTCCCACAAGGCCCGCTAAGTATGGTGGAAAGACTAGCTTAGCACAGGTGATTGATGACTTAGCCATGTCGGACAACGATGAAGAATATAGGACCCTTCGTAAAGCTTATTCAGTGCCACCTCAGTTCACGGAAGTCGTACCTGCAGTAAACTCCCCCCCCCCACCAGTGATAGCTCCCCCAAGGTCATGCTCAAAAGCAAACGAAAACGCAAACAGTTTCAGAATGCTATCTATCGTATCCATGACCGAAGTAGTACAAACTTGAGCAATTTAAGTCTAACGTGTTATCAGATGGTGAGAGTACCGTATGGAGGTACCAAGGGGTCATCGATACGACCCAAAAGCATTTCTGGAAGGCATCCATGCTCAGATTCGATCCCAAATCACCGACAACGCGACGGAACTCGGAGGTACCAAGGTCCAGCTATCGTTGAGAATCCAGCTGAGAAAGGATAAGTACGATGGCTCTGAACCTGACCGCACAAACCCTAGATTCTATGGTGGTCAGAAGGTAGCCTTGAACCCATCTGAATCCCTGGACGTGAAAATAGGGGAATCTATCGATAAAATCCTCCATATTCTCGATCAGTGGATCGATAGTAAATCGGAGTGGACGGTGGAGTACGTCATAGCCGCAATGTTGGACTTCGCTCTGTACCAACCCTTGCGAGGGAAGTCGTATATCCCGCTACCCAAGGCGCTAGCCGATAAGAAAGCGGTGATCAACCTGAAAAATGACGATGATCAGTGTTTGCATTGGTCGTTGCGTGCGGCACTGAATCCAGTCTAGGGCCACCAGTAACGTCCATCCAAGTACTCAGAGCAGGATGGACTGAACTTCAAAGGGGTCGATGCCCCTACACCGCTACGCCAGATAGGTAGAGTCGAGAAGCAGAACAATCTCGCCATCAACGTGTATGGGTGGGATGTCGAAAAGCAGTGCATCGTCATCTATCGTATCAACAAGAAATTCAAAAAGCCTTTCATCATCTATGCTGATTCAGAGGCATTGATAGATCCTACTCAGAGTTCAACGCAGAAAACCAGTGCGCATAAAGCGTGCGGTTATTGATACATTTGTGGTGTGCCAGGATGGTACTACGGAAGCCCCTGTGGTCTATACAGGGTCCAACGATGTAGAGCACTTGTTGGAATGCTTGGCTGAGGAGGATTGCAAGATCAACGATGTATTCCACCACCCGCAGCCGCTGGTGATGACAGCTGGGGAACAACGGTTGTTCGCTGTGGCAACCCAGTGTCACATCTGCTCTCAATCCTTAAAAAAGGTGATGGACCTCCCGTAGCGGTACGCGATCACTGTCATATCACCGTCACCTATTGTGGTGCGGTATACTCCTTGTAAAATTTGAGTGTCCGCGGTGCTCCCAACGAGAAGGGGTGGGAGGGTCCAAGATCCCAATTTGCGTGGATATGATCCTCATCATATCATGCAGGTGATCGGTCAGTGAACGGTACGCCGAGGCAAGCGATGAAGATGGAAATCGAGATCAACTACTGTACCTCGATGCCAACAATTTGTATAGATGGGCCATGTCCCAGTGTTTGCCACTTGGCGATTTCAAGTGGGGTGACCCGTTGGCCATCGAAGCTATCCTGAAGCACCCTGTCGATGCAGCGGAGAGAAGTGGATTTGAAGTATCCACACAAACTGCATGACGCACACAATGCATATCCCTTGGCTCCCGAGCATCTACAGATGAAAGAGGAATGGTTGTCCGACTATTAACGCGATCTACTTGATCAAGGATCTGTGCTAGAATCCACTAAGAAATTAGTGCCTAACTTGCGCAATAAGGAGAAATACGTGGGAATCTGCAATTGTACGTGTATCCAGGAATGAAGGTGACCCATGTGCATCGGGTACTCCAGTTCTATCAGAAACCATGGATGGAACCCTACATCGCTCTCAACACCAAGCTGCGAAAGAAAGCCACCATCACGTTCGATCAGGACCTGTTCAAGTTGATGAACAATTCCGTGTTCGGAAAGACCATGAAAAATCTACGGAATCGGGTGAACCTGACACTCTTGCGTCCAGATGAAGATGAGAGGACACGCAGACTTATCGCCAATCCAGGATTCGCCCGAGCCAAACTCCTGGATGACAACTTGAGTATCGTGCATATGTACAAGAATAAGATCCTCTTGAATCGACCCATCTATGCCGGTATGGTCATCCTGGACCTATCCAAACACCTTATGTACGACTTCTACTACGACGATATCAATGCTGAAAACGCGACGTTGATGTACACAGACACCGCCAGTCTCCTGCTCAAGATCCGGACCTAGGACGTGTACCAGGTTAAGGCTCAGAACGCAGAGTAGTACGACACCAGCAACTACCCCAAGGACCATCCGCTGTACAGCACCACGAACAAGAAGGTACTCGGATAGATTAAGGACGAATGTGGCGGTACTCCTATCGCCGAGTACGTAGCATTGCGACCCAAGATATATATCATCTTATTATCTAACGAGGTCACCATCCGAAAGGCTAAAGGTGTGAAAAGGAATGTGGTGAAAAAGGGTATCACCCATCCGCTCTAAAGCAGTGTTTGATGAAACAAATGACCTTTCGACAAGGCATGAACACACTACGAAGTTACGGACATAGGATCTACGGTGAACATCTCAACAAAGTGAGTTTGAGCCCCCTGGATACCAAGAGATGGATTTGCCCCGATGGCATTCAGACTCTGGCCTATGGACATTGTTCTATAGTCGAACGCTAGGTGGTGGAAACTCTGTATCAGGCGGGACGACCTGCAATTCTTCACGGACGAACGATCGCCGAGGAGATGTCGTGTCGAGGTAGTAGAGAACAGTTATTTTTTTCCAAGATCACACTCAGGAAAATGCTGTAGGTATTCAAACTCCATACAGGATCGGTGGCTCTTTTTTTCCCACCCCCCTCGAGTTCACCAGGGGCGTACAAGTCGGCCGCAAATCCTATAGGTCTTTAGTAATGACGGTCTTGGATATCCACAATTTTATTCTCTATGGACTCGGCGGGTTCCCTGCCGGTGAGCCGCGTCACCGCGTTATTAGCCGTATGCACGACAATAGGCAGTTGGTGAACCCATTCAGTCGATCTGATAGACTCTGACTGTAACACTAGCACGATCTGTTGTGCGTACTGATGGAGAACAGACGTTCGGCTAATATTCCATTCCATCGTTCCACAAGACTTTGATCGCGATGATTATTGACTTCCCCAAGCCGTACAGGATCCCAGGTTTTTCCAAGACCGGAGTCAATTTACCCATGAATTCACGTCCGGGATCGACTTGGAATGTCGTAGGCCACGTCAAAGGACTCCGTTCGTAGATGCGCGTCAATACGGCGGCCACTTCACCGGAATCCTTGGAGGTCAACGGCTCGGCCTCTTTATACCGACTGGCAACATCGATGATTGTCAGTGAGTATTTGAATGCTTTACGTTTGACTTTATCGTGTGGTAAGAAAAGGAGGTCGGCTTGATGGATTGAATATAGTGGGGTGCAGGGAGATAGATCTACCATAGGACTTGTTTGGCCAACCATGCTCCAGCCACATCTCCGGATACTTTGGCTTTGTCGGCTAGTTTCTTCACGGCGGATTCTTCACGCCAATACCCTGCTGTATTATAATACGCGGACTTCATATATATATGGAAGGTGCTAGCACCGCATTAGTACGATGTTGTATTCTGTTATGATTCTACTATAATTCTGTTGTAGTATTGTGCTAGCACGGTGACAGTAATAATAATAATAATAATAATAAACAGTTCTTAAGCGCATTATACAAATGTTTCAATGCTCTTACGATTATCATAATAACTAGTAAATTAACTACCTAATACCCAATAAAAACTACATTACTAAATACCTAAGATCTAATTAGTAAAAAATACCTAAGTATTACCTAATCTAATAATAATAATAATAATAAGTATGCATAATGAGATTAAAAAGGACTGGTGAAAGGAAATTTAAGTTGGAAAAAGGAATGTTTTAAGGGCAGATTTAATGCAGTCAACTGATTGAGCAGTTCTTATTACTCGGGCTGCCTGTGGCAGCACCGAGTCTTAAAATGCAAGTCGTTATTTTTTATTATTATTTTTTTGTTGGGTGTCGCAAAATTTCTGCGCATGCGTTAAAGGTCAAATTCACACCAATCAGATTGCACTGTGCTGGTCACGCAACAATCGCCAGGTTAATTTATTTACATAATTGAATACAGTAAATCAAAATAGTCGACCCGCGAGGGCGAAAGCCTTCCAACAGGCTCAGGATATTTCAACTGGCGCTCTTGTTGACCATAAAAATACATGAACAACGTAATACATTCGATCAGCGCTGTCTGGACAGATCCAATGTACATTTAGAAACGTAAGCGAAATACAATATCCAAACACGTTTGGATATCAACGGGTATCGAATTATAATCAAAGGTTAGATTTCGTCAGGCGCGCTCAGATAAGAAAGTTCAAAGCTCTCAGACTAGGCGAGATAAGGAGATATCAATTTCAATGAGTCATTGTCAGAAATCTATTCCATCGTGGGCAATTATGCAATACAACCTAAATTTGGGTCAGGTCCTGTACAGCTAAGGCATGTTTACGTATGACAGAATAACCAGAGTCTTTCTACTGGATTGAGAGCTCGAGACATTATACATGTCTGCTAATATGGGGAAAACTGAAAAAAAAAAAAAACTTTGACGGCAGAAACCCTCATTGAGCCAAGCGGAATATTTACATGATCCGCTAAGATTTTTACAAATCTTAATTAGTTAAGCAGATGTTTTCAGTGTATGCCAACTGAAATGCTGTGCTCGTTTTCTGGTTACGGCTCAGTGGGGCAACTACACGAACAAGAAGCATGAACTGCCAGCAAAGAGAGAGGAAAAAGTACTTGAAATGCACAGCGCTAGCTGAAGTAGGGAATATATATAATATCTGAGACGTTAAATTACGTTACTGTGAAGAGGATTAAAATTCAAGTTTTGTAGCTTGAGACTGTCTTCTGCCGTGACCGTGAGAGAAATTGGAAAAGATCTAGCTGTTTCATTCAGACACTGGCAAATTTATTGAAAGCTACGGGCTTACTATATGAGATTATTATTCATTGTGGAATGAAAGGAAACAGGTTAGCTGAAAGTTAAGTTCGAGGTAGGCTTCGACTTTCATTCCGATTCAGTGCATATGTGCACGAAGGTGGGATGCTGTCAACAACACTACCAAAAGATCCAAAACGAAAGATTCAGTTACGTAAGTACTGTAAGTAAACTATTTTTGATTTGAATAAATTCCCTCTCAGTTTGTCTGTTAATGTACTTTTTCTTCTAATTATCGCTTTATTTAACATCTATGTGATTTAGAGTATGCGTACCTCAGAATAAATTATTTGAAAGGTCAACTGAACTCTTGTGTCGATACGCGATAGGCGCAAATGTTTTTGTAAAACAGTCTGTGAATTTGAGAAGCGGACTTAGAAGAGCTTTCTCATTAGGAATTACAATTTTTTTCTTGCTATGAAATTTATGTTTCATTTCACATTTATTCATACAGTTTTAGCCGGACATTTCCCCGAGTTTTTGATCTATTTTCAATCAAATTCAAAGGCTGAACATGTCATATTTGTATTGCATTTATACACTTGAATATTTGCCAGTATTCTGTTGTTCAAATCCTGCGTTATCATAGTCATGTCATAAAAGCAATTAATAGACCAGTCGTTTTTATGACGTTCTCACTGGCGAATTAAAGCACGACTTGTTACTAAGAGGATTTCAAATGAAAGTGGATTTCATCTTCAATCTCATGTGGCCCGAGTGAAAGCCCAGATGGGCTCTTGTTTTAATAGGGAGAGCGTTCCGTAATTTAGGTGCAGCTATAGAAAAGGCTCGGTCACCATAAGTAACAGTGTGGGCTCGAGGTACAGTTAACAGGTTCATATTAGAAGACCGAAGATTACGTCTAGGCTGATAGGGATTAATAAGTTCTTGTATATACGTAGGCGATAAACCATGAAGAGCTTTATAAGTAGTCAGTAGAACTTTAAACTGGACACGTTCACTAATAGGAAGCCAATGTACTCGTTGGAGGATAGGAGATATGGACAGAACGTTTAGCTTTAACCACAAGCCCGGCTGCAGTATTTTGAAGGCGTTGAAGTTTCTGGACTTGATTGAAAGATAAACCATAAAACATACTATTACAGTACTCCAACTTAGAAGTAATAAAAGCATGGACAAGACGCTCAGTTGTTGATTGGGTAAGGTATTTTCTTATACTGCCTATATTCCTAATGCTCAGCGATGCTGATCGGCAGATGTTATTTACATGGGAAGACAAGTTAAGGTGACGATCAAGTACAACACCAAGATTGCGAACTTTATCAACAGGAGCTATATGGATAGGTGACCAAATGAAATGGACTCGATAATGTCATCTTTTGAAAAACGTGATGAGAAATGGATGATTTCAGTCTTGTCAGGATTACATATCAGCAGGTTGTTGGAATTCCATGCTTTAATATCCCTCAAACAGTTTTCAAGACGTAATAGTGTCGTATCCCTTTGATTGGTGTTCATGGTGATGTATAATTGAGAATCGTCAGCGTACATAATACAATTGAGACCATGGGCTTTAATCACGTCTTCTAAGGGAGCAACATACAAGGTAAACATAAGAGGACCAAGGACGGAGCCATGTTGGACGCCGCATGTTAATGTTCTCTTCGCCGATTTGATATTATCAATAATAACCGATTCAGTGCATTGATTGAGGTAAGGTTTAAACCATTTCAGAACTGTTCCACTGAAACCAAAACGATCATGCAATCTTGTAAACAAGATGGCATCGAAGGCGACTGAGAGAGCTAAAGAGAATAAGGACTGCTTCTTGATGTTGATTAATTGCGCGTAGAATGTCATTGTACACCAGGAGCAGAGCAGTCTCTGTGCTGTAGAATTGCCGATAGGCGGATTGCATCTTGGCATACAGATTGTTGGTAAGTAGGTAACTATGCGATTGTTTGGCCACTACGCGCTCGAGTACCTTAGACAGAAATGGGTCTATAGTTTGGAAATTCTTCCTTGTCAAGAGTTGATTTCTTTATGGAAGGGCGGGTGAGGCCATCCTTGAAGGGCACCGGAACTTCACCTTCTGATAGAGATTTTTGAAGAGAAGAAATTACTGAACTCTTGAACAAGTGATTCAAGACCATCATGATTGGGCAGGGTACGTGCGGTTCTAACATTAAACATACCATCAACGATATGAAACAGTTGCTTTTGATTTGAGTCAGTAATCTTACTCTTGTAGTAATCTGTTTTAGCAGCTTCGAGTAGAGAGGTGTAAATATGGCATTGTTCCTTATATAATTGCTTGTGAACTGCAAGTATTTCCGTTCACGGCACCGCCTCTCACGTTTCGCATCATGTAAGGCATCACAATACCTTGGGGCATTAGGTCTTAGAGTTATCCGGTGTATTTGTTCTGGAGCATACTTATAGAGAAGCTCACGAAGCTCAGTGTCATATAGCTCAACTAACTTATGCAGATCACAGGACGGTTCTAAGAATAGTATAGACTCAGATATATCTTGCTTAAGTGCTTGGATGTCGATAGAACGAAATTTTCGGTGTGTAATTGTCACTTTAGTGGGATGTGGGCGTGGCATATCAAGGGTGCAGATAACCGCATAGTGGTCAGATGGTAAATCTGAGAGGGCTTTGACTGTAGCTATAAGACTCTCATCATGACGATCAATAATAAGATCGAGAGTATGATCACGACGGTGTGTCGGAGCGTTTACATGCTGGCTAAGGCCAGCAGAGTCAATCAGGTCAATGAACTTGGCAGCATCTAAATCATTAAGATTATCCACATGAAGATTAAAGTCACCAGCAATTAAAAGGTATTCTGAAGATATGGTAAGGACCTCCAGAAGCGTTGAAAAGTCATTTAAGAACATTGATAGCAGAGGTGGCTTTGTTCTTTTTAGAAGGTCTGTAGATAGTCACCAATCGTATATTTGATTTACTCCCAGAGATCGATAGATCAAGGTATTCCATAGATCTAAATGTTGAAGCCTCATTATTTTTAACACTGAAGCCTTTCCCTAAGAGGACTCCAATACCTCCACCAGACCTGCCAATCCTAGCGATATGGTGGAAGTTATAGTCTAGCAACGTATTCACAATATCAGCAATTGTATGATTATCACGGTTATTACCAGAGAGCCAAGTTTCAGTTATAACTAAAACATCAAGGTGCTGCGAGATCACAAGATCACACAACGTAGCAGCCTTACGGACAATTGATTGAGCGTTCCAGACAGCAAACCGTATTGACGGGGTAGTAAAATTAGACCTCCGTACGGTGAGTATTAATATATGCTGTGAGAGGCTGTTGACAGGGAGCTTTATAACTTCCAGCACGTTTCCCTCGGTATCGTAGGATCTGAGACTCCTTGAGAACAGTCAGTAATGTGTTCGATATATCAATACGCGAGTATCGACAAAGATGCATTAGCTGCTCGCGTGAATATGTGCAACATTGGCCTTGAGCTTGAGTTGAGCTAATATGTAAATTAGGATTTCCAGTAAATACTGAATCATTCCCAGTGTATTGTCGATGAATGATTCAAGTCCTTGGTAAAAGACTGTCCAGGATTACTTAAAATATCTTTGAATATCGTTATATCCAATGGAGGATCATGTTTTGGCAAAGAGAGACATGTGTGACCACCCTTGGTCCACTTTCGAGAGGAAAACTGGCTTTCATCACTCCGGTTCTTTTCAGATTCACTCGTACACCAGCGGGTTTTGATTTGAAGGCCATTACGTTCGTGTAGCGACATACGTTCTTCTGTAGACTCCAGTTTAGGTTAGTTTCCTTTTCCAATGGGTAACGGTACAAACAACATACGTAAAATGATAAAATAAGGTACACATTCCATGCAGCTCCAAAACAAGCAGCCATCTTGGCGCTCATTAACAGTAAAAGTGCAAGCAGAGTAGGTTCTACCGATTTTGTGCTAGCACGAGTCGGTTTTCTCGCTGGTTTCTAGTGCCGGGTCGATGGCGACGTGATTCGCCACGTGGAACAAGGCGCTGGCCAAAGCGACGAATCTACCGGCGCGTAGTGATAGCAAACCGGCGATGGCGGAAATGTCGTAGCGGATTAAATAGTCGTCTTGTAAATCTTGATGTAGTGCTTCGTGATCATCTATGGGAAGCTCCCAGGATACGGCCAGTCCTAAAGCACCGTCGAGGAGACATGTGATTTTCTTAGCTAAGACCGCTTGATACCTGGTGTGGTACTTGGTCACATCCGCGTCGGGTAACCTGGCTATCACCCAACGACAAGTTCACACCCAGGAATTCAGCCGTGGTACCCGTCGCAGCCAAGATGTTGAACGCCTCGCGACACTCGCTGGTGATGTGGACTGAAGAGGAACAAGGTTCGGTCTCGTCGAGATATCCTTCGAGTTCATTCATCGTTATACATATTACGTATGGGGTATCTCTAAAAGGGTGTCGAAGGGATGGCGCAAGCGAAAAATAAGTCGTGAATATTTATGCTTTTTCAATTCGTGGGTGAGGTGATACCAACCGAGAAACAAGTTTATTTTATAACGATATGTTGACATATCTTCTCTTCCCGTTAATTGTAAAACCTACTAGAATTACGCCCGACTCTGCGACTCTGATAGATAATATCTACACTAACGCTGTGGATATTTCTGTCGATATACACCCAGGTATTCTTTACACCGATATTTCAGACCATTTACCAATATTTATGATCCAATACGGCTCACATCCTGATATCAATACAAATACAAAAATAACAAAAAGACTAATTTCCGCATCCAGAGAAGATAACTACCTAGCTGATTTGGCTTCTGTAGAATGGAACCAAATCTATGAGTGTGATAACGTAAATGAGCAATATTCTCTTTTTATGAATATACATAAGAACCTTTATGATAAGCATTTTCCGATAAGAACCGTCAAAATAATCCCCAAAACTAGAAAGAATGGGTGGATGACTCCTGGCATATTGAAATCAATAAAAAGGAAAAATAAATTGTTTAGATCCAAAGTAAAAAATCCTACACCGCGCAATATTACTAAATGGAAGGCCTATCGTAACAAATTAAATCATTTAATAAGATTCACCAAACAAAGCTATTACAAGTCTATGCTTGAAAAGGCCAAAGGAAGGTAATCTGAGAGCAACATGGAGTGTAGTCAATGAAATCCTGAAAAAGAAAAGAAAAGTTCCCGGAGTATCCTCTCTTGTTCATAATGATATTACATATAGAAACAAATTAAAAATAGCTAATATATTCAACACCTTTTTTACCAATGTTGGGCCTTCCTTAGCAAACAAACTTCCTCAAGGTACAAAACACTTTAGCCATTGGATGAGTACACCCTCTTCGTCTAACTTATCACTGGACTTTATATCACCCTATAAAGTACTGGATTGCTTGTATGCTTTAGACCCTTCTAAAGCAACTGGTTATGATAACATAGCTATTAAGCACATAATACGATCTGCTGAAATTATTTATAGGCCACTGTGTTTTATTATGAATACATCTCTAGATTCTGGGATTTTTCCTGATTTAATGAAGATTGCTAAAGTAATTCCTGTTTTCAAAACTGGCAATCGAACTACTGTCTCAAACTATCGCCCAATTTCTCTTTTGCCAACGTTTGCAAAACTATTTGAGAAAATTGCATGTGAAAAATTAAGCCAGTATCTTGAAGATAATAATCTACTTTATCAATATCAATTTGGCTTTCGTAAAAATAGAAGTACATCTCTCGCAATAATTGACTTTATTGACAGAATAAGAGATGCTATAGATAAGGGTCAATTATCAATTGGGTATTTTTAGACTTATCTAAAGCATTTGACACGGTGAACCATGATATACTCCTCCAGAAACTTCCATATTATGGCGTCGTTGGTAAAGAAAAGTTGTGGTTTGAAAGTTACCTAACTAATCGAAAACAATTTGTATGTATTGATGGTGTTAACTCAAACACCATGGAAATAGATTGTGGTGTTCCGCATACTCGATTTTGGGACCAATACTATTTCTAATCTACATGGATGATGCTAAAACCTTTAATAGACTGGCTCACCTTGTCCTTTATGCTGATGATATGAATATCCTTATTCATCACAAAAATATTAAAAATATTATATCCTCTATAAATTCAGAACTCGAAGAGCTTGAGGAATGGCTCATAGCCAATAGACTAACTGTTAACTTTTCGAAAACAAATTTTGTGTTGTTCATATCTCAGCAAAGACTAAAACATATGAAAGAACATGCCTCAAACTTAAATATCACGTTTTCTACGAAAAATCTGAAGCGAATTGATAAGACAAAGTTTTTAGGGATTCTCGTTGATGAACATCTAAGTTGGGAGTGTCACATAAATAATACAGCAGTTAAAATTGCCAAATCAGTTGGTGTTATTTATAGATGTCGTAAATTTCTCAATCGTAAAATCTTAATTAATCTGTATTATAATCTTATCTATCCATATTTATCTTACTGTACCAGTACATGGGGCAGTGTTTATAAAACAAATCTACATTCTTTATATATTCTACAGAAGCGTGCGATGCGTGTAATAACCTTCTCGGATTTCATGGCACATAGTAGGCCGCTATTCTGTGACCTTGGTATATTAAATATTTATGAAATAACCAAATTACAACTTGGGGAACTTGCTTTTAGACATCAAAATCATTTGTTACCTAGTACTTTCAATACACTTTTTAGTAGAATTTCTGAGGTCCACACATACAATACCCGATCGAGATCAAATAAGAATCTTTTTATTCCTAGAGCGAACCTAAATTATGGAAAATTTAGTGTCAAATTTGCAGCCTCGAAGACTTGGAACAGTATACCTTTAGATATAAAACAATCGCCTAACTTGAAATCTTTCAAAAATAATTACAAAAAATATCTATTAGCTCTTCCTCCTGAGTATTAATGATAAATTTCTGTCGTTTGCAGCTGTCGTTTGTGCTATTTACTATTTTTGCTCTTTCTCGTAGATGTAATACTTAACCTAAACTCTATTACTTTAATCTTATTTTACAAAATACATTTATTTCTGTTTCAGTCTAGTTTACACAAACTCTTATACTAGATCTAGTGCACTATCTACAATCATTTTTTATATATCCTGTATTTGTCTTATATATAGATTAATTTAAATAAGTTTTCCAGGGGCATAAGCAACTTTGGTAACCCTCGTGGTTTTATGCTTGTGCTCCTCCACATTAGCAACTATCTTTTGTCGCATGTCCTAAATGTAATTATTGTTTTGTTTTGTGGAAATAAAAACCTTGAACCTTGAACCTTGCCTGATCGAACGTTCACCTCGAACTTCGTTTGTTGTGGATCCGTAGTCGTCGAAGATGGCTTTGGTGTCCAGCGCGCTAGCTGTGTGGAACAAGACGACGACTGCCACGTTTTCACGGAATGGCTTGACGATCGATGTGGCTTGTTGTGTCAAAACCCATACGGAGAGTCCAATGTGTCGCGCTGAAAAGGCTAGATCCACGAGTTTATCCGCACAATCGTCCAAGATTACCAGGGTACGCGTCCCTTCCAGATTTTAGAGATCCACCGCAGTAGGCTATCGATTTCATCTTGGTTGGGTGTGAAATAGTAGAAGTGAGGATCCCCGACAGCGAACCCTCTGTAAGTCTTGTTGTGTGGGTACGTGGGGCATACCAACACAATGTAGTAGAATGTTCCTCGAAAGGGACCGCGCAGCGTATCTATCAAGTATCTAGTCTTCCGCAATTCTTAGGTCCTACGATGAGAGCATTGAAGGGAGGTGTTCTACTAAGTCATCTATATTCAGTAGTATACACTGTCATGTCGTCTATTCAAAATCGAGACTTGGCCATCCGCCACGACGAACGCATGCATGTTTACTACCCCACTTCCTCCAGAACGGTGGATCCGAAGCTTGATACCTGTCGTGCCTGGATTGGAATGCGCGAGACCATCTGAATCTCCTGGTTTTGGCTTGTTGCTGTTGCCATTTGTGCCAGTACGGGATATCCTTGAGACAAGTGAACTACGTAAGTTTGTTTGTTGTTCTCTAAAATTGTAAGTTTAAGGACGGTGCCTACTATTGTCAGCGCGCACGCCGTTCTTCGCATCTTGTGTCCCGCGAGACAGGTCATTTGCAGAACTATTTTGAAAAAGCTGTGTTAATTGTGTAATTTGACAGACAGAAAGATCAAGGATTTTAAAATACGGTCGAAAGATATGCTTCAGAAATGAACGATTTGGGAAATCTTTAAATTCCACTACACGGCCACGTAAGACAATTTTCAGCTGAAATGGTATTAAAAGAGCCAACCATTTCAATGATTTATTGTGGCGAGATGGTCGAAGAATCGTAGATTTAGGAGATTTACCCGACCAATTGAATGAAGGTTGTTTGGACTGCCATGAATCGCTGCTGTCTTTTCGCCCAGCGCTTTGTGCTTTAGGCCTGTCGATGCTTTCGAGTTTCGTCAGTTTCTCCAAACATGGACTCGGCCGAGTATAAACAATGTGTGAATACGGTCAAATAAGCTTTGTGAAAACGGGTAAACCTCTTGGAAATCCAAAGAAGAATGAAGAAGGAAGGACTGTATGGGGTTGGAGCACAAAGGAAGCAGCAACAGGTTTGATTTTCAATGAAGAAAGTCGAAAGACGGGACTGACTCTTTTCCCCACCACCATCTTGAAAATCTCCCAGAATGCAACAAAAGAAACCAATTTTCAGACTTACTAGGGAGGCCTTGGTAAAAAATGTCAATTTTTGAAAATATAATTAGCGATAAAGAGGCCTACCATCCACATAACTTTTTAAAACGCGAGGATACCCCCATTTTTTCTTTTTGTAATCTATAATATAGAAGCTAAACAACGTTTACGTATATTTTTTGTCTTTATAAAATTGAAACTTGATGTCCATTTCAGCAAAAAATATATGTCTGTTCATGGTCACTAATGAGGCTTACAAAGCAAAATTTGTACAAAAAATGATAATCATTGTAAGATAAATGGTTTTATTGGCATCCTTTGTGAAGAACGCTATGTCTAACGTTTTTTGCCCTAATATTTTGCCAGATAACCCAAAATATTAATCGAATTAAAAAATAGTTTCTCGGACAAAGAAAAATGCTGAGTCAGCACTTTTTTCGATTTTCATCCTTAATTATCTCTCTTAAACGTATGGGTACCCCATAATTTTTTTAATGATTTCAAAAGCTACTTAAGGGGTTCAAACAATCCATATAGATTTTTAGAAAACAAATTGGTTTGCAATTAGTAGGCACCGTCCTTAATTACTTTCACATCCAAAAGTGGCAATAAAATTATCTCGTTGTAAAATGAACTCACTGAATGTGGAGCTTATTCATTATTCTGTAGTTGGCATTAATATCAGGACACTAGAGAACGTTTTAATGAGGTTTATTCGTTTAATTCCACTATGTACACCTCTGGCTCTTCGGCGGTTTTCGACTCGACTGATATAATTATAAGTTTAGTTTCTACCAAATAAACCATTGTGGCTTCCTTTTATTAGCTCATAAAACTCGTCTGGATTATTTTAATAATCAAAAATGCTGTCCCTTTACCTCTAAATATCGAGATTGAACAGTTCGTCGTCTTTTTTTGTCTGTACTTTCAGCTTTCTGAATGTTTCAGGATCCAAAACTCTGTGCAAAAGCTCGTAAATCTTGTTCGTCGTTCGTACAGATTTGCAAGCCGTCTCAACTCTTCCTTTTCTGGTACAGTGGCTCGGAAAATAAATTAAGCTCAAAATTTGTCAAGATAGTCGCTGGACAAAATTCCCTGTTTACTTGGATTATAGTTTTTCTCTTATTGTCCTGTAAAATAGTTTTCGTGGGGATAGAAAAGAAAATATTGGTGCAATCGTGAACAAAATCCGACGTGAGCGTGCAACCCATGGGCAAATGGTCCACGGCTATTAGCCAATCAGAGCGCTAGGCTTACCGTGGTTATGTTATAAGCATGGTTATACCTATGATACATACGAAATTATATATTCAACATGGATGAAAAACTTCCAGATACAGATAAAATTCCAGACGGATCAAAAGATCCAGACCCAGACTAGGACCTTGACGACATGGAATGGGATCTTAAAACAAGTAACCCCTTTGATGACGCCGACATGAAAAAGGATATGAGGAGCAGCGAGTGGATAAAGAAGGTCGGAGATTCCGATTACAAACCGGAAGAAGCCCTACCCAAAGGTGTAGAACTGCCAGGTGAACTTAAAATGGATAGAGCATGGGATCAAAGGATTTCCGATTTTGCCAAGGCGAATATACTAAATTCATGGCCAACGTAGACGAATTAGATCGTGTTTGGGTCAAGCTAATCAGAAGTGGAGGTAAGACCCGCCTATTGCTGAATAGTAGAGGGGAGCTCAACAAAAAACTAACTCCAGCTCTCCTCAAGTTCTTAGGTCCTAACAACAGATCAAGGAAGCCGAAAACGGAGTCCTCCAAAAACAAAAAGGAAAAGGACGAGGTGACGATGGACGACATAACCGAGGAGATGGCTCGAAGAGACGAGGCTTTGAAGGCACTCGAAGAACAAACCAAAGACTATAGGAAGACGAAACTAGAGAACGATAGATTCATCGCAGAATCGATCAGACGTAGGATCGTACTACAGAAGAAGGTCTACGAACGGGAGCAGGAGAACAATACGAATCTACAAGAAATCGAAGTCATAGAGAGCCGCAAAGCGTTTCGAACACGGCTACGCGACATCTTCAAAAATATGGAGTCAACATCGCATCGATCGCAGTGGCTGCCGCGACAATCATTGGTGTCGTCGTGTCCAACCTCTGGAAGAGCATCGCCGGCCCGGCTAGAGGGACAGCGAAGGGTCTGAAGGCAAACGGTAAAAAGTAACACAAATCCTCCCGGGTATGGCAGGCGCCATCGCTAGTCTTGTATTTCGTACTGCAGGTGAAGTGGTAGGATTTGAAGCTAAGAACGCCTGGCTGCTGATTGTGGGGATCGTCGTGCTACTCGTAGAACGCAGTATACAATACACATAGGCCTCTATACTTTGATTCAAACGACCCATACCCGCTCTAATCAACCCCTTCGAGTGTACACTAAGGAATATCTTCCACTGCTCAGCAGCTCCGGCGTCCTCAATGACGGTCCTCCCCTCGTCCAGCTCCTTGTCGCGCAATCCTTTGCGAAACGCGTTGTACTCCCTGTCGTCGTTCCAGGCTTGATTCACGTTCCATACCTTATCACCAATCATCTAAGTCTTTGTCGTACCCAATCCATGCATCCTACCCTTACGAAATCTGAAGTCTAAGGTGGACGGAATACCGAATTCATTACAGATCGTAACATACGCTGTCTTTTTATAGGGGTTGTCATAAGTGATAAAGGTAGTCATACCGAGTAGCACGGCGTTCATCTGCTGGAGGATGCGGCGGATCGTAAAATAGACGTGAAATTTTAGAAAGGCTTGGATACGTGTAGGTAGCAGACCAGTCACTCCACACCCTTTCGTGGCCAAGAAACAAGCGAAATTGAGTTGTTGAGGCCAAAAGCGTAAGTTTTGGGAAATTATCCACTTGTGGACATCCAGATGTTACATCATGGATCCCTTCATCCCCAAACGTAACCATCCAGTTCGAGAAGATATCGCGAACTTTGTTCTTGAAAAATCTCCTGGATGTAAATGTCCCACTCAATCGAATCCAAGGGTTTCCCCCACATGGTATCTGCTAGCGGTGGCAGTCGCAACTTGGAGGAGGAGAGCAACAATCCTGGCGGGAACGAGCTGACCGACAGGTCTAGAGCAGTCCGAACCTCGGCTGGTAGTCGAGATACCGGAGGTGTACCTGGACCGTATACAATAGAACCATCCTCATACACCATGTAGACCGTTTGGTTACCATTCATATCCACTTCGACGTGAAATTTTGAGTAGTCTGCATGCGGATATGCTTCTGGAATCGACTCCACATGTCGTCATTGATACGCTTCCATTTCGGGTCAGGCTTACAGTGATTGAACTTTTTGATCCAGTCTGGAACTTGGGGTGGGGGTGGTAGTTTGATCGTCTTATCAAAATCAGCATCACTCTGTTTGTTCGGTACTTCGAGTGGCATATTAGAAATATGTTTTACTGATATTATACATTCATAATGGTCGTACTCAACGTGACTTGCAAATCGAGTGATGAAACCATCTACTTGGATCAACCTTTGATGATCCAGTTCGTAACTCCTGGAAGCCACTCTAGAAAACAGTTGCTACAATCTCCAAAATTCAGGTAGATACACGTAGCTTACTCCAGGTCAGGAAAACGTCCCTGAAAACAAGGAGTACCATAGGGTTGGAAAGGGTCAATATGAGTTCGCAGACATGAAAAAGCTCTTCCAACCAGCCGTGGTTGTGAATGCCATAGAGTTCACGAGTGAGCCCCCAAAAGTGGTTGAGAAGCTCGTAGTGAAAATGACTTTGAAAAGGTCTCCCGATCTATGCGGGCTATGGTGCATAAAAAAAACGGTATCACGAAACTATGAACCTTATACAAGGTGTCTACCCTATAGTATTCGAAAACCACAAACGGTTGTACATCCATTGCAAACGATTCGAAAACGTCACCTATGCACCTCAACATGTGCTACCTAGGAACGCCATGGGGACACTCGTGAGCAACATCAAACTACAAGTCAAGGACGAGAAGGGACAAGTCATAGATTATACTCTATACCCTACGTTGCCAAATAAAACAGAGTTTGAAGACAAACAATTCAGGCTGCAAAAGGCATGCGATATACTAGCCACTCTTGAGAATCAAGTCAAGCACTATGAAGGGTTAATGAAAAAATACGCTTGGTCTCAGGGCTTGGCCAACGTCGTTTCCGCGACTTCCGGGGGACTGAGCGTACTCACCACGAGTTCGGGGCTGGTAACTTCCTTGACTGCAGGCTACGGGATCATTGGGGCTCCACTGGGGGCCATCGGGATACTTTGTGGAGTCCTGTATGCCTCGGCGGCCATGGCGGCCATGGCATCCAAAAGACTGTCCTTGAAAGTCTCCAAACACATGCAGACGCTCATGCTGGCCAAATCCAAGGTCAACTCCATACGCGATCTCATTTCCAAGGCGTTGAGTGATGGATACATCTCGGACAGCGAATTCACGCTAATCTTGAGTGAAGCCAACAAGTACAACGAAATGAAATCGGAAATACGACAACGCGCACGGGTAGAAAAAAACGTGGATCGAGATCAAATCCGAAAGGAATAAAAAAAAAGAGATGCGAAGTAAACTAGGTAGTCTCGTAGCTGTAGACTGGACATCTCCTATGAACGTAACACGAACTGGACCGCTCTACACATCGTCAAGGAACGACTGTGACTCTAAAGAGCAACTCATTAATCACGGAGTGGAACTGCTTCCTAGCTCTACGTTCAATCAAATTTAATCTCATTTTATATTGCTGCTTTTCAACTTTAGCTCTATGTAGACCGGAACGTACCAACTGACTGCAAGCGATCTGGAACTCAAGTCTAGTGCATGATGGTGTAATATAGTCACCTGCGTCACTCACCCTACTACGCATCTCCTTCATAAAATCGCGAGATATGATTTTTCTTATACTTGGTCTAGACATTGTATACATATACAATACACGGCGGAAAAGCGACAAGGTGGGAATACAGTGGTGGACCGGACTGGAAGCATGGTGGGAACGCCATGGAAATACAGTCTTTGCAAACATGGAATCACATCCGAATACAGCCTTGAACCAGTGGGCCGGAAAGGCACGACGAGAATACAGTGGGGGACCAGATGGGGATGACGCGAAAACGAGATGGTCTGCACGGGGTGTAAAAAACAAAATGGCGGAAATGCAGTGTTTGACCGGTGTCCCCCCATTTTACTATCTCTCGCAGTCTTCTACACTAGAGCATTTAGACATTATCGCATTATTGTAATACTGTTAATGACTGTCAATAATAAAGTCCTTGAAACTGATAAAACTATTACAACTTGTCTGCTTGGATAATCCCTTTGCCGTCTGCGGGAGTATCGGAATGCGAATAATCCTTCATTAAAGCTTGCCTCAAGATGATTGGCTTTCCGGGGTCAAAGTATGCTATGTTCTTGGCGTTTGAGATGCTCTCTTTTATCTTCTCGAATGCATGTTGTTCTTTCTTTCCCCATTGGAACTACGTTTCTTTTTTGTTACCCAATGGAGTGGTGCTGATATGCATGGCTGCGCAGTTGTTGATGAAGTTGTCCAGGTAGCCGTCCATCCAAGGAAGGTGTGGACGGCTTTCCCTTGCTCTCAGGTACTCAACACTCCTTATATCACACTTGACATGGTTTTCTTTGTTCGTCATAGGGGTGAAACTCTGGTATAAACCCGTTCAACAAAAGCCCGGGGAGGGATTTGATATTCAGGCAGGGAAATGTGGGGTTGATAAATGAATACATAAATAAAAAATCTGAGCTTTGTAACTGTTACAGGGAGGTTTATAACTTTTAAACCTCCTTTTTAAACCTCATTTCCGGACGAGTTACTCTTCAACATTAATTATAAAAAAATATTTGTTAAATGACATATAAATGAGACATTTTCTTGAGTGGAGACTCATCTTCCCGTCCCTGCTGTTCTGCCTCTTGGGTTTGATTTTCTTCTCCTCCCTTGCTCTTGCTTGAACCAAGTCACCATACGCATGACTTTCACATTCGAGCGCTTTGTAAATTGCTTCCTTCGTCTTTACGTCTGGCCCTTGATATTTTTGCAGAGATCTTACGCCTCTATGGCCTGTCCTTTGCATAATGAATTTCTCGGGAACGCCTTTTTCCAAGATTCTACATACTTGTGTGCTTTTGAACTAACAAGTTTACCATACACGCTTGCTATACTTCGCTACTGCCGGAAAGCTCGTGCAAATTCTGTTCTTAGTACAATGACATGCAATTATCATAGTCACGCTGCCAGTTATAATCCTGTTATAATATAACTTAGGCCCCGTCCACACGTAGCCGGATATGTTTGAAAACGCAACTTTTTGTATTCGTTTTTTTTTTATCGCGTCCACACTTAGCGTTTACGAATCTTATTCGCCGTCCACACGAAAACGCTAATAAGATTTGAAAACGCTAACAGGCTTGACAGATCATGTCCACATTCTAATAGTTTGAGCCCGCGAAAAAATTGGCGCCATTTTGGTTTGCTTTCGAACTAAACTCTAACTTGAGAAGCTAAAAGAGCCAAAAAGATAGAAAAATAGTAAACCGAAGGGAAAGAATAAGGCAGAGTCATTTGTTTGGACCTCTTTTCAGTTGTTTAAGGCGTCCAGCTTTCGAGGACGAAAGTGAAAGTAGCCCGATAATGTTTAGCCGACTCCTCGCGTAATCAACTTGAACATTTAGCAAAGCTATTTTCATCTGAAGGCACGCTATTAGACTGGAAAGAAGTCCAAGTAACAGTGTAACAAGAATAACACGTTCGTCCGCCATGTTGAAATAATCTCGCACGTAAAAGACTGGATCCGATATCATGACGTCAGCGTATTCGAAAATCTCCGTCTTCAGCCGTCCACACGAGTACAGGTAAACGGCTTTTTCAAAAATTTCCACTCTGCCGAGCGTTTTCAAAAAGTTGCGGATTCGATACCGTATTCATCGGATACGTGTGACCGTGCCAATCCGCAAAGAAAAAGTTGCGTTTTCAAACATATCCGGCTACGTGTGGACGGGGCTTTATAATATTTATTTACAAAACGTTTTATAATATCACTAACACAAAATCTCGTTTTTAATTAATATTTAGAAAATGTATTTCGGGTATTATTCTGTCTAAAGGTGTGGTTCTAGACGTCACGGGCACTTTTTCCCGATCTGGTTACTAAAAATATACTTATTCAACGTCATCATCCCGCACTGCCAAGCTTCATGGTTTACTAATTTGAAATACTATTCCTTTTCCTTCGTGATTTTACACTAATTCCAACACTTTGTGTTCTTCAATCGACTCGGTTTTGCAAATCCAGTATGTGTAATAATGAAGGTTCAAAGGACTTGCCAGTAGAGTCTCACAACTACCGACAGATTGGGTAAAAATAGAGCATTTCCTCCCCTTTCGCTGCTTCAACAGCTCGGCCATCTTGTAACATTATCTAGCAGGCGTTGATTGTTGTATATTTTTGAATTGGGCCTAGTACCGAGGGAGAAGTGATGGTTTATGGGAGTCCGCGGCAACTAATTTTTCTCCCGTCTCGCTCAAGCTCGAGTCGCCATTTTTTATTAATTCACAAAATCGTATCACGTGTCCGTGTGAACCAATCAGCTACGTAATAAAATCATCAGAATGAATGGCACAGTAATTCTTAGAATATTAAACCCTGCCATTTTCATTCGACGTTTCTGGCCATGTAATGTTCTTGACCACTCAGTGATGAATTTGCGGTTCCCACGAGGATTGTAAAGTCTTAGTATAGAGTATTGGGTGTCTTCATCGGTTAAGCCAGGCAAGAGCCCAGTAACCTAGATTTTCTTCACTGTTCTGACTCTTTCGCTCGTTGTTTTCTTTCTTTCTTGTCCGCCATCTCGAAAGTTAGTCTTCGAAGCCGACCTGGACTCTAAATACTGAATAACGCAGTCCCAAATTCAGTTAAGAGGGATAGACAGACCTATATAGATGTGGATTCCCGCGAAAAAATGTTTTTAAGTCATTTACAAAAGGTTCAATCGAGTGAATATATCTGATATTCCACTTTTTTTTCTATTTCCAAGTAAAATTGGTCAATTAAATATGCCTCTCATAAGCTGTTACTTATACTTGAAGCGGGCCCGAGTGATGTTTCCGCTGACTGTCGATCACTTCTGATAATGGGGTTTGGGTTGTACGACTAATAGTAATCACCACATGAATTGTTCTCCATCTGGGACCTTCTCGAATATCTCCTCCTTAACTCCTTGTTCGAGCGGTTTTCTAAGTGGTTGCTGCGGGTGGTATCCCATATGTTTTGGTTTTTGTGCTGTGGAAACTGCTTCCGGGTACATGTCTAGCTTGACGTCTATCTCCTCCCCTGGATTTTTCTCTCGAAAAACATCCGATCCCTTCGAATACTTCGCTCAGGGGTATTCATCGATGAGTGCTTCCAGGCTGTCTGCTGCTAGTTTCACTGTTTTGATAAGGAGCTCGTTGGTCTCTCTGAGTGTCCCCTCCGGTTCGATCTTGTGCATTGCACAA
Source organism: Actinernus sp. WN-2022 (assembly GCA_030867875.1). Classification (NCBI taxonomy): domain Eukaryota; kingdom Metazoa; phylum Cnidaria; class Anthozoa; order Actiniaria; family Actinernidae; genus Actinernus; species Actinernus sp. WN-2022. Next base: position 133,478,827 of record JAOWCC010001634.1, on the reverse strand, counting down.
GAGTAGTGGGGAATTTATTTTGCCTTGAACCACCAGGAATCTGCTATTTGTTCGTTGATTCTTGTTCCGCAGTGTCACTGATACTGACTCGCTCTTTATCACTAGATTGGATTGGAATGTTTTAAGTGTGTCTTTGCTTGTCTTTATCTCTTGTGATCTGTGTCGTAGAGCCTTAAACTGATACTCATCCATTATGTTTGCATGCACTTGCTCCACTGTCTGGCTCCACATTCGCGTCGATATATATCTCCTATCCTCATGGTTACAGTGTCTTGACTGGCACCCGATCTCAGCCTCTTCGCATGGTGTGATACATGTTCCACTGTCTGCTGAAGATATTCGTTGTCCGAGTCGCTGCTTGTCTTTTCTGCATCTATGGTTTTCCTGACATGTCGCTTAGTACGCTTTCAACTGGCTGGCTGTTGTGAGATCTTTGTTTGTCTTGTTGGAGTTTTTGTCCTCCCTTGCAGCACGAGGAGAAGTGGGTGCATGTACTTACATTATTCTAAGCATTGTTTCCCGTAAGCTGGGCAGTTCTGGCCGCACGCAGTAGTCATAATATGTCTCGCCTTACCTCATGCTTGCTATCTTGCCTTCGAGGTTGTTGGTTTTGTGGTCTTTTTGGCAGGTGCACTGGTCTTCCAACGCCTCTTCTATTGCCCCTTTGGTTCAGGATGGTGTGATTGTTGGTGTACCCTTGCTATTTTGTGGTCATCCTTCATTTCGTTGACTTGCTGGCTAATATCTTCCTGTTGGCTGGCCTATTCAATGAACTGGTCTAAATTCCGTCTCTTCTGGATGCATTTGTTTGATAAGATCATTGTCTTAATGGTTTGTATCAGGTGTTCCATTGTCATTAACTTGGTCGGCTCCAAACTCACAGTCCTTCTCCTTCTCTCGCATTCGGGTTGTGTAGGTTACCATGTTCTCGCCTGTCTCTATACTTTGTTTTCTGAATGTATATCTCGCATGGTGTTTATTTTTCTTTGGCAGGAAGAGATTGTTTAATATACGCTTGAGCTGTTTGATGCCGCTGTTTGAGCTGTTTGATCACCTGGTTCAATCAAGCAGTCAATCAAACTTTATTTATCCTCGGTAATCACACCTACTAAAGTTGGTTTTCATATAGACCTGACAAGTATTACATAAAATATGTATACAAATATACACACAAATACACATATAAATATAATAAATAACTATAACAATTAACAATTATTCACTGAAGTCGAAGTGACTATTGGTGAATATTTACCGAGACGAATTAGTATAATTTCATCAGTGAATATCAGAGAGATTAAAACCAGACTAATAGTCTGACTTGCCGGCCACCCTTCTATACGTTTTACAAGCGCGTGTGTCAGGATAGTTTTGTGACAAACATTTGTATAATCACGTGTTGTCGTTGCACTAACCGACTCGACACGAGACTTGCAGGGACGACAAGAATGGATTTTCTAAAACTTTTGTAAAAGGAAAGAAATACCGAAAAAACTCCAAATGCACACGAGAATTCAAGTTTAATAAGCAGCAGTCTTCACTTTTGAGACCTCGTACCGTGTTACAAAGAGAGGAAATGCAGCGAAAATAAGTGGAAATGGGCAAAACTAAAACTCTGCCACGGCGAGTGATAATTTATCGAAAGGAACCACTTTCATGAGTTCACTTCAAAGAACAAATTTGTTGGAAACTACGAACTAGTTTTGTGGATTATACGGCCATCACAGAATCAAAGACAATGGTAAACCAAGAGACAAATGATTTCGGTATGACATAAATAGAGAATACTACATGGAAAGTGCACGCGTACGGAATTTACGCACGAGTTGGTTCGTATCAGAAATCGAACGAACGAGGCTTTGCCGTATTTGCTTTATTATATACATACTGAGACATCCATATTGTTTTAGTACATCTTTAATCGTCCAAAAATACTAACACTACTATTTGCCGTGCACATACAAGTAGTGAATAAATTTATCAAAGAAAAACGGCATAAGATTTTAATACATAACTGTATTGCAGAAGAAATATTGTAGTTAGAATCTGTATTCGACCCTAATAGGAATTAAGTTGTGATTATGAAGTGCAAAAAGAATCCGTGAGAGGGAAAGTCGCTGCTTTGAACGGATGATACTCGGAAAATTAATCTGAATCTGACTCGTCTAGTGGTCTGATTCTTTTCCATTTTCTTTTCGTTTCAATGACGGAGCTCTCACTTTGACTGACAATCATAGTAGGCGAAGAATTGACAGTGTTTACTGAAATGTTAAAATGACCTCCAGTTATATTTGCTCCCTCAAAGAATTTCAACATAGTTGGCATTGCAGTGTTTGGTGAGCTCGCGCCATGACTGAAAGTGCGTTTTTGCAGTGTTTTTGATTCGGTGCAACTCAGAATGTGTGACATGTTACGTTGTTGCTCTAGGTTAACAGTACTGTAGTTATTAAGACTTTGTAAGTTTTTATGGCCACTTAACTGCATAATATGCGTTGGAGGGATGTCATTATCGTTGAGTTTTTGCATCATGCGTTTGCGAGCACTGTGATTTGTAAGCCGCTCGTTGGAAAGATCAGCTTTCGCCGCCATTGTCTTCATAAGAGAATTCAGTTTATTGACTCCCATCGGGGCAGACTTTAACCAGTTCTTGTTTGACATTTCCTGTTGGGAATTCCTCGTGTGATTAATCCCCAGATAAAACGGTGAATCGGCATCGAGCATATTTTCTGGTCGCTTTTGACGATAGATTTTGTATACAGCCACTGGATCACGCTCTGTTTCCGTCGAGAACATTTTCGGAGTCACTTTACGGACATTAGATGTGTCTGCCCCTGTCCTTGTTTTGGTTTGCCTTTCATTATATTCTAGGTATTCTTCTCCTTTTGAATCCTGGCAAAGTTTTACATCTCCCCAGCACATTTCTCTGTGTTCTTGACAACCACGTAATCCGAAATGGACGGTATTGTTTAGCTACAGTGTGTTCAACATTGACTCAGCTGATGAAACACCCAGGACATCTTTGTTGTAGAGAATATCAAGTTCACTGTCAGTTAACGGTACTGCGGCTTTATCTTTGGTCCCTTTGCCTGATTTTTTCAATTCTTTTTGCTTTGACTGCAAAGATTTTCGAGTGAGCTCAAATTCTCTATCTGTGATGATACTCGCAGGATAATTATTTCGCTTTAGGTGTCTCTCGAAGCTCGCTATCAAACTTCTCGGGCTTGTTGGTTCGTATTCTGCTCCATCTTTACGCCTGCCGGAACGAATAAACTCTGCTAGGTATCTATTCAGCTCTTGCGGGGTTATTTCGTGGAGTTCTCGTTCTTCGTTTTGAGATGTCAAAAACTTTTTAAGTAATCTTACGTCTCGGAAATATCGAAGTTGGCGAATCGATTCTCTTCCACTTTTCTTTAGTCAAACAAACAACAACTTCCCTCCAAACAAATCTCGTTGAATGAATGAATGAATGAAGCGAGGCGCCGCCGCTGAGACACAGCACAGTTAGCGGGAAACCCCACGGCAGTGAAGAAATATCGTTCGCGAATTCTGATTGGACGAACGATTTTTGTCACACGTGAAAAATGTCGTTCGCGGCCTCCGACTGGCTAGAACCCATTTCCGTACTAACATTTACAGCATGGCTTTTCAGTGAGTATGTCTCAGTATGTATATAATAAAGCTTGAAAACACACGGAGAGCGACGAGAGCAGAGCATAACACTTAACAGCAACCGGCTCCCTGCATGAATGAAACTAGAACTTGTTAATTTTCTATCAAGAACCACGAGGAAAATAACTCTAGTAAGTACACTCTTTTTAAGTCGAACCGTTCCCAAATTTGTAGGAAAAGGTCTCGTTGTCTTATATGTTGCTCTACGTAGGCGTTATTTCCTTGTGAACGTTTGCGATTCATGAAGACATGAGGACCGAATAAACTCAACGAGTTCCTTTTTCTTATGCTTATGCATATGTCACGCCGGTTCACACTTCTTTTTCTGATGCTTATGCTTGTGTTTATGCTTATGCTTATGTCGCAAGTGTGAACCAGGACGAGATAAGCATGTGTCACATGTGTTGTGAACAACATATGCAAATAAGATTATGCAACAAGATGGCGGATGTATCTTTTGTCAAATTGCTTTTTTATTTTATATTTATTTATTTATGTTATGTACTGCTTGTTTATGTTATCCATTTTTTTTGTAAAATCAATTTGTAATACAGGAAAAAAAAAAAAATACAAAAAAATACAAAAAAAAAAAAAAAAAAGATGGCGGATAGTGAATACTACACCCTCCTCCCATAATGGCCGCAATTCGAAAATCTTACGGATTGCAACGATTACAGATCCTGCATTAACTAAGACATACACTTCTTGCTATATTGGAAATGCACAGTGGATAAAGAAGGAAACCAGTTTTCTATTGGTGTTATCTCGGCTATCTCGACGGATTAGCTACCAATTTTCAATACCGACCTTGAGTTTTTCAGCAGGGAACACTTTCTCCACCTCATTAGAATCTCCTTGTATAAAAGTGACATCATCTCTGCTCTCTTTGGCCAATGGTTCCAGCCAGTTCAGGTCTATATCTACTGAGTACACATGTGTTGGGCTGCCGTAAACTTTGAGTACGTCTGCCATCCAGAGTGCAGAGCCGCCACTGTAGGCGCCAAACTCAATGATCGTGGCAGGCTTGACGTCAAACAGTAACTCCTGGTAGATGACCACGTCAAACGGGTCCTTCATCAGCTGCACCCCTCTCCAGTGTGTGCGATATTTTCCTGATAAAAAGTAATGGATTAAGTATTCATAGCAAAGCATATGGGGCACAGTATCACTCGGTGTTTATTAATGTCGCGCAAATTTGTGACGGATTTTCACACGTTTTTTGTGGTGCGCAGCACTTTATGTTTAATATCGTAACTTGTAGGACCACGGTGCATAACCTCAACCGCAATAATAGTTAATTAGGCAGCCAGCCAATCCTGACTGATCCACATGACGGCCACTGTATACCCCGACACATACATATTATTAACCGAGTGCGAGGTCCGATCAAACGAGGTTATTAATAATATGCTTATTATATGGCTTCTTCATTTGCTTTGAGACCTGAAGTGGAAGAAAGGTCCGTACGGGAAGTTATGGACCGCAAATTGAGCAATCTGGCTCGAGAAATTACTTAATATATATCTTTATAATAACAAGCTTTAGAACACTACTAGAGTTTGTTTGATAAATAACTGATTAATATCTGATACAACACTATGTGTAAACATGAACAAAATGAAAACTGCTGAGTTGAAGTTTCATTCTCGCAGGAGAGAAATGTTGGCTCTAGTTTTGGTAAATGTTCCATGTAGCTGACTATTTAACAATTATTCACCGAAGTGGAAGTGAATAGTGGTGGATATTTACCGAGCCGCTTATACCACACTCCAGGTGAATAACCAGCACCAAATAGTTATTTTATTTTCTCTCAAATGGAGAAAAACTCGCGCGAGGTGATCGCTGCTTTGCTCGGAAGTGAATATGAAATCATATTCCCTGTTTGAGTAACCAATCAGAGTGCGCGAAAAGTGATATTCACTGGTGTGGTATATACTAGTTTAAACCAACTAGTGGACTATTACAAATCCTGCATTCTGATTGGCTACCCTACTATAGGTCTATTTGTGATAGCCCATGGTAGAGAAAAACCGCACGCATTTTCACGAAATAATAACATTTTTTCAACTTCAATTTGTTTCTTTCTATTATTTTCTACTGTCCGACTAGTTAGTTTATACTAAAACAATTAGACCTCTCGCCCTCATGGGCTACGAGCTATTGACTCGTAGCCCATTCGGGCTGCGGGTCTAATTGTTAAATAGTCTCGAGCTCCCTGAGCGTGTTCTATATTATCCTTCACTGCTTGGCTGTTGGAAAACGTTTCATTTAGTTGGCTGTTTCGCTAGTCTGCCTGAGCGTCTTCTATATCCTTCACTGCTTGGATGTTGGTAAATCTTTCATTTAGTTGGCTGTTCGCTAGTCTGCCTGAGCATCTTCTATATCCTTCACTGCTTGGCAGTTGGTAAATCTTTCATTTAGTTGGCTGTTCGCTAGTCTGCCTGAGCGTGTTCTACATCCTTCACTGCTTGGCTGTTGGTAAATCTTTCATTTAGTTGGCTGTTTCGCTTATTCTGCCTGAGCGTGTTCTATATCCTTCACTGCTTGGCTGTTGGTAAATGTTTCATTTAGTTGGCTGTTTCGCTAGTCTGCCTAAGCGTGTTCTATATCCTTCACTGCTTGGCTGTCCTCCGGTGCCCTGTGGCCTGACGCTTTTGTCTTCATTCACAGCAGTAGGTGTGGGTGGATCGCAGTCCTGGTATCAGTGACAAAGGTTAGCTTCTCTGTTGTTGTATTGCCGTCCTTTAAAATATGTTTCCGATTTCGGCGATGACGGCTCTATCGGGGGTCTCAATAATATAGCTCCGGGGTGTATCTGCTTGTTCGATCAACGTTACAGGTTTCTTTACGCCTTCCTGCTTGATTCGGACAGTCTTGCCCGTCGGCCGTGGCTCCATCATCACAGCTGATTTGTCGTAGTACGCCTTTTGGTTACTCTGCTTTTTCTTGAGTCGCGCCTGCGTCTCCTGATGGCTAAGGACTCTCCGGATGCGGGTGGTTCGTAGTGCAGAGACGAAGTGCGCGCATACGTCTATTCATGGACGACTGTGCTGCGGAGTGCCACTTCAAGCATCAGTTTTAACAATGAATTCCAAGCTTTCTCGAGTTTTCGTTTGGCTGTCTGGACGGCGCATTAAAATAAGCCCCAATACTGCAAAGATCGTCTTTTTTCGAAATATTTAAGTACTTTACTGTCATTTTCTTTCAATGCTGCAAAGAGTATTATTTTTACGACTTAAATAAACAACACTATTTCTTTAGGGGAGCCGGGGTGGCGCAGTGGTTAAGCGCTTCACCTCTCAGCTCTGTGGCCCAGGTTCGATTCCCGGACACGGCGCCATATGTGAGTTGAGTTTGTTGGTATCTCGCACTTGCTCCGAGTGTTAGTCTCCAGGTTCTCCAGTTTTTCTCCCTCCGAAAAAACCAACACGCTAAATTCCAATTCGATCTGTGGATTAGCCGGGTCCCAGCTTTGATCATCCCCCATGGTTGTTTCAGGCTTCGTTAGAGATTCAGAGTTCAGAGTCATTTTCATTCAATGCTCCAGATGTTATCTTCATAACGTCATTGTGACGTCATTAAGCAAGCATGGATGTCAATCTGGACACACGATATATATATTCCAACAATAAAACCGCCTGCCAAGTTTAGCTAGATATCTCTTATTTCTCTAGATTCTGCAGCCGATTTCTTAAAGAATCTTCAAATACAATCATCTGCAAAATAATTTGAGACACCACTCGCTTTTAGAGAATGTTCTTTAATAACCACATCTCCCTCTCCTCAGTGTTGTTTAGGTGGACTTTCAATCTACAATTCATTCACAACCAACATTGAAATGGGGGGAGGAGGTTGGGAAGCTTCAACTGCTTTAACTTTGTGTCCAGATATTTTCTTCTCGTATATTACATATTTTTCTCGTATATTACATATTTTTCTCGACTGTTTTAACATTTTTTCAGATGAATGTATGGCGCTCAATCAGGCATAATAACAAAACGTTTTCGAAAGTAACTCAACTGCGACGTCTTTAGTTTAGGCACGAAAACTAAACATCTCAGGGATTTGTTCCGTTCCTCGGTGATATTACTATTACAAAGTGATATGATGACATTTCGGGAAATTTATAGTGATTAAATTTTCCCTCGAGCCTCGGGAGGATCTGTAAAAGTCTGCGACGTCTGGTCTTCTATAAATCTTCCTCGGCTCTCGGAGAAATTTTAAAATTAAAATCACTAATTTCCCTCATGTCATACTATTACTTATAATAACTGAATTTATGTCGAGACATCTGAATATTATCGGAGCCACGAGTGTGACAGCTCTTAAACCGGTAAAACCAGTAACCGATGACGCAAGAGAACAAGCATTCTGATCTGAGTATCTAGGCACGAGAATACTGATATCTACCTCTTTTAGTGCACTAATGAGTACTTCAATTTTCTCACCGCCTTCCCCTAGCTGTTGGCTGCCTGCCTCCTGGTAATTTATCTCTATCTATTTTTGCCTTATAGGACATGTGTGGCGTTTTTTGTTGCCCCACCTTCACTGATTAGTAATATAAGGTTAATATACAACTAAAATAAATAAAATGTTAGGTCATTTGTTATTAAACCCTCACGTAATTGTGAACCGAGCTTACCAAACGCACATATCACGCACATCCTACTTGGGTAACTTCATACATAGGAGGGACGTATCGGCATAAATTGTTTTTTTTTCAGCCCGCATAGTAGTACCATTTACATGTACGTCTCTCGCTATACCAGGGCCGCAAACGGTACGATGCGAGCAGGAAAAACACAATATGTCCTCCAAAAGGCATGTTGTTCCCTTATTGTTCACATCTAGACAAGCGTTTCGGTGCCTTCTACGTACGAAAGTAAGGGTTAGAGTATAAATAAGTTATTTTTGGTACAGAGTAAAGAAAATAAAGTATATATATCACGCAATCGTGACTGGGCGGCTTACCGTGACTAACTGATTTCCACGTGTCCATAGTGTACACTCCATTGTCTTTTCTATCTTTAAAATTCTCATATCTGTTCTTCTCGTCTTCTATCTTGGCTTTCTCGACAACGGCTCGATATTCGATAATGTTGGTCATCACGATACTTGCGGCTTCCTTCTTCCCTTGTTGTTCGTTGTTCATGACGATTCTTGACCAGAGGCCTAGAAAGACAAAATTGTGTTTTACAATCTAATTCAGGGCCCCGGAAGTGGGGATATGCTGTAAAGATAGAGTTTCAGTTTATTCTTTCTTAAAAGAAACGCCTGAAGGACCATTTTAAGTATTGATTATATTTCATCTACACCAAAAAACAACACCTGTCTCTACTAATATCAAGTATAGGTTTGTTTTAACTGACTTAGAATAAGCAATCACTGCCTACAGTTACGGGTCCTTCACCAAACCCGTATTGTCAATTGCGAAACATATGATACGATAAGGAACGATTTTCTTCGCAACCTTGAAATTACATCAACAGTCAAAACAAGTTAATATATATCTGATGAACAATTATTCAAACTAGTCATAAATACGCCCATGGAAGTAGCTCATTTAGCAGCAAAGTACGTCATGACTTGTATATGAGATCTAAGAAGATCCCTAATTAGTATTTAAATGTGCGTGGCAAAGTCTCTCCTGTGCTATATTAATACATATCAATTTTATTACACGACTGTTTGCAAAGTAAAACTTCTTAGCTATACACTCCAATGTACTATGTGCTGTACAATGAGCTAATAAAGTGGATATGTCTCTGCGTCGGCTCCAGAACCGGACCCGCTTTGCAAAAAATACGGATTAGCATTCCGAAATTTTAAAAATTGACCTAGAATTCAATGTCACTGTTAAAAGTCAACCAAGATTGCCACAAATTTTAATTGCATGAGCTCAAACCGGTATCGCGGCACATCCTTCATAAGTCATACATGTCCTATTAGCACTACGACTGAGTGATGTCCAATACAATCATCTCAACTAGGCCTTCCACAAGTTGCTCCAAAATGTTTGGAAAGTTGTTTATTTTTGGAAACGTTAGGGTCACCAAGAGGGAGAAAAGGGGAAAGTGAGCATGGCGTTTTTCATTTGCACCAGCCTCCCTCTATTTAATGACCAGTCCCTTACAAAGAAAAGAAAATGTGTCTTACACCTCGGACGGGAAGCGCGAAGCGGAGTTAAATTTGTTAAAAAGAAATATCGTCTAGGAATTATTCCCTTAAGGGAGCCACAGGATTAAGCAATAGCATAGATATATACAGTTGATATCTCCAGTTATTATCTCCAATCTCCAATAAATCACTGATGTTACGTTGGGAAACGTTGAAACACTTGATTCTTGGAGTTCGCTAGGGTGACTTGTATTTGTAGCGATTGATTACATGCCAACTCCTTCTGGTTCTTCATCCTACAATCCCAAGAACAGAACAGGGCCTGTTTAAAGTTACAAGGTACAACTTTAAAATCATAAATCCATGATAATGGGAAACGTAGGAAACGTGTTCGGATCGTAGCATTCGGCCACACAGCTTCGCTTTACTGCTGCTCGTTCCTCGGTAGTTTTCACTTATTTGCTCTGCTTTAAATAAGTTGCCTTTTATGAACCCACATTTCTGGACACTTCTGTTGAGCTTTGCTTCTGGTACAGTGCCTTCTTTTAAATTTATTTCACTTTCTCTGCTTGTATTGGAGGAGTTAATTGCGATATTCGCCGTGTTTGTTTGTATATTCTGTACGATGTGTGTCCCCTGTAACGATCCCAAGCGCCTTTGCGAGATCACCCTCGCCCCAATCCCTACTCTTTTCCAAAGTGGCGCATTGCAAGACTTTCGTAATTTCCGGACTGCCTCCATTCCTCCGCGGCTAGCCTGCGTACTTTTTTGAATGACCGCCATCTTGGCCGAGATGCGGTCTGGGTGCGAGCCATCCCGCTCTGACAAATTATTGGCTTGCACCCAGATAGAATTACGCAGCTCGGCCAAGCCGGGCGGCCATTCAAAAAAAGTACGCAGGCTACTCCGCGGCCGAATACCACGCTGAAAACTGGTTTCTCGATCTGTGATCACACCGGCGCTGGACGGATATTAGCCTTTCTTTTTTATCAGTTGAGTGTACGAGTGTAGCGGTACGATCGAGCCAGCACTCGCTTTCACGGTTGTTCCACAAGCAGCCCACCCGCGCGCGGACTCCCTGTGGCAGTGAGAATCATGTGACGTCATCGTATGTTTTCAACGGTTTTCTGTTAAATGACCGACACGGTTCGCTAAATGGCTCAACAAATCCTCATATTTGTTCGAATGATCACGGCCGATGGGGATATATCAGAACCAGAACGAGGTTCCACGAGGTCAGGTTTTAGTTTGTAAGCCAGTTCTTCGATTAGTTCTCACAATAATCGTAAGTATGGCCTTATGTTTCGTTTTTATTGGTACATATTTGTTCCTGATCTCCTTATTTACCTTAGTTATTGACAGACTTTATAGTGTGAACTTGTACACGGATTTAGTTTGTCTAAATAAAGTATCGTATGAAGATCGTGAGGATTTTCCAGTATTCAGCTCAGCGGCAGCTACATGCACAGTCAAAGATTACTTCTTGGTTCTCCATTTGATGCGAGGAACTACAAGTCTCCAGGATTCTCAGCTAAGTGCATGTAATCTAAGTCATTTGTCTTCAGAAGTGGACAGCTTGAAAGCCAAATCGTTACCCAGTGAATTTATAATATTCAACCAGAAGTGATTTCGTTGGTTCTCGAGTTAGCATATTATTTCAGTCTTATGAACCTGACACACAACAGTAAAGCTAGATAACATGGAAATGGCGTCAGATAAAATTACGACAACAGTCAATCCTGCCACAGAAATCATAGAAACAACAATAATCTCGCCCACAAATGTTCCTTTTTTACCAGTAATGTCAATGATTAATGGCAGTTCAGAGAACCTTATTACACAGGGACCCCGATTCAGAACCATGACAGCTAAGGTACAAGAATATATCACCGAACTGAAACGTAAAAATGCCTTAGCAAAGGATAAAGAATTTCGTAACAAGCTGTGTACCTTTGAAACAATTATGAACACGTATCTTGATTCAGATAAAATAAAAAAGGAAATGTTGATGTTGACAATCGAAGCCAACAGTGCTGTTCAAGCCTTAATTTGATGAATGTTCAAGCCTTTGAGTTACTACAAGACACAGCTCAGATTCAACACGCTACAAATAACCAGAAGTTCCTAACCGATACCTATCAGGCGACTCACGCCGCCGCCCAGATCTATTTGCAACAGATTTGTCATGAAGATATAGGATCTATTTCCTCGCACGGATCCCATATATATCGAGCACATCATCGCGTAGGGAAATTCTCGTCGATGTGCAAGCTAAGAAAGCAGCCTTACTTATATTGGGAAAGTTGAAATTTACAGCAGCCATTGCAGACAAAAAAGAAGAAGCTGGAACAGTTAACAATTCAACAACAGCTTGAAGAAGTCGAAGTGGTCTGACAAGGTGATTAAACTTCAAAGACAAAATTGTAAAGGTGCCTTCCCCTCATTCAAAGAATTTGTCGCGCGTGTGAGCTATGAGGCCGAGCGGATGAACATACCGCAAATTACACAAACATCAGAGACCAGTGTAAAAAATACATCAGAGTTTACCAGATTCCTTGGTCGTCCCACACACCGAGGGTTCCAGAACTCTTCAGCTACTACCTTAGCATCATCTTCCAGTGAACCCAACCAATCTCCTCCGCCAAAAAACAGCTGAAGACCAACAAACAGACACTAACGCTGCACCATTCGTATTCTGATTCTACCACAAGAAAAGCTCTCATGCTATGGATGAATGTGAACAGCTTAAGAAGTTGAGTTTCGATCAACGACAGGAGTTCTTGATGAAGAATATAATTTGCTTCAAGTGTGTAAGCACAGACAAACATGTACATATCGCCAAGAATTGTAACCAAGACAAACGCGAGTGTAAACTGTGTACACGGAAACATGCCACCGTCCTACATGATCCAGCGAAGCATGATGTAATCAGTGACTCGAATGTAACCAGTTCTGCCTACATACAAGTCTGTGGTCAAAGCCAGTCAAGCACGTTCATGCGCCAGAATAGTCCTCCTTCAGGTTTTCCACCAAGAGAGTCCCACACTGCGAATTCCTACTTACGCGGCGTTAGATGATCCGTCTACGCGGTCGTTTTCGTTCCCGACTCACTTCTAGATCAGTTACATGCAAAGGGCCAAGAAGTCACGCTTGAAGTCAATACAATTGTAGGCATAAACAGTATTCGTACTAACGAAGTAAATGGTCTAGGCATCCAGGATGGTCACCACCAGCCTATATCAATGTTCCTTAATACGCTTACTTACAAGACCAGATTCCGGCCAATCAGGACGACATTGCAACACCAGACATAGCTAAGCAATGGAGTCACCTAAGCGAAATCGCCCACCATATTCACAATCGACCTGTAATAGAGATCGGCATGTCAATTGGACGCAATGTTGCAACCGCCTTCCAGCCACTGCATATTATATACGGTAAAGAAGATGAACCTTGGGCAGAAGAATACAAATTTGGATGCTCGGGTATATTAAGGCCTGGGTCAAGAATGACCACACCCTTAGAAGTAAATGGGTGATCTACTTTCGTTTGGTTGTACCCGATAAGATGGAGTTCACTATATCTCATGTAGAGTCCACATTTTAACGTTCTGGCAAAGATCGTTGCCATAGCGACGAACCCTGTGACCTTTGATCTAATTTTCAAGAAAATATGATAGAAGGCTTCGGGAGGAAAGTAGAGCGCACAAAGGTCAGAATTAAAACTGGTGGAACTAATGCAGTTTACCATGTAGTTTTTCAGCCCAACTAGACATCGTGGAATTCGTTGAAACTTGAGGGTATCAAATTTCACATTTACCTTAATTGGCCTTCCTCTTAAAATCAGTTTCCAACCGTTCTAGTTGGACCAAGAAAGTATGCACTAACCCTGAATGAATTACAGAAAAATACCCGCCACATTAAAACTCTCAACCTTCCTCCCCGAGGCTTTTTTCAAATTTCCTTAAAGTTAAAGTTCAAAGGTCACATTACATGTTTTCATGGAAACTGTCACTAGAAATTGTTAGCTTCGTTCCTTTATCGAATCTGTCAAAGTGCCATGAAAACAACTTACAAGCACGAAGAGATAGACCACCCCCTCTTGATTTATGGCGGCCATTTTGGAAAAGATTGAGACCCAGGCCTTAATGTACCTGAGTGGACAATCATTGGACGTGCGTGCCTTGATGTATAAAACAATGACCAAAATTGCACAACAGTCAATCGTGTAGCCGTAACGAGAGAAAACGTCCAAAACATTCGTTGCAGGCCTGCTAGTAACAGCCACTCGAACAGTACTCTTATCTCATCCACTACGGAGTCTCCGAATAAGGATGTGACGAATCCAAGATAAAAGAAATGATGCAGTTGGACTATAGTGAGTTACACCACAGTCGTAATATCCGCGGGACAGAATCGAACAAGTCGAGTCAACGTAAGATCGACGCTTAACACCCTCCTAAGCGAAGGTACCACCATACTTTGCCTGGGGTAGTTTGGAGTTGTTCTTTTGGTACGCGGCTAGCATAAACTCGATGGCTTTGCACACCATGTCATTCCGCATAAGTTTCCTTATTAAACAGAGTAATCTCTTCACACACTGATCACGGTTGTCTGGTAAGCTAATTTCGTCAGTCTTAAAAGGGAGTGGCATCTCCCAGTTACCTTTGTCGTTCTTGTACCTCCCGCATTTCGATGTGTACCATACAAAGAAACCGGAGCAGATCCGAGTCGTTCTCGATTGTAGTGCAGTCTTTAACGATGACTCACTCAACAGACATCTCCTGTAGGGTCCTGATTCATAACGAGCTGCGCTCTCTTAGTACTGAACCAAAAAGTAGCTACAATATCCCGCAGAGATCGCGGACTACAAGTCCGCGATCTCTGCGGGGACCCCAGTAAGACTTAGCATTCCAGTCTAAACGAAGTCTTGCTGGTGATCTACCGAATGTGTCGGGCTTCACGCCTATGTGTCATAATCCGTAAGTGTTGGGTGCGTTTTAACTAAGATTTCAATCGTCACTCCAGACGTCCTATTCTTAAAGGAATACGAAGATAGCTTTGTTCATTGAACTTCAGTTGAGCAGCCAAAACTGGCTTGAGATTGACTGGTTGAGCAACGATGATTCTCTCCCTTCGGCCACGGTTTTAAACAACTCGTGATCATTGCAGTGCGGAAATATTGTAATTCGTAATATTTTTAGAATATTTGGTGCAAAAAAGGTTAGACTTTGAGCTCCTTGCAATGCTGAAAAAAAAATCAATTCTGTTGTAAAATCTAACTCGGGATTTCAAGTCTTATTTTAGGTAGCCTGCCTCACTAGGTATAAGGTTGTGTTCCCAGAAATGCTCAGGCATACGGTGATGCCAGGACTCCAACCTTGGTGAACCAGTCGAAAGGATATAGAACACAGACATAGTTTTTCATCGCACATAAAAAATAATAATAGAAAGTTGTGTTCCATATCCCAGAAGCGGTCAGGAATACGGTGATGCCAGGACTTCAACCTGGGTGAACCAGAAAGGATATAGAACACAGACCTAGTTTTTCATCGCACATTTCAAAAATAATAAATGAGTTGTGTTCCATATCCCAGAACCGCTCAGGCATACGGTGATGCCAGGACTTCAACCTGGGTGAACCAGAAAGGATATAGAACACAATCATGCAGGCCTAGTTTTTCATCGCACATTAAAAAAAATAGAAAGTTGTGTTCCATATCCCAGAAGCGCTCAGGCATACGCTGATGTCAGGACTTCAACCTGGGTGAACCAGAAAGGATATATAACACAGACCTAGTTTTTCATCACACATTTCAAAAATAATAGAAAGTTGTGTTCAATATCCCAGAAGCGCTCGAATGATGCCAGGACTTCAACCTGGGTGAACCAGAAAGAATAAGGAAACACATACCTAGTTTTTCATCGCACATTTCAAAAATAATAGAAAGTTGTGTTCCATATCCCAGAAGCGCTCAGGCATACGGTGATGTCAGGACTTCAACCTGGGTGAACCAGAAAGGATATAGAACACAGACCTAGTTTTTCATCACACATTTAAAAAATAATAGAAAGTTGTGTTCAATATCCCAGAAGCGCTCGAGTGATGCCAGGACTTCAACCTGGGTGAACCAGAAAGGATATAGAACACAATCATGCAGGCCTAGTTTTTCATCGCACATTTCAAAAATAATAGAAAGTTGTGTTCCATATCCCAGAAGAGCTCAGGCATACGGTGATGCCAGGACTCCAACCTGGGTGAACCAGAAAGGTTATAGAACACAGACCTAGTTTTTTTATCACACATTCAATCAAGTTTGTCAACAAATCAAGTTTTAGATGGACTTCTAGAGTTGGCATGTCTATCAGGCTGATGCAGCTTGGTCTCCCTCGCTGCCCAAGCAACTGCAGCAGAAAGGTTGACTTGATAACCTTGAGGACCACTGTCTGGCAAAGGCTTGATGTCTATTGCATTTCTCATTAATTTCAAACAGCCTTATACTTGATTCTTGTTGAGAAGGATTGGGGTGTTAGTATTCCTCTAAATAAATACATAAATAAAAACAATCATAATCAGTCGCATCAATGACACAAAAACCACCTTCAATCATGTAAGTTGTAAGTGTCCACAGCCTAGGTCAGTGGAGCACACTGACACACACACTGCAGTTTAGTATGTATCTGAGAACCAATTTAATTCATCTCAATAAAAAGATTGAAGTATTCGCTTACCCCTTATCATCGCTGTCCTCACGTCAGATCGCTTGTGAACGTTCTCAATTTCATCTCGAAGGCATGATACTTGGTACATGGCAGCTTCGAGAGCAACTTTGAGCTCTCTGTTTTCCTCTTCTTGTTGATCTATATTTACTATACATTATTAAATGACGGCTCAGGGACAGTTGTTGACGTTGCCGATGCAGTTGGTGTTTCGAGTCGATCGCCACCAAGTTTTAGTGCATTGATATCAGCTGTATTATCTTGGGTTTGAGTTCAATTTCTGTACCAATATGGCGGCAACAACAACACCAAACGTAGAGGCAATGCTAAGACTTCCTTGATCTTTGAACACTCGTCGATCAGAAAGCCCGCCATTTTCAAGATCAGATAACTGGACTTTGGCGAACTCTTCAGGAAAATTAGCTACTAAAGAGCTCCTTGACATTAAGTTTTCAACAGGAATACCGCAGATCTTCGAATTGAGAACACACCAGTTCTTAGAACTACAAACTACAGACGGATTAGCGATCTTAGCAAGAAAATTCCAACCGGATGCAACGGGATGATGTCAAAATTTAGTCCAAGTCCAGCCTCTAAAACTAAACAGGCATCCTCGCACCACAGGCGAGTGTGTATGTAAACCGATAAAGGAATTACCAAGCGCTGTTATAATAAAACCGCAAATAAAATACGACGAAAGCAATTCAGCAGGCCTATGACGTCACTCCATAGCAACCGGACCTCGAATATTTTTTAACATCCGGTTCACCGAGGCTCGTTATGGATGAATTCTTTGATCGGAGTCCTTTCCCGCTTCCGTAAAGAAGAAGTAGCCGTAACATGTGACATCGAACTGATGTTCCACAGTTTCAGCGTTAACCCTGAGCACAGATATTTCTTACGATTTCTATGGTTTGACAACAATGACTTGCAAGGACCTCTTGTGGAGTATCGGATGAATGTGCACCTTTTCGGAGCAGTTTCCTCTCCCGGCGTCGCAAACTTTGGCCTCAGAGAAACAGCTAAGGTTGGACGAGAAGATTTTGGAGAAGAGCCTGCAGAATTCCTAGACAAGGAGTTCTGTACAGCGAAGCACCGACTTCACAAGTTTGTCAGTAATAGTAAACAGTGCTAGAAGCCCTTCCCGTTAATCGGTGTAAAGCCAAAATAATTATACAATCTTAGATCTAATTGTTGTCTTTTATTAGAGCCGCCTAAAGGGAGAATGCTTCCCTCGCTTGGAGCCAGATATTTTCATGCAGCGGCACCGGCATTATGGAATAGCCTGCCTTCCCAATTACGCGTAATCCAGTCGCTTTCTCTCTTCAAACAGAAATTGAAGACTCACCTTTTTCGGGCAGTTTTTAGCAATTTTTAGATATATTTTTATATTAGAATGTCAGATTTATATTTTTAGCTTAGTTCTAGATTATAAGTTATTTGATAGGTTCCAATATATTATTAAGTTAAGAATATTTATTGTGAAGCGCTGTTGATCAGCATATGTAAATAGCGCTCTCTATATAAGTAAATAAATTATTATTATTATTATTAAGACTGGGCCAAGGAATTGAAAGACCTTGATCTGCGCCATGACATCTTACCAGTGCAACGATCCTTGGGCACCTACTGGTGTATTGAATCAGGCAGACACCTTTGGCTTTAGGATCTAACTAAAAGACAATCCCTGCACTCATCGTGGGATCCTGTCAACTATCAGCTCCGTCAACTCCCCGGCACGAACTCACAGCAGCCGTAGTCTCCGTGAACGTTACCTCTATACTTAGCAAAGAACTCGACTACTGTATAAAGATGTGAAAAAGGTCTACCATACAGACTCATCATTAGTACTTGGTTACATAAGCAACGATGCCCGACGGTTTCATATTTACGTAGGAAATCGTGTTCAGCACATTCGTGACAGGTCGAAGCTAGATCAATGGCACCACGTCGCCAGCAAAGATAATCCATCTGATGAGGCCTCCCGTGGGCTCACCACTAAATAACTGCTTGAAGACAGTCGTTGGTTTAAAGGACCAGACCTTTTATGACAAAAGGAGACACCAGTTACGAATCAAAATCCAATCTCCTTATTGGATCCTGAAGACCATGAAGTCAAGAAAGATACTGCATCCATTTTCATATCAAAGAAGACTGAAGAGTGAGTCTAGTCCCACGACTGACCAAGTCTTCCCTAAAACACTCGAGTTGGAACGTTTCAACCACTCGTCATCTCTAAACCGCTCGAAGAGGAGCAATGTCGGTATACAGAGGATGATCGAGCGGAAAAGGCACGACAAACAGTACAATTGGCGACCACACACAGGACCGCCCTTGGTAGAAGAACTAAACCAAGCAGAGACAGTGATTCTAAAGTCACTTCAGCACCAATACTTTGATGCAGAAATCAAGACGTTGCGCGACCTTAATGATGGCAGCAATATGTTCCAAGGTCGTGAGAGAGCACGCAACAGAAACTGTAGGATGAAGTACACTAGTTCATTCTACAGACTTGACCCCTTTCTCGACGAAGAAGGCCTTATCAGAGTAGCTAGGCGGCCGTCTTTGCAAGTTTGACTCGGCTTACAAGATAAAGCATCCCCTCGTCATACCAAGAAACAGTCACATAACAGATCTTCTTATACGTCCGTATCATCACAACGAACAAGGTTACGGTATGACCCATAATGCCATCAGACAAGCAGGCTTCTGGATCATCAATGGTCGCTCTGTCATTTCACATTCCATCACGAAATGTGTATCCTGTCGTAAATTACGTGGTCACACCCAACAGCAGACCTTCCCTGTGAACGCGTCACACCAGACACCCCATTTTCATACACCGGTATGGATGTTTTCGGCCCGTGGTATATCAGGGAAGGCCACAAGGAACTTAAACGATGGGACTTGATTTTCACTTGCTTAGACTCTCGCGCGGTGCACTTGGAAATTCTGCACACGATGACGACGGATTCTTTAGAAACGCTCTGAGAAGATTCGCCAGTCGCAGAGGCAAGATCCGTCAGCTGAGATCCGATCAGGGCACCAATTTTGACCGTCTGTGAAGCGGTCGTGCAGAATTAAAGAACCGGTCCCGCTACACTGGGTTGTCATCAGACGAGGAGAACTCTCGCTGCTTTTGTTGACCCCAGAGCGAAGTTCACATCCTTCTTCATTGCGGTTTATTAAAGCTCTATTCAAATAGTCAAGCAGTAATCTTTTTGTCACTTTACTTTTTCCAGTAAATGTTCTTATTTAGGCTTTAATGCTAATGTTTGATTGGGAAAACTTGTAGAGAAGTATTCTAAGCTGATAATTAAGTGACCGAAGGCACTATCTCAGTGCAGCATTGTTGTTTTTCCACTATGCTTCTTCAAGGTTCACGTACCCGGCCTGATATTAAACGTAGAGGCTATTACCAGTGAAAGATTCTCGTTTAATTTTTCAGTAACAACCGTCAATAAAATGAGTAAGAACTAGAGATTTGTCGCGCGAGATTCTGCAATCTTTAACAACTCAACCAACAATTTTCCTTTCTAGCCCCCGCATGAGTTTGTATTGTTTTCATATTTTTGCATACAAATTATCCTTATGGGGCCCCGGCACGAGTCTGTGTGTGATGGTAAATATTTGCAGTGGCATAGGTGGCAAAAAGGGGCGTTAATGTGCAGCATTCCCCTGCAGATAGTCTGGAGAAAGCAAAATCACGCAGAAAAATCGTTTTCAAGTGGCTCGTTTGGAGGGTTAGAGTCAACCTAGCGTCCTAATTTTTGGCAGACGTGCAGCTAAATAATTGCCCTTGTCCATTCTGGAGTCTTGTTGGTAAGCGACAAGGAAAAGTTCGACATTTTGGCAAATATTCAGCGATTGTCGTGTTCGCAAAGTGCCCGAAGTTTGGTGATGGCTTTAGTAGCTGAAGCGAGCGCCGAGAAACAAACGCCTGAAACTCTCTCACGCATATCGCCCAAAAAAGCACATTAGACCACATCAAAGTGTAAATAGCTTATTTCACTACGAGTTTGAAGGTATTTGGGCATCATTCGACCAAATATGAGGATTTTTAGAGCCATTTAGCGAACTGTTTCGGTCATTTTACAGGAAACCGATGAAAACATACGATGACGTCACATGATTACCACTGACACGCCTGTGGTTGTCCCAGTAACCAACGCTCAACTTGAACGTATAACACATGGGACATAGCCGGGACAACGTATGCAGGCTAGGTGGTTATCTTCAAGCTAAGAAAATACTTTGAAGCGCTGTTGTTCTTTCAAAATGTCAAGGAAGTTGACTTTGCGAGAGTTGCTGGACATACAACTTTATCGAATTGTTATTAGTGCTTAATTGTATACGAATAAAGGTATACGATCCTGTTCGCACTAGGTGATTTTTTATATATTTTGCAACCACATATGTGACAAGTGCGAACAGTACTTTTGAGCGCTACCAAAGTGTGTAGAGGGCTACCAATCTTCAAAGGCGCCGTCGACCTGCCTCAAGAGGCCAACACAATATTGTCAGGAAACAAGGTGACACCTTTGTTTATTCTCACCTATTGTTTTCAAGGATACGCTTCAATCAAGTGGAATTTGATCTCAGATTTTGAACTCAACAACCTGAAAGGCCGCGCCGCAAACATTCATTTATCGCCATTATGGAAAGAGATCGCTTTGTTGATCGCTCTTTGGAAGATTCTGAGCTTCTCACAAGGGCAATTACAAAATGCACCCTCATTTAGAGGATATATGGGAATACTTTCTGCCATTGACAATCGCCTGTACTACGCGGTAAATTCCGACATTTTGAAAGGGGTGTAAACATGTCGCGAAATACAGTGTTTGTATGGGAATCGATGGGACTTCGATGCCATGTAATTTCTGGAAAATGGAATTTCTGAAATATTCTTCAGATACAAACTTTAGATACCAGGTAAAAGATTAACATATCGAAATTTGAGGGATGTAGCTGTGCTGGGAAGCGTGCAATCGTGTTTTCAGTTGTCTACACATTGTCTGTAAATTTTCACGCGGAATTGGACTCGTTTTCATCGCAACACCCGTATTTTCATAGGAACCGCCGTGTGCTAATCGATAGAGTCCAATCGCGAAAACCTTTTTCTGGGGGAACACAATTTCTAAACCTTGTGTTTTCCCTCTGTGAAAATGGGCGAAGTCTTGCTAATAGCAGATCTAATGAAGTGCGTCCCATTCTCATCTGGCGGTAAAAATAAGCCTCAGGAATTATTCGGCGGTGAAAATGTATCTCGAACCAAGATTCAGCCGGTCGGGGTTCAGAACGGGTTCTTCAACTTTGCATGTCGATCTAGTTCCAGCAGAATATGTATTCAGTCAAGGAGCTGGCAAAATTAAAATTTGGAGTTGTTGCTGTGCGGAAATTATATTTCGCAAAGCGAAGATTAGGTCACGATAAAAGCAATGATATTTCTAGGAAGCATCGCTTGAACTGATGGGAAAAATGTATTCAACATTAAAGGTTTTCGCGCCAAGAATAGGTGATATTATTTATTTTGATGGCGTTTGTGGTTTACAAATATTTGTCAGAATTTCAAGTGTTAACACGATTACCAAACAGTAGATTTGGTAGAGACAAACATTCTTTGGAAATTTGTCAGAGCAAGACACAATTTGTCAACCTAGAGGTAGCCTGCAATGCAGGCGTTTCTAGTCATTTTTCCCGCTTTCGTGGACGTTTTCCACTCGCGAACGAATTTCAGACGAGTAAGAATGGAGTGAGGACGCCGAAAAGCGAGAGAAGGGGGAGAGGAAGAGGGGAAAGGAAAAGAAGGGGGGAGGGGGAAGAAGAAGAAGGAAACGCCTGTCCGCACCTACTGTAGCACCTACTCTAGCACTTTTTTCTCTCGGTTTGACAGCCCCGGAAAATGTGTTATTATCGGAAGTAAAATTGTACTTCCGTTCAAATAATACTTTATTCTAATTGGCTAGCTTTTGGCAGCTAAAACGTCGATCAAATTTCACTCAGCCATGACAAGGTGTTTGCGACGTGAGCCCCCCCCCCCCTCGCCCCTTATTTTCTTTTCCCCTCTTCCCCTCCCCCCTTCTCTGGCTTTTCGTCCTCGCTCCATACCTCAGTACTCGTCTGAAATTCGTTCGCGAGCGGAAAACGTCCATGAAAGCGAGGAAAAACACTAGAAATTGCAGGCTAACCTAGAGGCAATAACTGGTGACAGTCTGTGAGACTATAGCTGATAAACTCGATGCCGGTCGACGTGGGATCTACGATATAACGTCCTTATACAAGAAGGCGTGTCTTGTTGCTGTGACCCAGAAGTTAATGTCCTGTTCTTTGATATAGTGTTCATGCAATATTACAATGTAACGTGCTCACCACTATCAAAGGAAAGCTTCATAAAACAACTGTCAAAGATACCGCAAATTACATACATACATACATAAACTTTATTTAACTTCGAATTTACAGAGTAGCATTAATATGCTAATATCTCCGTACTAAAATACAAACATTTTAGACTATCTAACCTGTCAAAGCCGTGTAACTTTGATCAATTACAGACTCCAAAGTACTGGGGGGGGGGGGGGGGGGGGGGGGGGTTCGTACATGAAAAATAGGTATGTATTTGAGGCCAAGAGGCTCAAACCCGGACCAGGCCTGTTTGACCCAAAATCCGAGCTCCCATCGCCAGAAATTCGAGACATGGAGGCCTGATAGTATATAGATGGTAGACATAGCATGTATGTTACATTGGGACACTATAACGCAGGATACATAAAGTACCAACCCGTAATTGGGTAACACCGCTCACCAAAATTTTATTGCAGACTCGTCTCTTTTGGTCCGTTTAGGACCTACTTTCCAAAAGGACAAATTAGCTTGAATAACTGCTGGCTGTTTAAACAAACACACTGCAGTTTCTATAGAGTACAGAACAAGGTTTCCAAAGCTGCCATGTTTGTTGGATTTGGTCACTTGTGGTCAGAGTTATGGCAGTCTCAAGACGAGCAATATTACTGGTTATGGAGTCTGAGGTTTCTTGTCGAAAAGCTGAATTTTCAAGAAGGAAAATGAATCATCCAAAATGAACTTTGGGACATCAGAAGGGAAGAATACGGTAGGTCTTGTTTATGTTTTCGACTCTTCGCCCGCACATTTTTTGCTAAGGTTTTAGATTTGCAGCAGATACATTTTATAAACTCTTATCTGCATGTTTTTACTGGAAATCTTTAATGTCCACTGTAAATAAATCGAACTTTTATGCTTCCTCTAAAATCAAAGAAATGAATCACCAAAGTTTACTACTTGGCTTTGAATTACTTTGAATTGAATTGATAATATCTGTAGAAATAATGCCTCGATCGCACATTTTTACGATTGTACCGTATTTCATGAGAAATAAGGAAAACGTTTAGGATCCCATACATTTCTCTGTAAATTTTCACGTCCCATTTCACACAGTGAACAGGGGTCAATATGTATTGCGCAATAACCATGTCTCGAATTTCTGGCGATGCAAAACCCTTATTGGCCCCTTTGGGGGGGGGGGGGGGGGGGAAACCGGCCCTGATGTCTAAAAAATACTGAACCCCGACCCTGACTCACTCACAGCACCCAAATTAAACTCAAATCCTGACCCTGATCTGCCCAAATCACGCCTCAAAATCCTGACGAACCTACCTGCCCAAACTGAGCTCAAAACCCTAACCAACCCCCGCGGCACATACATAATACGTCATAAATGTGCTAATGGAGGCGGCTGCGATAGATAATCTGTCTCCGGGTCCTAACCTTTCCGAGTACGAAGACACTCCAGATACAAGGCGGCTTGAAAGAGCGATACATCAGGAAGTTGTTAGACACTACTGAACTACGTAGACCCAACAAATGAGAAGGAAGTTAAGGAATCAGAGGAGCAACAAAATACAATGCAAGTTAAATCTGCTCCACCAGCAACAAAGGGTTCGACGGGAAGCCAAGATCTTTCTCCGGCTCCAACCTCTAATAAAGGACATGACTTCAAAGAAAGCATGAAAGTTATCATAGAGAAAATCGAAAAGAGACTATCAGATATAAGTATGGAAGTAAATGAGCAGTGTATCTCGATGAAAGACCTAGAATGTCTACAAAAGAACGGCCTCAAGGAGGTCAAAATAGAAATTGATCGGAGGATTAATGACGCTGCTACAGAAACGGAAAAGAAAATAGCCTCGAGTGTAGAAAAACTGCACAAATCGCACTCCAAATTATTGAACGGGATACAGAATGTAAAAGCGGAGCTGGGCAAACACAAAGATCGTCTGAATAAATTAGAGGCCGAAGGTTAGTGGTGAAAGTGAGGCCAGCTCACAATCAGAGGTAGATGATATGACACACAACAACACGCCGGACTCACTAGCAGGTCAGATTCCAATAAACACACAGGAAAGTATGTTGATTACAGAGAACAGTGTGAATACATACAATCATTTCACAGTCTTAGACGGAACAAGGGGCTCTGATATACCAGTCTCTTTGCAAGAGCAAATTCCGTTAAATCCTCGCAGAAGCAATGTCCAGATGTCCCTGACACTGAACTGCAAATCCAAAGATTCGAGGGAAAACTAGGGATTTTGATGCTTTCCGACTCTATTTTTACAGGAATAATACAAAATCGCTTTGCGCCGGACAGATATGTCAACAAACAGTACGTTCCTGGAGGTTGTAAAGAAATGTTACAGCATTTGCATAACGTGGCGATCGAATCTGGCGTACCGGTACTAACGATGTTGGCTTAACGTAAACGGAACAAATATGCGACAACATTGAACGTATAGTTAGGAATGCCAGAAGTTGTGGCCAAACAGCAAGATCATGCTGTCTGGATTAACGTGCAATCTAAAAGACAATATGCAAAACGACATAATAGACGTAATTAACAGTGCACCAGAAAGAATGTGTCAGTCGCAGAGTAATGTATACTATGTGGACAATAGACGCGTTTGTCTGACGAACAATGGGGACATCGATACAAGCGTCTTCTATGATGAGGTACACTTGAATAATCAAGTAGGAACCAAGAAGCTGGTAGCAAACCTGAAATCGCAGATGCCAGGCCTTAGAAGAAACAAGCCCTATCATCCCCTGAAGAATCGCGACTTAGGGAAGAGGAGACCAACTCACCCAAGCCGCTATGAGCAGGACAGTCGTCCTTTTATCCAACAGCATAACATGCAGTATGCTGCCACATACCCATCACAGCATAACGAAGCCAGCCAGGATGCGGGAATGAGCAGGACCCCGAACCGCTATGAACAGGACAGTCGTCATGTTAACCAGCAGCATAACATGCAGTAAAATTGCTGCCACATACCCATCACAGCCTAACGGTCAGTATAGTCAGTACACCAACTCATATGATTTAGGCACAATAGATAAACTTGATCAAGCCCTAAGGGTAATCTCCGAATGTGTAAGAAAAGTGTGTAGCAATCACTAACAACCCCAAACATGCCTGGCTCATTTAGTAATTTCGCTTTCGCTGGCGTTCTGCGGATAGGCATGTGGAACATTCATGGGTACAAAAGCAAAGAGCTCGGTAATAAAATTAAATCTAGAGATGTGGTTAAGATAATTAAACGTCACGACATTTTTGGAGTTGTCGAAAAGCACGCCAGTAAGGAGTCAGATTTAGCCGTTGACTCGTTTAAATACTATACAAAAACAAGAAAAAAGACGGGTAATAAACACTCAGGAGGAATAGTACTATATATAAATAATAGGATAAAAGAGGGAGTAGAGTACATACCTTCTGAAAACGAAAATATCTTATGGTGTAAATTAAACATAGACTTTTTTAACACGGAAAGGGATATATATCTAGGGATCGCATATTTCAGTCCCCGTACGTTTGAGCAGACCTCCAACGAAGACTATATGTCGGACCTTGAAGAGGAGATTTTAAACTACTCTGCTAAGGGGGGTGTGATCATAAATGGAGACCTCAACGCGAGAACCGGAGTCTTGAATGAGTGTATTTTATTTGACGATGACGACTATATTGACTTACCAGAGGATTACGAGCCAGACATACCTCTAAAGAGGAACTCGGAGGACAGTAACAATGTTGATTTAAGGGGTCGGGCACTAATTGAAGTTTGCAGTGAACACGACTTAAGGATCCTTAACGGGCGAACAATAGGAGACTTAATGGGGAAAAGAACATGTTTTCAATATAACGGAAGTAGTCTAGTCGACTACGTAATTTGTCACAAAAATGTATTGAGAAACGTACAGTTCCTGAGAGCATAGTTAATAGAGTGGAATGGTTATGAAACCCAGCAAACTTCAAAGGGGCTAACAAAGGCGCTGCGATTTATGTTGGAAGGGGGCAAGACAAAAGATTATGCAGGGTCATAGTTCATTAGCGGCCCCTGAACGACTGAACTCACACGTTTCTATTGGCTGATTGATTAACACATTGGAATTTCTATTGTGTTTTGTGCAGGGTCACGGTTGAAAAAAGCTAACAAAGACATATAACAAAGAAGGTCGCTGGGTTTCATAACCATTCCACTCTATTAACTATGCTGAGAGTAAACACTCTTTTGCCTAAAACTGATTTCTGATCACTGCCAAATCTCCTATGGTATTAGGACCCATAGAACAAATAAACATTTTACTGTTGATAAACCCACGAAACATAAGCACGCTCAGTTATTGTTCAACGATATGGCGAAAGCAAATATTCCTCGTATACTGAACTCTGCGGAGTACAGAGATAAATTCGATCTCATTTTTGATAATTACAAAGTGAATGAGCCAAACTCTAGCAACGAACTGACTGACAAGTTTACATCTCTATTACTAGAAGTCAGCCAGGCTGCGGGAATGAGATTACAGAATGATAAGTCGAACAGTGACAAGGGTGAACCTGACCCACCCTGGTTCGACGAGGAATGTAAAAACGAAAAACAAAATTTAAAATCTCCTGGACGCAGAATATGCAATGCTCCGGAGGACCGGGCCATGAGAGAAAACCTTACTTTTGGGAAAAGAAATTTCAAACGACTATGCAAAATAAAGAAATCCCGACACATCAAATCTAATTTAATGGACTAGATCTAAAAAAAAACAAGAAAGGAAAATTTAGGAAAAAACAAAAGGAAGCAGGTTTGTCCAATAGAAATAGAAGGTTTCCAGGAGCATTTTGAAAATTTAAACAATGCCTCGGCCCCTGACGTTAAAATACCTAAACATAACAGTGACCAGGGTCCGCTGGATTATGAGATAACCAGTGAGGAAATAAGTGGCGCGATAAAAAAAAAAAAGAATGGCAAAACACCCGGACATGACAACATATTGAATGAAATAATAAAACACAGCCAAGAAAGATTGACCCCCTATCTTAAAACTCTGTTTAATATAATACTTGCTTCGGGCGAATTCCCAAAGAAATGGAATCTAGGTTCATTATACCTATTTTTTAAAAAAGGTGATCGATCTGAAGCTGATAATTACAGGGGTATAACTCTACTCTCTGCTCTTAGTAAACTATTTACATCAGTCCTTAATAACAGGCTGAATGAATATTTAATTAGCAGAGGTGTTATCAAGAGAGAACAAGGCGGATTCCGAAAATAACACTCTACGCGGACTGATAGCATCTTTGTACTAAAATCAATAATCGACAAGCTCGTGAAAAGTAAGCCCAAACAAAAGAACAATATACTCTTTTCGTGCTTTGTCGATTTCAGAAAAGCATTTGACAGCATTCCCAGAGAAAAACTGTTCGAAAACATGAAGTATGTTGGAATTTCGGGCAAATTCTATGAAATTTTACGAGATATGTACTCAAATGACACTGCAGCTACCAAAATAGGTGACTATATCACTGAGCCCTTCAAATGTAAGATTGGGTCAAGCAGGGCTGCATGTTGAGTCCTACACTTTTTAACTTATTCATCAGTGATCTTCCGAACCAATTAGATCAAACACAACAGGAGAAATACGAATTGGAAACGTAACAGTCAACTGTTTCATGTATGCAGACGATTTAGTGCTGTTATCCAAAACCAAAAATGGTCTTCAAAACCTCTTGGATAAATTAGAAGGTTACTCCTCTAGAAGCGAGTTAGAAGTTAATATATCCAAGACCAAAATTATAGTTTTTTATAATAATGGTAAAACAATGAATAAGTACAAATTCTTCTTTAAAAACAACCAACTGGAAAATGCTAGCTCCTATAAATACTTAGGTATCACACTGAGCCCATTCGGCAATTTTAGCCTGGCAAAACAGGAACTAAAAAAAACTGCTCTAAAGGCACTCTTCAAACTCAGAAAAGAAATGGGCCTGCACTTCAGATCTAATATTAGGTTAACTTTGAAGCTCTTCGACACACTTATTAACCCAATATTATTATATGGGAGTGAAATTTGGGGAGCGGACGGCGCCCCTAAACAGAATGACCCCATAGAGAGTGTGCATCTAAAATTTTGCAAAATGCTACTTGGTACAAGCAAAACAGCTTCTAACAATGCATGTAGAGCTGAACTTGGAAGATTTCCCATCAAAATGCTTTCAACCTTCAGAAGCATCAAATATTGGAGTAAACTGAAGACTCTGTGCTTGCAAAGATGGTCTATTTAGACCTAAATTTATCAGCTGCGAAACCTACCTTCTGGTCGGAAAAAAATAAAAACAAAAATTATCAGTTTAGGTTTCGGCCACATATGGCTGCAACAAAACGATAATCTAAATATTCGTAGATTTCTTGATCAAATAAAATTACGGCTTAAAGACATTGAAATACAAGAATGGGAAAGTGATCTATTTGATGACAACAACAAAAATCCACGCTCAAAAAACAAGCTACGAACATTTAGGTTATTTAAGAAAAATTACGAGCTTGAGAAATACCTAGAACACACCTCAATAATAAAGCATAGAATTGCTTTAACAAGGCTAAGAGTTAGCAACCATAGGTTACTTATTGAAAGAGGCAGGTACTTAAGGCCTTATAAGCCTCCCGAAGAACGAATCTGTCCAACGTGTTGCGAGAATGTTGAAGATGAAATTCATTTTGTTGTCATATGCAATACCTACAACGATCTGAGGTCAAAAGTTGTCCAAGCTCTAATTTTTTCAACAGATATGTCAGGCAATCAGCTATTTAACATAATCATCAACCCGCCATCTGCAGTAGCACCCATTGCAGCGAAGTTTGTATATAACCGCTTTCAATTAAGAGGCACACTTGTAAGGTGAATACAGTCCTGTAAGTGCACTTACGAGATAGATCATCGTTGTAAAAACACCAAATAGCTAGCGTTCTACTTAATTCTTTGTTGGGACAAAAGTATATGTACACCATGTATACGACTCCATCAAACTATTTCTGTCTGTCTGTCAAACAGGAGTACTACCCCCCTCCCACTTAAAGGCGAAGCGATATTCCGAAGCATTAAATATTGGCTAAAACTGGAAAATGTGGATAATACAAAATTGGCAACCGAGGCCTACGCTGACTCCAGACTCTTACTCAAACCGATGGTCTGGTGCCAAAAGATAAGAAGCATAATATGTCACCTCGGCTTTGGCAATCTGTGGCTAGACCAGAATAATATAACCAATTACACAGCACTCGCTAGCAAACTAAAACAAAGGCTACGAGACGTTGAATGGCAAAACTGGTACAGCGAGATCCACAATGACTCTAGAAGTAATTCAAATCAGCGAAATAAGTTAACAACATACAGAATATTCAAGAAATCTTACGAATTAGAAAATTACTTGAAGGAAGTATACAATGTGAAGCACAGAATAGCACTAACAAGGCTAAGAATAAGCAACCACAAACTAGAGATCGAAAAAGGAAGGTATGCAAGACCATACAAACCAATCGAGGAACTGAAAGATTATGCCATTTCTGCCTCTCGGAGATTGAGGATGAAACCCACTTTGTCTTGAAGTGCAAGAAATATGTAAACCTAAGGAAGGAATTCTATGCTTCACTAAAGAATAAATTTAATATCAATGCGGCACACCGATCTGAAAATAGCCTATTATGCACAATCATGAACCCTGACAGTAGAATTTCTAGTCTTTCAGCAAAATTCATTTATAACTGCTTCAACATCAGAGCTGAAGCTCTAACGCAGTGATGCCTGTTCCCACTAACAGAGATATACATAACCTAATTTAACTGAAATTTATTGGACCCATGTCGAAGTACTTGCATGTACAAAACACCAATAAAATGTGTCTGTCTATCAATGTGAAAATGCATTTCCAGTATTTTTTATTACCCTCATCTTAATATCAGGGGGAAAATATCGAGGGGAAAAGGACTAGAAGGCAGACTCCACTATCAGGCAGTTTGTTGAAGCAACCGTGTAATAGCGATGTTTCGTGTTTATAAGCATTGCAAGCCAACCATGATAACCAATGGA
Source organism: Actinernus sp. WN-2022 (assembly GCA_030867875.1). Lineage (NCBI taxonomy): Eukaryota > Metazoa > Cnidaria > Anthozoa > Actiniaria > Actinernidae > Actinernus > Actinernus sp. WN-2022. The sequence goes on along the minus strand of JAOWCC010001634.1, from coordinate 133,447,895 downwards.
TCTCTGGTTGGCACATTGGTCAACAATAGATGACGACACACGAAACATCGCTCTAATAACAATCACAACCCTTGTAGTCTATAATTGTACGGAACAAAATGCCAGGCAAACAATACTTCCTGATGATGATGTTTACAGGTATTGTTTTCGTGTGAAAACTCGATCTTTGTATTTCACGATCGCCAGGGGAAACAAAAGCACTCGGCCGAAGCGACCTCATGTCGGTGTTTGGATCACTGGTGAAACACTCGCTCTCGGTTTTGATATATTACTTCAACATCGATACTACATTTGTTGAAACCGATGTTGAAATAGGCTCGGTTTCCAGCCGTGGGGGTTTCGGTGAGCCCGCGATCCTCTCCCCACTCACGGCTGGGCGCGCGAGCTGAGGCATTGTCGGTTTTTAGCCAATCAAAAACTTGCTACTAAAATCCTGTCGCTGAATGTATTTGCATAATTTATATTGTAAATGTTTCAAAGCCGGACCAGAAGATTTGGATTGCTGTTCCAAAATGCGTTTAAATTTGCTTTGGAAAAAATTGCTTTCGAATAATTTAAGGATTCACACAAGGACGGCAGTAAGAGAGTTAGTTTTGGATGAAGACACTGTGTTAGTACGCAAAGGGTTTGGAAAGTCACTTGGGAAACCGTCACTTGTACCAAGCTCGAAGGTCGCGAAACCCGTATGTTCAGTCATTTCTTTGCCTATGCAAGACCAGGTAGCCATTCTTACTTCAAAGAAAATTAGTGCTAGGAATAGTTCCGAGATAATAAATCTGAACTTTATCCCCGTATTTCCTTACGCAACAAGGACGGCAACGTCTAGGAAGACGGCATAAAACAATAGCCTTAATTATAAAATACAATAACTGCACGTGAAAATGCATGCAGTCGCCTACATTTCGACCGTTGTCTGGAAAAACACAACGTGAAAACCCCAAAGTTTACGTTTACAAGAGAACGCAAACGTAAGAAAGTAAATCACTGTTTTTCGTTCGGCGTGAGCAAAATTTTATGCTTATCATATTTTTCGAAGACCTGGATGTGAAACGTAATTAAAAGCGAATAAAGGAACTAGGAAACACCAAATGTCGGGAGAAAACACATTTCTACCTCCCGTCGTCACTGCCGTCGCCGTCCTGGTTGCGTAAAGTCCCTAATTTCTGTCAGCGAGGTGTCTTTAGCGGCACTAATAATATTACAGAGTAACAAATAATGCAGCCTAGTTTCTCAATAATTTTAAATTGCGTTTGTTCTTGAGAATTCATTTCACACTTGGAGTTTTAGTTTAGAGTTCCAGTGTGTTTTGAAAGGTTAGAGCCTACGCTACGGTCTTGATAGGGTAAACGGCTTTTCTTGTCAAAACACGCAAATTGAATAATATTGAATTGAATCAGTTGACGTCACGGACACGGTGTGTTGACCGCGCGCCCAGCCGTAAGCCTTCAATTCAAACATTCTATCATGCAATTTAAACATGCAGTTCGCCAATTAAAACATTCAATTCTTCCATTCAAACATGCGCTCTTTTAACTTTAACTTCCAAACTTCGATTCAAACATTCTATCATGCAAATGAAACATGCAGTTCGTCAATTAAAACATTCCATTCCTCCATTCAAACATGCGGTCTCTTGATTTAAACTTCCAATCGTTCGATTGAAACAGCAGTCGTTCGATTCAAACACACAATCCTTCGGTTGAAATGTTCAGTCCATCAATTTGAACATTCGTTTTACCTTTTGATCGTGCAATCATTCAACTGAGAAGTCCAATGTTCTGATTCACGCATTCCGACTTTCAATCGAAACAAGCAGCTTTTCAATTAAGACATTAAATCGCTATCCAATGTTTTGATCTGAAAATTCGTTCTTTTCATTGAAACACAAAGACCAGCGGATTCTGATTTGAAGACGAAAGTGTCCTTTTAGAACTTCGTATCCTTCGATTCAGACATGCAAATATTCAGTTCAAACTCACAATCATTACGATTCGGCATTCGTCGTCGTCATCCTTCGATTGAGACATGCAAACATTCAGTCATTATTACGATTCGGCATTCGTCGGACTCTGGGAGACATTGATAGGTGCATTTTAATTCTAAAAAAAACATATACATGTATATATGCCGCACACTCCCACAACCCACACTCAGGGAAAAGTGAATAACTTTGAAAGGGAATTATTTGCTTATTATATAATATGGTTGTTTCAGGTCTCGATAGAAATTCAGAGTTGTTTTTTTAAAATAAAAATTACGGCTTTTCTTGTGACATTGGCATTGGTTAAGCTTATAGTTATATAAAGCTTAATAAGTTAATCACAAGTCTGTTTCTGCTTTGTACTTATTTCTGTTTCAAGTTCTTTGATTTTCCTTTTTTCACTTAATATACAAGTATAGATACCAGAAACGCTGTTCATAAACGGTTAATAAAATCCTTTAAACCAGGAATGCACACTTGAGTTAACTGTTAAAGCATGGCTCTGGGGGGAATGTGACTGTGGGTCGAATGAATGAACTTTCCGTTTAAAATGTCTACAATAAAACTTAAAACTTTGGTATAGTGAAGAAGATGTTTTTTCCCCATACTTACTGGCTTGAAATCCTGACAAAGCTTTATATTCCACAGTCGTTTACTCTGGCAGAGCGATCAGATCACGAGCGAGTTCACCATGCAAGCGGAAACGGGAAAGCGTGCGGAGACGGGAAAGCGTGCAGAGACAGCTCCTACTGTTTCCCGCCTTTGTGTCACGGCCTCGTGCCCAGATTGCGACGAATGCCGAATCGTAATAATGACTGAATGTTTGCATGTCTCAATCGAAGGATGACGACGACGAATGCCGAATCGTAATGATTGTGAGTTTGAACTGAATATTTGCATGTCTGAATCGAAGGATACGAAGTTCTAAAAGGACACTTTCGTCTTCAAATCAGAATCCGCTGGTCTTTGTGTTTCAATGAAAAGAACGAATTTTCAGATCAAAACATTGGATAGCGATTTAATGTCTTAATTGAAAAGCTGCTTGTTTCGATTGAAAGTCGGAATGCGTGAATCAGAACATTGGACTTCTCAGTTGAATGATTGCACGATCAGAAGGTAAAACAAATGTTCAAATCGATGGACTGAACATTTCAACCGAAGGATTGTGTGTTTGAATCGAACGACTGCTGTTTCAATCGAACGATTGGAAGTTTAAATCAAGAGACCGCATGTTTGAATGGAGGAATGGAATGTTTTAATTGACGAACTGCATGTTTCACTTGCATGATAGAATGTTTGAATCGAAGTTTTGGAAGTTAAAGTTAAAAGAGCGCATGTTTGAATGGAAGAATTGAATGTTTTAATTGGCGAACTGCATGTTTAAATTGCATGATAGAATGTTTGAATTGAAGGTTTGAATCAAAGGACAACGTGTTCGAATTTTGGCGGGGTTGGATACCCATAGTTAGTGGAGGGAGGCTTTGGAGAAACGACACCCCAACGGCTGTAACCGAGCCTAATGTTGAAACTGTTTGACAATTGGTCTGAAAACATTTCCGTGAACAATAAAAGTTATTTAGAATGTCCAACAGATGTTAAAACCGTTTGATCTCGGAACTGATATTAAATCGATGTTGAAACCGTTTGATACGATGACACCAATTATGATATCGTTTTAGCGAGTTATTGTACTCATATTTGTTGTAGCTGCATTTGAACACTGACAAGCTCCTACGATTCAAACCAGCGCTTGACCACTGAACCAAGCAAGAGACAGTCATGAAATAATCAATTGTTGCTGCCAATGAAACACTGAACATTAGCAGAAACTCGTATACTTACGCTTTCAGCAGAATCCTTATCGTACTTTTGGTAGTTTTATCCTTATAATTTGTCCCAGTAGATTACACATGCAACACCCTAGACGATCACCAGTGTGTGAAGCGTCTGCTCATCACATAATCATAATCTACTCTAGACAGACAAAACAGAATAATCCCTCATATCAAACTCCGTTTAACAAAAGGTCACTGGACGTGAGTCACGCTCACGCCCCCTCAGGCGGGGAGGAGGGGGGGGGAATTCTTTATCAGTGAAGTCCAATAGGATACGACCTACAGAACTATATATATATATATCATTTGTATTACCATCAAACTCTCTTGACAGTTGTTGCTTTCATTTGTAGCCTATCGTTTGGTTTTGTCTTATGGCCGAATTTACTGAGATCAATTTGACATGCAAATGCCGCATAGTTAGTGTTTAGAAAGCTTATCAGCTCTACTAATGAATCAAATTTATTCCTTTTATTATTTTTAGGTTCGTGGTTTAGTACTTGAAGAATTTACTGTTGAATCGTAAATATATTATCCATTGGCGATCAATCACTCGGCCGAATAGTTTAACGTCCATGTACGCTGTCCGACTGCTGCAGCAACGGCGAATTCGTAACCATAATTGGGTTCTACCTCCCTCGATAGCACCATTCACAAGCAATTCGCGCGCCAATCTAATCAAAATTTCAATCATGTAACGCGGGCTCATTTTGTGAAGTAATTTATGCGTGCGCTATATTTGATTCTTTCGCGCGAATATTTGGGGGGTCAAAGCCGCGTATATCCGCCGGTACTGCCGGCCGGTTTGTAGTTATATATAGTTTTTATTTACGAAATAAAGGTAAAATGTGTGATCTGTCAAACATTAAGTAGCTCTAGGTTCATACATTTAACAACGTTTCCTGTCGAGCAGCTTTACTTGAAAAAGGAGCGCCTTGGCGATGTTTAGTTGTTTCGATCGCTCGGAAATAATCTTAGACTTCAGTCATTTTGTCGATTATCTCGGTCAGTAAAACGCAAATTGTCGGGCTAAGGTAACCGAGTTTTGGTGCAAGGAGAAGTGTACGGAAAGAGATGGCTACGGAACGCAGGTTGAGGAGATGGATCATCTTGCAATTGTTACCATGCAGCTGTATGTCGGCAGCAGTTGAAGTGGTCGTCATTTATACCTCCAGAAAAAGTGGTGATTTTTAGTATTCTTGATGTATTTGTAGATCTGGTACAGTGGTTGCTATAAAACATGCACAGCATTATACTCTTCATATTTTGTCTAAAGATACTCTTGGAGAAACATATCACAAACTTTTACACAAAAGCAATGAAAGGTTTGGAGTAGTTGTGTTTCTGGAAAAGAGAAATGATTTTATGAAAGCCTCAAAAATATTTCGTTCAAAAGGTTCCATGAAAATTAATTGTAACTAAATTTTTGAGAATAACTGATATTAAAGAAGTTATTTCAAAGACCATGATGAACTTCATGAGCATCTGAATCCGTGGCACCCTGCCGATGAACTACGATTCATTCGTAGTTCATCAGCAGGGGAGCTGAGGTAGCTCCAACAGTTTAATTTTGTCGGGCGTCAATTCTACAGCTTTAAATTATCACCTTGTGGTTTGTTTATGCGTTAGAGTTGACAAGCCCTTAACGAATCTGTCAAAGAGAAACTGAGAAATGAAGCAGGAATCAACCAAAAGTGCAATTCCAGACTTAACCGGTTGAAGGACCTTCGTCTGTAATTAAAAGTTACACTTCTGTACATTCTCTTTTGTTCGAAAAAAAATCGCGATGTAACCTTCAGCGTGCGGGTAAGAAAAACTAATGTGCGTGATCTTCATTCAGTGCAATCATAGAACAAACTAATAAAGCAACGCTTGCTAATAAAAGTTATTTCAATAATTCAAAGCATTAATCTGATAACGTTTGTGATCGATGAAAATGTGAAAAAGTAACTACATTTATTGAATACTAATTATTTGTTCCTTGAAGAATTGAATGAACTGAAAATGCCGACGAGTAAACAGAATATCTAACAACTGCAAACACGCCTGTGACCGATAAGCATTGCTCATTGAACTTGACTGACGATAATTAAATAATAAAATTAATAATATAATGAACTCTGGGAATAAGCACGAGTGTAGTTCATCAATAAAACGGGAACAGTTCTCTACACGACTCTTCAAAACGCCTATACATTGAAATGATTAATACTGAACTCTACCGGAATAAGCCGATTGAGCAGTGAATCTGAGAATACTCAATTAATCTGAAGCAAATGGACAACTGACTGATATTCATGTCAATGCCGAAATGTTTTTTTTTTTACAATTAATCACAGGAAAATGGTACTTTTCGCACCTTTTGCATCAAATAAAGAGCGCAAGGTTTAATTCTGTCACAGTTGTAAGACATCTGAAGGTCTCCGTCTGGAAGGAAAAGGTATTGAAAGTGTCTTTCAAGACACAGTCACAGATAGATGTTGCGAGGGCTTTGGAAGAGTAGATTTTTGTACCACTCTACCTGCGGAAGTCTTTCTCTGGTTCGCAGGAAATTCGCGATGTGTCGAATCTACGTCGGGTAGGGAAGCCATCGAGGCAGCCAAAAGTAAAGCCGGAAAAGGAAGGGCAACAATGAGCTCGGAAGTAAATTTGGAGCTGTGGAAGGCAGGGCAACAAGGAAATGCAAACTAATTTGGTGGCCACTGTACAACAGCTCCTCAAATGACATTTTAACTTTCCGGATTTATGTCGGAAAATTTGATTTTAAGAAACTGGCTTCTGAATCTTCAGAATCTTTGTTACAAACTAGACAGATTGATGTACAATTCATCGATGAAAAGCTGTATATTATGTTATCTATTTACAGTTTTCTCGACTATACCTAAGTCTTTTTCGTATGTTAGTAGCTTTTCTTTGCCATTTAATGTTACATGATTAAACTGTCTAATAAACATTATGATAGCCCTCGTAGATAAAGTCTTATACTTTCCTAAGCCGGCACCTGATTTAAGTTTTATCAGGGTCCGGTTGTACAAAATCCCGATTAAAGTGAACTTATAAATAAGGCGGCTAATGCGTTAACACTGGTATATAATTACCTAAAAGTCGATTAAGGTCGATTTTAGTTCCAGTAATTGTATGTGGGATCCAGAGCCCCATTTAAACCAGCTTGCCGAACCTGGGCTTCGTAAAATACCACAGGTAGAAGTGTCACAGCTTTTCAGCCTGGTCAGTTCTCTACTGTCTCCAGGTTTCCAGTGAACTTGAATTTAATATTTACAACAAAAACCTGATTAGAAAAAGAATAATAAAAAGCGTAATTGCGAAAAAAAAGTTACTGGATTCCTGAGGAAACATCAAGTAAAATACAACTGCATGTAGAAGTACCTTACACAGAGTCACAGCCTTTCAGCCAAGTTTCTCTGCCGTCTCCAGGTTTCCAGTGAACTTGAATTTAATATTTACAACAAAAACCTGATTAGAAAAAGAATAATAAAAAGTGTAATTGTGAAAAAAAAGTTACTGAATTCCTGAGGAAACATCAAGTAAAATACTGCAGGTAGAAGTATTTTACACAGAGTCACAGCCTTTCAGCCAAGTTTCTCTGCTGTCTCCAGGTTTCCAGTGAACTTGAATTTAATATTTACAACAAAAACCTGATTAGAAAAAGAATAATAAAAAGTGTAATTGTGAAAAAAAAGTTACTGGATTCCTGAGGAAACATCAAGTAAAATACTGCAGGTAGAAGTATTTTACACAGAGTCACAGCCTTTCAGCCAAGTTTCTCTGCTGTCTCCAGGTTTCCAGTGAACTTGAATTTAATATTTACAACAAAAACCTGATTAGAAAGAGAATAATAAAAAGTGTAATTGTGAAAAAAAAGTTACTGAATTCCTGAGGAAACATCAAGTAAAATACTACAGGTAGAAGTATAATTTTACACAGAGTCACAGCCTTTCAGCCAAGTTTCTCTGCTGTCTCCAGGTTTCCAGTGAACTTGAATTTAATATTTACAACAAAAACCTGATTAGAAAAAGAATAATAAAAGTGTAATTGTGAAAAAAAAGTAACTGAATTCCTGAGGAAACATCAAGTAAAATACTGCAGGTAGAAGTATTTTACGCAGAGTCACAGCCTTTCAGCCAAGTTTCTCTGCTGTCTCCAGGTTTCCAGTGAACTTGAATTTAATATTTACAACAAAAACCTGATTAGAAAAAGAATAATAAAAAGTGTAATTGTGAAAAAAAAGTTACTGGATTCCTGAGGAAACATCAAGTAAAATACTGCAGGTTTCCACTGAACTTGAAAACTTTTATGAGAAATCCTAACATGGGAAAAGAAAACAGTTGTAAAACATACGCGAGAGGAAAATCGCTGAAACATCTATCAATACACTAGCCCTAGTCCATAACATAATATAGTTTAGCTTTCCCTGAACGTTTAAGTGGTATTTATAACATTGTGGCTGTGTTATATCGAAAGGCAAGAAACTAAAATGGAGCTCGGAAATATTCCTTGATCTTTATTTTATTTTTACTTTGTCCCCCCAAAAATGGGTCGGTTGGGCAATGATAAACGAAACATTTTATTGGGATGGCCCTAGCTTATCTATATTAAACAAATATTTAATATAAACATAACTGGCATACTTTAATTTTAAGATTAATTAGCCTGTACCTATACTATGTTTTTTCTTTTCTTATAATAAAATATTTTATTGTAATTCATCCAATTAAGTAAACGAAAATTCGATTAAGAAATCTATTTTATGGTTAGCTTACCCCAGTTCGGACAATGTAAAAAAAGTTCAGGACCGTTTGCCATGACCTAAACTGAGCGTGACTAAAAGCTGGACACAGTCTCAGGCACTCTCATCGAGTTAACATACGAAGCCAGCAGCGTAATCGCTTTCTTTATACCGCTGTGACACACGACAATTCCTCGAAGCTGATGAAATCGTCTCTCTTACGAACGCATCGTCCATTTCCCCCGATTTCCCCAGCATGGAGGAAACTACAAGAAACATGATTCGGCCTAATTCCTGTCCATTTGAAGCGACCCGAGTCCTTAGTTATTCCATCAAACTTCTTGACACAATGCCGGCACGTTTAGCCTTTATGTGTGGCCCTATAAATCCCTTGCTTAATTCTTCTAGTATACGTACCTTGAATTTACATGAAAGATTCTTCGTACTCTTAGCCGGCGTATCAACGTGAGAGACGGGAGTCGACGGAGGCGTTTCAAAAAATGGCGGGAACTTCGCGTTGGTTCTGCCCGTGATCTTGATTTCGGAAGCCGTAATAATTTCCCGGAGCTCTTCAAACTCGCTAGAACATAAAAACTTTTCCTTCTCAAGGTTCTTGCGGCGTAATGCTCGGCAAAGAATGCTGAACAAAGTCGATACAACAACGTCTTTCCTCCTCCCTGTACATGCAGAACCGTTCAGCGGCAGCTTTGCCGCCATGTTGGCCTTCTACACTGTCGAGTGGAAACTCGAAAACTTCCCCTTGAAATAGTTTAAACGCATCGCTAGCGATATACTTCAGACTTCCCTCTGCCATCTCGCTCGAAAAAGCGTACAACTTTTTTGAAGGATCAAGGCCATATACGAAAACGCGAAAGAGGCAAATAGTAGCCTGCTTGCCGGCTCTCCTGTAATTCTTTTCGGTCGTTTCTTTTCGGATTGGGTCACCTGTGGCACGCGGTCAAAATGAGGCGAGGACAAAAATGCCCCATTTTGACCGCGTGCCACAGGTGACCCAATCCGAAAAGAAACGACCTAAAAGAATTACAGGAGAGCCGGCAAGCAGCCTAGGCAAATAGTCGCGGCACCGATGTGAACTCGCCTTCCGCCTTGATTTCATAACTGAAAATGTCGGAACGAAATGTAATCTTATGTACCGTTGTCTCATATTAACTATTAAGACTGTGCCTTAAAGCATCTCTGCTCAGTATAAAACAAACTTTGTACGTGATGACAAGCTTCAAAGTAGACAACACTGCGTGTTGATGGAAACTTACATTGGATTATTAAGTTACCATAACAACTAATCATTTGGCCCCAGTCGCCTGCTGTGAGATTCAGATGCTCATAAAGTTCGTCATGGATGTAGCTATAAAATTTAACTGACTTTGAAAGAACTTCAGTTTATTTTTAATGACAAGGGTGCATGCTTCCACTGACTGATATCGCAAATAACAGCCATCAACATTTGAGTTTACTAATTTGTGGTGACAAAGTCATTTACATCAACAAAACTTATCATACAGTTTAATAATACAAAGAAACATCAGTCTCTAAATAGAGCTATGAACTACTGGGAACTTTTGAAGGACTTTTTGGCCTACTCCCTAGCCAGCAACTGCTAATTTCAGCAAAATTAGTACAAGAAAGCCCTCAAGACCTGTAGAAATAAAACCAAAAACTACCTTAAATTCATCTAGATTCAAACAATAAAATTCAAAGACTTTTGTGCAAGTATTGCAAACAGATTTTGAGACCAACAACACAATCTGAATCAACTGAATATTTTTGTTGTCAGCAAATGCTGTTTAAGTGGAGACTATAGCCCGGCTACTTGGTCTCACTTGGCCATTTTAATATCTTCAAGCTATCAGATGTGCCTTAAGGTATACCTCATACTCCTCTAATTATTCAAAAATATCAAAATAAGAATGTACCTGAACAAAAGCTTGAAACTCTAATGGCAAGAACAAATGAAGGCCTACTCTGGGTCCTTAGGTCGCCGCGATGAAGTGCGACATTGAGCGACTTAAGGCGACATAAGCATTTTTTTACAAAAAACAATGAAATAATAGGCGACACTGGGCGTTATAAGGCGACATTGGGCATTATAAGGCGACATTAGGCAATACAAGGCGACATTTGGTGATAGAAGGCAATGTAAGGTGACAGTGTGGCTTTCACCATGTCACATACATAAGGTGACATTCATTGACCATACATTGTACTGTATATCTAAAATACTACTACTACTTGTGAGTTTTTGATTGGGCGACATTGGGCGACATAAGGCGACATTGGGCGACATAAGGCGACATAAGGCGACCTAAGGACCCAGAGTAGGCCTAAATGAAGTTTAAACAGAGTAGCTGCAAGGATCCAGCTCTATTCCACCTCTTTTTCTTGTTGGAGATAAATGAGATGCAGACTTTGATTATAGCCACTATAGTTGTTTCAAGGCTTATTAAACTTAAGTGTTTTTTAATCCTGTTCACAGGGTCACATAGCTCTAATGGCCTAGGTCTAAATGATTGAATGTAGTTGGTGTATATATGCCACCATTCAAGAAAAAGAAGCTCAGATGTCACTATAAACTGCTCAGTAGCAGTAGCTTCACAGCGATCCCAGTGCCAAATCTGAAGAACCCCAGAGGAAATGTTCCAAATACAGCAACTTTAGTCATCTTTTTAAGTGTAAACAAGCCAATGCTTCCTTTAAAAAAATTTTTATTGCTTAAAGAATAGCAAAATTTAAAAATACATACAAAGACTGTACTAAATGTTAAAGTGATTTTCATAAACCTGTGAAACAATTATTGCTTGTTAATTATCATCTAATAGCCAAATATACACAAAAGAAAACAATAGAATTAGCATTTAATAGCACTAAATATTCTAGTATGTTTCACAGGTTTATGAAAATCACTCTATAATACTCGGATATTGTTAAGAATACTCAATACTCGGATAAAACAATCTTTATAAAACAAATATAGCTGAATTTTGATTTGAATCTTTTCATTTTATATCTTTTCATATCAACATACATGATACGTGCATGTAGCTTATTTTCATCATTACAATTTGTTTTATTGCCCAAGAGCATGCAGGTGTACCAATTGTGTTCATGCAGCGAAATCTACCCTGCAAGCAGAGGTTTCTCATCTCTTTGCCTGTCCTGTCCGCCGAAAGAAAGGGAAAGGACAGGAAAGGCAAAGAGATGAGAAACCTCTGCTCGCAGGGTAAGCGAAATCAAATCATAAAAAAATTGGCTGGCGGTCATTTTTTTTGTAAACTGCAGACACGCCAAATAGTAAGAATTTGTTGTTTAGCTTTCAACAAAATTTATGAATGAGACAGACAAAATAAATAATCAAACTATAAACACTAAATATCACAATCAGCGCAGCTACCAAAATTAAGTCTGTGGCATAAATCGCGCGTGTAAAACTCATAAACACAAGCAAATGTAATTTGCATTTTACAGAATTTAAAAGAAACTAACATGATATGGAGAGGGCCTCATACCAGTTCAGAAATGATGAAATATTCTGGTGTTAGCCATCAGCAACGACAATCCGACTACAACAATTTTGCCCAGTGTGTAAAGTAAAATATTTTGTTAAAATGTTAAAATGGTTCTCCTTACAGTTTTCCTTCCACAAAGCCACAATATAGTGACATTTATAGTACGATGCTAAAGTTGTTAATATCAAAATTCGGTCGAATTAAATTCCAGTGTGAAGCAGTCTCTAAACAACGTTACCAAAACAGAATAGCTTTCAGTTTTGTCTCACAACTCTTCCTCAACCTATCCATCATATTGCCTACGAAATCGAAACACTTTCTAGCCAGCACTTCGACTTGGATACTCCGTTGTATTGAGAACGCCTGAAAATGAAGTACCTTTCATCACAGAAGTTTTAATCCAGAAAAAGGTTATCTTCTCCATCAGATCAGAAAAGAGTCCCAACTTCATCTGATTCCTCTGAAGAATGGTGAGATAATGCGAATATCCCGTGTTAGTTCATGTTAATTTCGACGTTAACCTTCGTGACAACTTTTCGTTGCAAATAACCAACTCAGTTAAGGCTATGAAGATCCGATAAATATGGCTCAAGTAGGTTGAAAGTGTGATACAAACTTCGCCAGTGAAAGTTAACTCTCTCCTCCTTTTGATCGCGCACATGCGACGAACACAATCCAGACGTTGCCACGAACGCTCTGCGAACAATTATATCCGATGGGGGTGGTGATGGCATCGAATATCTAATGCGCATGCCTGTACACTAGACATAACTTCCAAAGGCCAGATTTATGGCGGGCTCACATTGAAGATTAGTTTGTGAAGGAACCATGCTAGCGAATTGCTCGTGCATTAGAGCCCGCAAAATCTAGTGATGAACCACGGAAGCCCAAGCTCTGTTTATGTAAATTATATTTTACAAGGGTTTGTATGGGAATTTTTTAATCTGGTTTTTCGATAAATATACTGTAATAAAGTGAATAAAACTTACCTGGTGTCTATGATCTGTGTCTTGGCTGTGTCTGTACGTAGTTTCAGCGAATTTGGGCGAATTTTGAATCCCTTACTCTTCATACTAAAGAAGAAATGAAAGGTAGGAGACGAACTTCAAATCTCGGGTTCAAAGCCACTCACGTTTGGGTCGATTTTTTCACGAAAATCGCATCGAGTTTACATTCTATCCCCATCAGCATACGCAGTGATAAATGTCCAGTCTATCTGTGCCAACCAATCGAAGATATCTGTATTTGCCGAGCTACAATCCACTATTGAGTCCGCCAAAATCTTGCCAGAAGCAGCCATCTATGCCCGTGACTCGCCAATGTGGTGCCAACACAGGAAACCCAAGCTCTGATAAGGTCCGTTGGGAATTTTAAAATCTAGCTATTCGATAAATATATTGTAATAAAATGAATAAAACTTACTTGGTGTTTATTGACTATGTTTGTATGCAGTTGCAGCGAATTTAGGCGAATTTTAAATTCTTTACTCTGCAACTAACGAAAGCTAGATTTAAAAATTCCACAGCTTGGGATTCCTGTGTTAACGATTTTGGCACCACATTGGCGAGTCACGGGCATAGATGGCTGCTTCTGGCGAGATTTTGGCGGACTCAATAGTGGATTGTAGCTCGGCAAATACAGATATCTTCGATTGGTTGGCACAGATAGACTGGACATTTATCACTGCGTATGCTGATGGGGATATAATGTAAACTCGATGCGATTTTCGTGTAAAAAATCGACCCAAACGTTAGTGGCTTTGAACCCGAGATTTCAAGTTCGTCTCCTACCTTTCATTTCTTCTTTAGTATGAAGAGTAAGGGATTCAAAATTCGCCCAAATTCGCTGAAACTACGTACAGACACAGCCAAGACACAGATCATAGACACCAGGTAAGTTTTATTCACTTTATTACAGTATATTTATCGAAAAATCAGATTAAAAAATTCCCATACAAACCCTTGTAAAATATAATTTAGATAAACAGAGCTTGGGCTTCCTGTCGATGAACATTCTCAGTAAATTCTAACAGAGCGAGTGTTGTTAATTAGACATGTTTTGTTTATCTCGGTAAGGGGTTGTTTACACGAAGAAAGGTTGGCCCCAGTGCTAAGACTAGACGAATTTTTTCGTTATGCAAGACTCAAGGGATAGCCATAGTAAGAGGACCTATTGATATGCATACGAGTCCGAAATACGCTTTCTGTATATGATCAATATCGACGTTTACATTCATACAGTTCTCATTACCAAAACTCTCTCATGCACTCTAGCTAATTACTCTAATATCAGTCTAAGGGTTTCAAATCACAGTGTTTTATTAGTGCGAAAAAGGACCTCACTCACAATAACAACAAAAGGTGTTTAACTTAAAAGTTTTGCCAAGTCTATTTTCATATCCTGCATAGCGCAGCATTACGACTTGTGCTCGGTCTATATTGTGAATGAGTCTTTTGCGGGAACGTAATCACGTGGATGTGATGTGGAAGGCTAAAAAATCTGACTTCATTTATTTAAAGGCACTTGTACGAGATCGGCAGTGTTATTAGCAAAACCTGTTTGTAAATGCTATTTCCACCCCAAATCCAATCGATTGTCGATCTTTCCAAAACAGCGTTTTTAAAGACAGTTTGCCCCCCACCATCTATGGCAACGCCCATGGGGTCACGAGCTCAGTTCATTTGCCGAACTTTCAAATACACAGTTTCATTCAATTGCATTTCCCGCTAACTTTTTAAACTTCTAGTGCTATTGTTTTTTGCGGCCCGCTTCCTTTCTTTGATTCTTCTGAATCTCCTGTTGAAAGCACCTCCCAGTTATAACACGTGTGATTCAAACGCTTAATTTAATGCTTCGTTTAAATGCTTTGATCCGCGAGTTTGGCCAGACTAAGTAAACAAAGTAAACTTACTCTAGCCTGAGAATCGGCCCGCAACACGCCGAAATTGTTCTGCTCGTTCAACCTTTGATGAGTTGTCTGTTTTATTAAACGCGTAACAGTCTTCCGTTCGTTTGTGAACAGGATTTTATCAGCAAACTAACTACAAAATAAACTGTCGAGAATCGGACCGCTTCACCGCAAAATGTCCTGCTCGTTTCACGTTTTGATGAGTTGTCTGTTTTATTAAACTCCGCCGTTTGTGTGAAACAGGATTATATGAACAGGCTAACTGCAAAATAAAATTCCTGGAGAATCGACCCGCAAGTTAATCAGTTTTTTTTTATTAAACACCATTCATGTCAGTAAACCTCCATAATTTTTGTCAGCATCATAGATCTTTATATGACTTTCCCCCCGTCAGCAACAGCGTGGCGACAGAACTACATATATGCTAATCGAAGAAGTGGTGAATAGTTCTATTGTTAGTTATATCAAAATAGCCACGACTCTGCAGATATCGTACCCTGGTTCCAGAGAAAACAGTTCTCTTCTCGCTGCTTCGCAGCTCTCTGATCGCCGCTCCGCGGCGGTTCTCCGGCTCTAGAAAACTCTGGAACCAGGGCACAGATATCGCGTCTACATCCCTTCTGCGGAACACGATGTTATAAATTGCAAAGAAATAGAATCACAAGTTGCGAACGTAGTAAATAAATTGTTTCTTTTACGGATGGTGGGCAAAATTACGGGGAATCGATACTCTGCAGAACTTGGCTACGAATTCGCCGTTGCTGCAGCAGTCGGACAGCGTACATGGACGTTAAACTATTCGACGGAGTGATTGATCTGTTTACGATTCAACCGTAAATTCTTCAGGAATCAAACCAGAATATTAGCAATAATAGAAGGAATAAAGTTGATTCATTAGTGAGCTGGTAAGCTTTCTAAGGACTAACTATTTGGCATGTGCACGTAAAATTCATACTCAATTAAGTAAATTGCCATGCATAAAACAAAACCAAACGATAGGCTATTGCCGGTGTTTCTTTGTCTCCACCAAAGCAACAACATTCAAGAGAGTTTGATGGTAATACAAAGGATTCAGTTACACACTGAAACGAAAAAACTCTGCAAAAGACTTACATACAGTATATCATATATAGAGATTATTACATGTTAAGAGCTTGATATCGTTTTTATTCACGAGGTTTTCGTATCATATCGCGAACGAGTGAGTCCGCAAGCGAGTGAGCGATATGATACGAAAATCGAGTGAATAAAAACGATATCAGGCTCTTAACATGTCATAATTTGTTTATTATACATTTAAAGTGAATACAATAACACAAAATTAAGCATAACAAAATTTCTTTCTAAAAGCAATAGTACAGTGAAGTGATATCGTATCACTTCACTGATATGGTTTTTATTCACGGCTTTATCACACGGATATCAACCCCAAATGTGTAATAAATATATATATCCTTTATATTTCCATCAAGCTTTCTTGACAGTTGTTGCTTTGGTAGACACAAAGAAAGATAATAGGCTTTGTTTTCCTTTGTGTTTGACGGTAACGAGGTAGCAAGTTCAACCGTGAAACTCTGCCATTTTGGCCTGCAATGCCAATGTTTTGATCACACATTTTCAATTTATTTGTATACAGAAATGACTTTAAATTATATCCGAATCGTTATGGCAAGAAAATTGCGGCTTTTGAACTGATCAAAAATATCCGTGTTGTACCTAAATAATTTATTTTTATTTTTTTATTAGTACGACCACAATAATCTTTGCAACCATCTACCCATGGGTTAATAATATAGAAGGTTTTTATTTTTATTTTTTATTTCGTTAAAAAACGGTGCAGCGGTAACATTCCACTTAAACATGGAATGGGCCGGCTTCTGGATTCTATCAACGATGCATGATATCCAGCCCAGGACACATAACTGCCTTTAGTGAGCTCCGCATCTAAGTGCTTCCGGCAGTGCTCAAGCCATTGCTGTTCCTTTGAAATGGCATATGGGAGTTGAGAGGTATCATTCTGGCTTTCTCTAGCTTTCAATCCGACTGGGATATTCACTTCCGATGTCTTCAAGGCGACTGCTTTTACTGTGCTGTACTTCACAAGTTGATCTCTGATTGGCTTGCTGGACATACTCTTCTGTTGGAAATTGGAAAAGACTTATTCCAGTTCCATGAAATGACCCTTGTGCAGTGGTTGACGAGGGATTATGATCGATGTTGTCAATTGTGCCAACAGTAAAGAGGCCGTTCTTGAGTGCGAGCGGGCAGACTACTCCGGTTGACTTGAAGTGGTTACAGACAGATGTTGCAAGGCCGTTCAGAATTTCATCTACTCTTACTATTGTAGCTTTTACTATTGTAGCTAACACTGAGACCGCACTTCAATGAAAACGGTAATAAAGCTTTTATTATAGTGAAAGAGTTGACATTTCTTGACTTCTGATTTCTCAAGGCCCGTTGTTTGTAGTTATTACGCCGTGATCAATCAAGCGTGTATACATATTTCGCTCGGTTTAAATTCATATAGGGATATAGAGGCACTGTTATTCCTTTTTAGAAAATAGTTTAACCAAGCGAAAAAGTATTAGGAGTATGCTTTTAGGGATTATGAGCTAGAAAAACAAAAAATATTTTCGCAAATAAATGAAAAACTAGTAACTTGAGATAAAGTCACGTCACTCTCCTCCCCCCCCCCCCCCCCCCAATTTTTTTTAATCCTCCTGACTTTTAATGTCAACTTTTTACTTAAAATCTTCTTAATCGCTCATGACATCATCTTATATATCTAGCAGGTGAATTAGTATTTTGAAAACCAAATTTTCTTGGTACATTTTGCCATTGTAATCCATCCAAAAGACAAAATAACAGTATTTTGCCTCCACTACACAATTCAGACACACACAGTCACGTAGGATACTTGGGTATGTCGGTCAACCGAGCCCAACAGCGTTTATTCATATAATTGCTCATAATAGCTTACAGGCATTCGTTCTTCAACTTTTGGTCTCTATTTACTACTATTATTAATTATTGCGACACTGCCGGATACGAAAACCCAAAACCACTGAGTGGACTAAACGGGAACGTATACTCCCACCAAATAATGCAGTGCCGCCAACTCTGGGAGCTGAGGTCATCTAAATACATAATTGCTCATAATAGCTTACAGGCATTCGTTCTTCAACTTTTGGTCTCTATTTACTACTATTATTAATTATTGCGACACTGCCGGATACGAAAACCCAAAACCACTGTGTGGACTAAACGGGAACGTATACTCCCACCAATGCAGTGCCGCCAACTCTGGGAGCTGAGGTCATCTAAATACATTTAGTCCGATATGATAAATACAATCTTATGCCGATTTAAATTAAACTCGGACGATTCAATCAAAAAAAAAAAAGAAGCAAGGTAGCAAGGCTGACCTAGAATGAATTCAACCTCTTAACAATCACCTACTTATGGCACACTACATTACCCATAATTCTCAGCACTACTCTCCCCAGGCTTCTGTTCCGTGCCAGCAAAATATTCATTTCTGTGATTTTCGTACCTCAACTAACATAAATTACACATTTTGCCTCCACTACACAATTCAGACACACACAGTCACGTAGGATACTTGGGTATGTCGGTCAACCGAGCCCAACATGCATATAGATTTACAAAGGTAGGGCCCGAGGGGTGAACCCGTTAGCCTTTGCCACTGACGTGACCGGCTTAGCATTAACATATTCCCATCTATCATGCCGCTGGAAGTTTCTGTCTGGGATACGAGAATTAGCGGCTGAAAATGGTCCGCCAGACCTTTTGAAATGTGTACTAAATTTGGAATTATCGGGGACAATATCTTTGAATAATTTCTTAAACGATCCCCTAAAGTAGAGTAGCTAACATGCTTTTTCATACACAAAAGGCGTTTCTGCTTATGGATCCAAATAAAATATCACTGGAATTTCGTTAATTCCGGCCTTAGACATATATGTATATACAACCTTAATAACTGGACAAAATACGATTTATGCTAGATGTAGACTTGGATGTCTCTATCAAATATTGTAAATATAGCTCCAATGAAATGGATTGGCGAAAACAGATTTTACTTATAAGAATTCATGTGCAAATAATGTCCATCTATTAAATGCTATAAGGTAGGCTTCAGTAGTCCCTCTGGATCTGGATGCTAGAACTGCTTTATTTCAGGTTCTCCTTTAGCTGTTTGATTCTATCACTGGTAATGTCTGATAACCTGGAGAAAGAAAATGAAACAAACAAAAAATAAGGGCATACGGTGAAAGCAGTGATATGGCAAAAACCATGTCAGTATTGAAGTATTGATAAATTTCATAACATGGTAAGATTATAATGCCCATCCAGGGCGTGGCCACAATGCCTGATACACCCCTTCAGGGTACCCCTTTAGGGCCGACTGAAAACACATTTTCAGCGATTACGTGTTACACAAATTCTTTCAAAATCTGTGCAGAAACATAACACCATTCCTAGTTGAAAAACATTTATTGCCAAATATACAATTGTTAATTGGCTTTACCTCTCATAAACAACTCCGGATTATTTATTGCTTAAAACTACCCAATCTTGGACGAAATCAGTCCAATGTATCCCATCTGAACAAAGTACAGGCCAGAAATGACCCAATTTCACAGCGGTACAATTACCATGCCTCTAGCATTACATACTCGTGTAATCAATTACTTTACAAGTCAGATAGACAGGCTGACATAAGCAATTGTTGTCATAACTCCCAATCCTGGGAAAATGCATTTACCCCACAATATCGTGGTCGATAATACCGAGTATTAAACTTTGGCACCTTAGCCTTAGTTTGGCACCTTAGCCTTGTAACAAGCATGCGAACCTATCGCACGTGTGCGGACCCCATATAGGACTTCAGAGCCGTTCATTACAATTTTGGCTGCGTTTACATTGTCTGTAAAATGCATTTACCCCGCAAGTTCGTGGTTGCTGATAATGAGTATTAAACTTCGGCAACTTAGCCTTGTAACGGCATGCGAACCTATCGCACGTGACCCCATAAATGGTGAATCAGTAAGAAATGCGTAGTCATTAATAGTATCGATGATCGTCATAATCTATTATTCAACTAATTTCTTCAACATAAGAATTTAGCTATCTTGGAATCCATTGTGCCTCCAAACTTATTCCCTTAATACAGTTCTGATAAATATCTAAAGCGATACCGAAACTGCAGATAGGCCGGGACCTCAGAGCCATTCATGACGATTTTGGCTACGTTGTTTACATTGTCTGTAAAATGCATTTACCCCGCAAGTTCGTGGTTGCTGATAAGTGAGTATTAAACTTCGGCAACTTAGCCTTGTAACAGCATGCGAACCTATCGCACGTGTGCTGACCCCATAAATGGTCAATACTAAGAAATCAGTCATCATTAATAGTATAATCTTCATAATCTATTATTCTACTAATTCTTCTGCATAACAATTTAGCTATCTAGGAATCCATAGGTCTGTGATAAATATCTAAAATGATGAAATGTAGATATGGCACCTAGAACGTTCATGACAATTTTGGCTACATTTATATAAATGTCTGTAAGCCATGACACAGTTTATGAGCAAACACTTTGACAGACAGGGAGACTGTATACAACCGGCTCTATTAAGTAGAAATTTGAGACATTTCCGATTTCTGACCTATTTTGGTGGAAAAACCTTTCTTCAAAGTCTAATGTACTTCCACATGCTGTAGCGGATGCGTCACTGAAATAGACTCGGTCAGTCTATGTTTAACAGGCCATAAAGGGATACCGTTAAGTTTATTAACAACCTAAGTTCTATAACAGACAGAATAAGCCGAGTAACATACAACTGCTGATTTGGTAGCGGAATTGCAGAGTGATAACAGCGTGAATATTCCTTGTCGTAAGTCTAGAAACATTCCCCATTGCACACAATTACAACTGAAATAACTTTGCCGCAAAATATTGCCAATTTTCTTAACATGGAATGTGGAACTTAATGAATGGAACACTGCGGTAAGATCTTTTGACAAGCTTTGAATTCTTTTATCTTTAGCGGAAATGGTAGCATCTGAAGCGTTAAATTAATTAGGGCACCAAATATATTTCCAATGAGAATTAACTTCATTAGGTAGGAACCGAACTTAAACAGATCGGAATGCACTTGTAAACTGACAATTTGCCTGCTAGAATATAACTGAATGTTACTACAAATCCATAGTATATATACACTACAGTAGATTTCCTTCAGATCTCCACTTTTTAATTAACAGTTTTGAGCAATTCGACCTTAACGAAATATGGTATTGAACTGAAAACGAAAGGCAAAACGTGCGATTCGTCTGTAAATATCCACTAAAACAACCAATATGTCATTTGTTCTTCAAAAATTACTACGTCGTAATAACGGCTTTCAAGTCGAAAGACTGCACATGAAGTGCTCCATGCTTAACAAATTCCTTTGAGGACAGACACATATTCTCATCTAAACTTGTTCTTATATAGATACAATTATTTGTATGTGTAAGATCTAGAATTAACTTACGGACTTCTGAAAAGAAACAGATAATGGTTAACAATATTCGACTTGGTCTGACACTTCTGAAATACAATCAAGACACAATAGTTCGTTAAACGCTTCTTCTCCAAACACGGCTTCTTCAAGAGCCGACTTATTATTTTGTGCCTTTTAAGGACCAGGAATGTACAAAAACGGCAATAAGTAGCTATAGCCAAGGTAGACAACATATAAAACAATTAAACCGAGGCACACCATTGCCACCCATTGTTTAAAAGCTCTACGTAAATTCCCCTAACAGAGTTGCGCCTCTGAGAAGTTTTAAAATTTAGTATTAATGTTTTCAAGTTGTTGGCATTCAACCTCTGGTACGTTACGTATACTAAAACCACAATCAACCTCTAAGGAACTCACAATGACAAAATCAAAAATTCCAGTTAACCGGAACATACTACACCTTTTTCGTAAATGTCGACACTTTCGCCTAGTCGTTTATGGAGCATTTGACGAGCGGCAAGGAAGTCAGGACAATTCGCCAACCAGCGTCCATATAGCCTGTGTCGCAAGCATTTCTGTGGGTTTTCCGATTGTGTCGTCTGTGTGGTATAAAGTGGTAATCTGGGAACCAGATTATGGCTTGGAGTTTCCCTCACTCTTTGATGTTAGGCTCTGGAGGATGTGAAAAGCTTAGGCAATTTCACAACTCTCGCTTTTGCTCTGTAGATAGTTTTCTCCTCCTCCTCATCTTTGACCGCTTCTAGTACGGCTTTAGCGGATTTGTACTGTTCCTGGTTGCTTTTTTTTTTTTTTTTTTTTTTTTTGAATGAGGGCGTTCCACCTGAAGTTTTTATCTGCTTAATTTCTCTAATCTGTTCTGCTGCACTTTGTGAGTCATTAGACCTTTTAAGGGCTGCCATAGTTCTTTATAAGAGTAATCACATCTGAAAAATGAGATCTTCGTTGTTGCGTTCGGTGTTCTTTTTAACTTCGGTTTCTTCCAAAAAAAATGAAGCAAGGTAGCAAGGCTGACATAGAATGAATTCAACCTCTTAACAATCACCTACTTATGGCACACTACATTACCCATAATTCTCAGCACTACTCTCCCCAGGCTTCTGTTCCGTGCCAGCAAAATATTCATTTCTGTGAATTTCGTACCTCAACTAACATAAATTACACGTTTCGATACCCATTGACAAATTGTCTCTCCCCTCCCCCCATAGGCCGGATTTTTTGGCACCCTTGTAAATCGTTTCTTCCATACTCGGGCACCTTTCTGCCAAGTTTGGTGCTTTTACTCAAATATGCACGATCTCCACTATTTTCGTCGCTAACAGACCTGACTATAAGGCGTCTCGATTGAAACTCCGAAGCCACTTTGCGAATTTAAACAAATGTCATAAGTTTTAAGATTTTTGCCTGATTCTGCTCAAATGTTCACAAATAGTACACAATTTATTGATACAACTGATAATGTCAAAATCTTGACCTGGATCACACATACAATTGACGTAATTGTGACGTAAGTTAACCCCACTTTTTGACATTTTGAGCCATTACTCGAAATCTGGTCGAATGATTTCTTTCTTGAAAACAACACAAAATTGGTCTGAATTTATCACCTTACTAACGGTATCAAAGTTGAAATGACCGTAGCTTTCTGTCAATAGAAGTGATAAGATTCCAAACTACTTAAAAGTATTCCCCAAAGCTTACAAAATCTTGATGCCAAATAAAATTGTACTAGCGAAAACAGAAAAAAGGTTGTGAATATTTCTAGTTTCGAGAGAGTAAAAAAGTCGAAAAATGGCACAACCTCGAAATCTACAAATTTCAGGTTTTCTAAAAAAAACTCCAGAATTTTTTAAAAAGGTTGTGAGCATTAAATTCAATCATTCATAAGAATAATACACAAAATGCTATGCTGAAAATGACTACAATTGGAGATATGATTTTTGAAAGTGGAGAAATCAGAGGAAAGGTTTTGACTTTTGGAGAGTGTTTTGTTTACATCTAGAGCGGCCACGGCTGACTGACAGAATATGCACGTGCATTCAAATGTTTACAAATTATCGTTATGACTTGGAGGTACAATGCACAACCAGTTTCTAATAATCTATACATATTTTTACAGAAATTAGTTATCCCTTGTACCCCCTGGTCATTATCATAATTTCTCGACTTTTGAATGCACGTGCCTATTAGTCAGCCGTGGCCGCTCTAGATGTAAACAAAGCCCTATGTAAAACCTCGGCTCTGATGTGCTCCTCTTTGAATCTCCAATTGTAGATATTTCTCAGCGAAATTTGGTGTATTATTCGATTATGAAAGATTGAATTTATACCTCAGAAATGTTAAAAAAATTCTCTTGAGCGGCTTTTTTGAAAACCTGAAATTTGTAGATTTTGAGTTTTTGCAATTTTTCCACTTTTCTACTCTATCGAAAGAAATATTCACAACTTTTGTTTTTGTTTTTGGTAGTATACTTTTGTTTGCTATCAAGATTTACTAAGCTTTGGGAAATACTTTTAACCAGTTTGGATTCTAATCAATTCCGTTGACAGAAAGCTACGGTCCTTTCAATTTTGACAACGTTAGTCAGGTGAGAAATTCAGAGCCCACATTTTTGCCAATTCCGCCCAAGGGATTTCGATAAAATTTGTACTGTGTATGTGTGTTATAAATTTGAACAGTTTCCAGTTATTTAAAAAGAAATCGTTCGACTAGATTTCGAGTAATGCCGGCTCAAAATGTCAAAAAAGTGGGGTTGACTTACGTCACAATACGTCATTAGTATGCGTGATCGGGTCAAATTTTGACACTATCAGTTGTATCTATAAACTGTGTACTGTTTGTGAAGATTTGAGCAGAATTTGGAAAAAATCTTAAAAGTTATGACATTTTGTTTAAATTCACGAAGTGGCTCGAGTTAAAGTGCCTATAAGCCGTAGCCAGAAATCATTTATTTGGGCGCAGTAAAGTGTCTTAAATCTTGTTCAACCATTTTTGGGCGATTTATAGTCGTAGTATTGCTATAAAAAGCATTACAAATCCTTGAAATGACGTCATTTAAGGGCGTTATGCAAATGATTGTCCTAAACTCGCAGAAATGCTAGTCAGCAGTACTCATCTAAGGGTCTGTTTACATGACACGTTTAATCCCGCGGCGATATTTCTTATCAAATTTCTTTATAGTTGGATTATGATCATATATTCCCTGTAAAAAATGTAATGTTATGAGGGATAAAGTCGTACACAAAACAATTCATTTTCATCTCGTGACACATCTTGCCCCGGGAGCAGTAAACGCGTCATGTAAACCGGCCCTAGATTATTGAGCAACTACAGAAAGGCGACTGCCCGGCTACCGCTTTTGCTATTGAAAATGTGTGATCAAAACATTGCCTGCCAAAATGGCAGAGTTCCATGGTTGAACTTGCTACTTCGTTACCGTTCTACACAAAGGAAAACAAAGCCTATTATGTCTCTGTGTGTCTACCAAACTGTCAAGAAAGCTTGATGGAAATATAAAGGATATATATATATGATATATGACCGGGCTGAAGTTAGCTGCCAATTCGAAATTTCAAACGCGGAAACTGGCTCTTCATATGCGACGGCATAGGTATCCATTAACTAGCTCACTGCCAAAAGTGCGCACTTTTTCTTCAAAACAACACCCATTTAGGTCAACAAAAACATATCAGATGTCTCGTGTCCGCTCTAAAACACAGTACCAAAAATTAAAACTTGAATAACTCCTTCTAAACAAACACCATGATCAAGATATTTTGCAGGATGGAAGACCTTCGGTCATAGACCCCAGACCAGAGTAAATGAGAGTCACTCCATTCGCGCCTTCGTATTTAAAGGGGGGTGGGGTAAAAACCTAGTTTGCCTTATCCTAGTCATATTTACGTATTCAAACTTGAATAACTCTTTCTAAACAAACACCCTGATCAAGATCGTTTGCAGGATTGAAGACCTTCGGGCATAGACCCGAGACCAGAGTAAATGAGAGTCACTCCTGTCGCGTCTTCGTATTTAGGGGGGGGGGGGGGGGGGGGGGGGGGTGGGAGAAAAACCTAGCTTGCCTTATCCTGGTCATATTTACGTTTTCAAACTTGAATAACTCTTTCTAAACAAACACCCTGATCAAGCTCTTTTGCAGGATTGAAGACCTTCGGACATAGATCCCAGACCAGAGTAAATGAGAGTCACTCCTGTCGCGCCTTTGTATTTAAGGGGGGTGGGGTAAAAACCTAGTTTGCCTTATCCTAGTTATATTTACGTTTTCAAACTTGAATAACTCTTTCTAAACAAACACCTTGATCAAGCTCTCATGCAGGATTGAAGACCTTCGGGCATAGACCCCAGACCAGAGTAAATGAGAGTCACTCCTCTCGCGTCTTCGTATTTAAGGGCGGTGGGGTAAAAACCTAGTTTGCCTTATCCTAGTCATATTTACGTATTCAAACTTGAATAACTCTTTCTAAACAAACACCCTGATCAAGCTCTTTTGCTGGATTGAAGATCTTCGATCATAGACCCCAGACCAGAGTAAACGAGAGTCACTCCATTCGCGCCTTCGTATTTAAGGGGGGTGGGGAAAAAAAACCTAGTTTGCCTTATCCTAGTAATATTTACGTATTCAAACTTGAATAACTCTTTCTAAACAAACACCCTGATCAAGCTATTTTGCAGGATTGAAGATCTTCGATCATAGACCCCAGACCAGAGTAAATGAGAGTCACTCCTGTCGTGTCTTCGTATTTAAGGGGGGGGGGGGGGGGGGGTGGGAGAAAAACCTAGCTTGCCTTATCCTGGTCATATTTACGTTTTCAAACTTGAATAACTCTTTCTAAACAAACACCCTGATCAAGCTCTTTTGCAGGATTGAAGATCTTCGATCATAGACCCCAGACCAGAGTAAATGAGAGTCACTCCTGTCGCGCCTTCGTATTTAAGGGGGGTAGGGTAAAAACCTAGTTTGCCTTATCCTAGTCATATTTACGTTTTCAAACTTGAATAACTCTTTCTAAACAAACACCCTGATCAAGCTATTTTGCAGGATTGAAGACCTTCGGTCATAGATCCCAGACCAGAGTAAATGAGAGTCACTCCTGTCGCGCCTTTGTATTTAAGGGGGGTGGGGTAAAAACCTAGTTTGCCTTATCATGGTCATATTTACGTTCTCAAACTTGAATAACTCTTTCTAAAGAAACACCTTGATCAGGCTCTCTTGCAGGATTGAAGACCTTCGGGCATAGACCCCAGACCAGAGTAAATGAGAGTCACACCTGTCGCGTCTTCGTATTTAAGGGGGGTGGGAAAAAAACCTAGTTTGCCTTATCCTAGTAATATTTACGTATTCAAACTTGAATAACTCTTTCTAAACAAACACCCTGATCAAGCTATTTTGCAGGATTGAAGATCTTCGATCATAGACCCCAGACCAGAGTAAATGAGAGTCACTCCTGTCGCGTCTTCGTATTTAAGGGGGGGGGGGGGGGGGGGGGGGGTGGGAGAAAAACCTAGCTTGCCTTATCCTGGTCATATTTACGTTTTCAAACTTGAATAACTCTTTCTAAACAAACACCCTGATCAAGCTCTTTTGCAGGATTGAAGATCTTCGATCATAGACCCCAGACCAGAGTAAATGAGAGTCACTCCTGTCGCGCCTTCGTATTTAAGGGGGGTAGGGTAAAAACCTAGTTTGCCTTATCCTAGTCATATTTACGTTTTCAAACTTGAATAACTCTTTCTAAACAAACACCCTGATCAAGCTATTTTGCAGGATGGAAGACCTTAGGTCATAGATCCCAGACCAGAGTAAATGAGAGTCACTCCTGTCGCGCCTTTGTATTTAAGGGGGGTGGGGTAAAAACCTAGTTTGCCTTATCCTAGTCATATTTACGTTTTCAAACTTGAATAACTCTTTCTAAACAAACACCTTGATCAAGCTCTCTTGCAGAATTGAAGACCTTCAGACATGGATCCCAGACCAGAGTAAATGAGAGTCACTCCTTTCGCGTCTTCGTATTTAGGGGGGGGGGGGGGGGGGGGTTGGGAGAAAAACCTAGTTTGCCTTATCCTGGTCATATTTACGTTTTCAAACTTAAATAACTCTTTCTAAGCAAACACCCTGATCAAGCTCTTTTGCAGGATTGAAGATCTTCGATCATAGACCCCAGACCAGAGTAAACGAGAGTCACTCCATTCGTGCCTTCGTATTTAAGGGGGGTAGGGTAAAAACCTAATTTGCCTTATCCTAGTCATATTTACGTTTTCAAACTTGAATAATTCTTTCTAAACAAACACCCTGATCAAGGTCTTTTGCAGGATTGAAGATCTTCGATCATAGACCCCAGACCAGTGTAAATAAGAGTCACTCCTGTCGCGCCTTCGTATTTAAGGGGGGTAGGGTAAAAACCTAGTTTGCCTTATCCTAGTCATATTTACGTTTTCAAACTTGAATAACTCTTTCTAAACAAACACCCTGATCAAGCTATTTTGCAGGATTGAAGACCTTCGGTCATAGACCCCAGACCAGAGTAAATGAGAGTCACTCCTGTCGCGCCTTTGTATTTAAGGGGGGTGGGGTAAAAACCTAGTTTGCCTTATCCTAGTCATATTTACGTTTTCAAACTTGAATAACTCTTTCTAAACAAACACCCTGATCAAGCGCTCTTGCAGGATTGAAGATCTTCGATCATAGATCCCAGACCAGAGTAAATGAGAGTCACTCCTGTCGCGCCTTCTTATTTAAGGGGGGTAGGGTAAAAACCTAGTTTGCCTTATCCTGGTCATATTTACGTTTTCAAACTTGAATAACTCTTTCTAAACAAACACCTTGATCAAGCACTCTTGCAGGATTGAAGACCTTCAAACATAGACCCCAGACCAGAGTAAATGAGAGTCACTCCTGTCGCGCCTTCGTATTTAAGGAGGGTAGGGTAAAAACCTAGTTTGCCTTATGCTAGTATTATAGTGGCAACTTCTGATTTGACTGGGGTGGGGTAATCACATATTTTGCAATATTCTAAGCATATTTAGAACTTCAAACGCCGTGAATAACTCTTTCAAAACAAACATCAAAGCAAAGATATTTCGCTTCCTAAGAAATAATCGTTAGCATAGAGACTTCTGATAGGATGGAGGTAGGGTAAGAAATGGCTGTTTGCATCCCTAATGTTGTTCTATCTACTTGTTGTGACAATAAAAGTACGTGGTCATGAAATTGGGCGATGGCGTGGGTTTGAATACTAAAGACCTTGGCTGCTTACTATTTAACATCAAACGATCTGGTTGAAAATTTAAGAAAAAAATAGAAATGGGAAATAAAATAAATTTAAACATAACAATGATACGCACGTTCAACGGAACGACCGAAAAGAGCGGGGAAAGTGAATATATATATCTCGGAACGAAATGACGCGTACCATGCATGTGTTAATGTTTTCCAATATATATATATGGTAAAGCACCCCTAGCTTGCTCCTAACACGTTCTCTTAATAACACACACACAAAACCACCATGTATCTCAACTTGCGGTTGAATGACTTTTTAAGGTTGCATTTAATAAAGATTGCAGTTATACAACGTCTCTCCCTTTATTAGTACGGAAGATATGTGAACGTATTCGTGTTTGTAAAAGTAAGGTTAATGACTATCCATCGCGGGGCATTAAGCAAACTGCTGCAAATGATTAACCGAACATCCATGCATGAATGTTGAATGTCAAAACCCTGCACCTTTTTGAGAAGTATTGACAGTAGTTCCAGCGTGTTTTGATATTAGTATAACTGAATTTTATCCAACTTGGCCTGGCGGCCTAGCAGCCTAGCTTGCCCGAGTTTATTAGCGTGACCTCATATACTCATTCACCCTGTCTATCCCATATGAGGTCATGTTACGGTTTGTGTTTGACATAGGACGTGATTGTAAAAGGACGCCAACAAGTAATCGGTTGAGATGGGAGATAAGCGCCTTGTCAAGAAATACTTTGTCATCTGTAATAATAGGTCCTGCGTTCGTGGCCGTGTTAAATATATGAATTTGATCCCTCCTGTCACTCTTATGTTCCTTTCTCTTGCTTCCTTTATTGACATAGACTTGATAACCTGACTTTTCAACCTGAGTCAGGTAACATTCCTCAAAGCTTTGGCATATTAAAGTGAACTCCGTGATGTGAACTTCCGGGGTGAACTTGTTTTCGTGAGGGCGGTGCAGGTCCGATAAGGGACTTCCTTGCCGAAAACGTGTAAACTCTATTTAGGGTAATGCAATTAATGTGAAATGCCTGGGTTCGAGGATGAATGTAGCATTTGTCAATGATATACTATGACAACATAAACTTCCAGAGTCAGTTAAGTTGTTCTCAAGACAAGTGTACAAATTCATGAACTGAAGTCAATAGGTTGATCGTGTCTGTTGTCCCTGCATGCTATATTGTGTTGAACGTGATCTGTGCAGTACGATGAGAGCGATAAGAGGATTACGTGCAGCAAGTGTATGGAATATGCTCAATTGAAAGGGTGAGCAGGATATGATCTCAAATACTTGAAATGTTGTTCCTGTACTGGAATGGAAACGCATTCGTAAACTAAAGGCTATATATACGGTATAATTAAAATTTATAAACCAAAGCGTGTATGACTGTATTTAACGTCCTCTATGGGTATGCAGTTTGTGGCTTTGTTGAACTATTACAGTGTTATTGCAAAACCTGCGACTGCATTCACAAGTGTATAAACGCATTAACACTTGCAAAGTTTCATTTATAATGTCACGGAGCCGGATTGATCTGAACTTCATGGACGTACAAGAATGGTTCGTAAAAAGGTAAGTCCTCCAGCTTTTGAAACGCCGTATGTTAAAAACGGATTTAGCAATATAGGAAATGTCTAAGGGCATAAAGTTCATTTTTTTCTAATCAGGTTTTACCTTTTCAATACAAGACGTTATAAAAGATACGTCGAAATTATCTGATCTGATCATGATCTATCCGTTGTTTTTCTCTCGGACGCTAACACCGTTTCTTCTTTGTAGAACAAAATAAAATTTTGCGACCTTTTCTAAAATAATTATAAGAAATTCGTTGTATATGTTATGTAACACATACATAGGGCATGTTTCTAAGCTACCACAGTACTTTGTATACAAATATGTAGGTTTTTAAAATCATACTCTTTCTAAGTTAGTTTCGGATAACTGCGCATAAGTAGGTTTGCCAAAGAGCAAATTTCAACTCTTTGAAATGCACACGGGTGTGAATTAATTCAAAATTGAACAAGATACCATACGATAACCTGTTAATTACATGCAGGTCAAATAACAATAAGCTCATGCGCTTTTGCAAAAGCGATAAAGTAAA
Organism: Actinernus sp. WN-2022; assembly: GCA_030867875.1. Classification (NCBI taxonomy): domain Eukaryota; kingdom Metazoa; phylum Cnidaria; class Anthozoa; order Actiniaria; family Actinernidae; genus Actinernus; species Actinernus sp. WN-2022. The sequence goes on along the minus strand of JAOWCC010001634.1, from coordinate 133,416,983 downwards.
AGTGATGTTGCATGAGGCAATTTCGCGACGATTTTCAATGCAATTGACACAACTTTTAGCGAAACATTGATGCGGCATCAGGTATGTTACACGGGACAATTTTAGCGCAACATAGCTAGCACGTAGGCACTTAGACCCTCGTTAAATAATAAAATTGGGTGAGCCGGCTGGTGTTTGTTGGTTGGTGTAGTATCGTTTCCGTGTGCGTAGCGAACAGGTTTCTGGGACGACGTGCTGCGAAAAGTTAACGGCTAGGGTGTCACTCGAAGTAATCCCAACAATGTTGCCTTAACGCAGATTGCGAGTGCGACATGTTACACAATAATGACTTTACGCGCAAGAATGCTGCACGAAAAATTGTTGTTAAGACATTCGCAAACAAGAAAACATTGTTGCGGAAACATTGATGCTGATGTGTCTTGGGTGAGCAAACGAGCGGATTTTGCTGCCCGGCTGAACAAACAAGACACATTTCACAAGAAGTTGCCACTGTTATTAATTATCTATTTATTTATTTTCATTATGTCGATGACCACGTGTATATTATCTGTATGATATTTTAAAAGTATTACCCCGGCTGAACAAACCAAGCCACATTTCACAAGAAACAAATGCTGGCGCATGCGCCGTAACTACGTTCCCAGTGCCTCCTCGACTAACTGAAAAATCGGAGGCTCTGATAAGACATTCTAGGACATTGAAACTGCGCATGCCAGTAGGAAATTTACTTTGGCCCGTTACAGTACAATTCAAAAACCACAGAAATGAAATAATATGAAACAATATTATGTAGTGGACTTTGTAAAAACAAATTCAGAAACTGTCTCGTTTTTCTCGGCCAATGGCAATCAAGATACAGGGCGACCGTCGGTGTGCGTGAAGAGTTTTAACTTTTTGAACCTCTCGCAGTCGTTGTTCAACAGCCAATCACAATCTTGCTCCGTTCGTGTCTTACCAGAGCCTTCGATTTTTCAGTTAAGGCGAGGAAGCACTGGGAACGAGAAGGGCGTTTGTGTAGCAAATGTAGCACAGCCCTAAACTCACTCCCAAGGATCTTTACACTCCTAATGAAAAATGGAGTTGAAATAACTCCTGGTTGTTGTTGTAATTTGAAACTGTATTTATTAGTGTTTTAGTTGTTACTGTTATCATCTATTTATTTATTTTCTCTATGTTGAGGGCCACGTGTATATTATCTGTATGATATTAAGTGTTACCCTCGATAAATAAAGCAATACATGCTTGTGGAATTCGACCGCTGATTGGCTTGACATTTCACGCGCGCTGATTGGAAAATTTCGAATAGTGCGAGCAGAGCACCATACATATAGCATGAGAGTGAAATGTTAGCGACACCGATCGCTGACAACCGACCGCTTGTTCGACCGCCCGCCCGTCCGACCGTGCACCAGCGTGCGGAACACGTGAGGTTTTCGAGTCCTGAATCGGGTGCTCGATTTTGTTTGGCTATTTAACGCCGTCCTATCCTTTTCATTCAATCCTCGGTTTATGGAAATTTGTGATTTTCTAACTTACTGCTCAATGATTAATATAATGTTTTTTTGCCGTAATGCATAAAATATTCATCAGAACTTAGCATTTTTGCCTTCTTCAATGCTCGGATAAAAGTAGAACGTACGGTTGGAATTAATCGGGATCACACTTCAACCGTTAACCGTTCTTCAGCGATGATGAATCCAAGAAGGCGGATACTTCTCAAAATCTGCCCATATATTGGGCATATTTATGGGTCACATGACCAGCCTGTGCCAGGGATTATTTTGACGTCATTTTGGAATAGGCGCGTAAAGACTCCTGAGAACGAGGTTGGCACAGCTATATCAAACAACGAGTGTCGATTTATAGGTCTGGGACCTAGAAACCGCTATTTTGAATCTCGTGGGCTAATATGGAAGATGCCGCGGGAAGTTCAAAATGACACTTTCGCTTGCTATTTTATTGAAATGCCATATCGGAAGCAAATATGTTTAAGAAAATGTTTTGCTCCCCCAACAAATGTTTAGCGCGCACGAAAACCGGCTTTTGGGAAACACTCAAATTCGCAAATATTTCCGCAACAATGTTTGATCGTTTGCGCGTCGCGCGTGTAGTATTACCACAGGGAACCCAAGCTCGATATTTGTGCTCGTTTTTAAGCAGAATTGTATTGTTGATAATGGAAGTAATTATAACTGAAGAAATCTCGAGTATATACAGTGGCAAGGGAGAAACAGAAATCACTTACCGATTTGAACCGCTTGGAAATCACACGCGCTGTTTTCATTACAAAATAGAGAATCACGTTTGGGCCACATCGCTATATTAAAGAACTGTTACTCTTTTCTAGGATACTTGATAATTCCAGCCAATATGAGGCTCCTTTAAACTCGACAGAGTTGTCCATAAATCGCCATTTTAATGCGTGGTAACAATTTATTTGTCCTGACGAATGTTGTTACTTGCCACTCTATAAAATACGCTTTTTTGGATAATTAATTAAAAATAGCTCCAATGACTCTCAATGACTGACATTTCATCCCAATGACAAAACCAATCAACAATAGTCCATGTAAGAAATTTAGACTTTATTTCCAAGATTTCTTCGGTTATAATTAATTACACTATCAACAATACAATTCTGCTTTAAAACATGCTCAAAGATATCGAGCTTGGGCTCCCTGTGGTATCACATTTAGCCTTATATTGTTCAAAAATGGAGTGACGTTGGCGTCAGTAGCGCGTTTGAACTAAAATTGAAAACTGTCACTCCAATTAAAGGCAGTTTTCTGCAGTTGTTCCACGTTTTATTAGTCCTTCATTGAGAAATTGGAAAACGTTTGTTTTGCGGTTCTTTGTGAAACGGCTATTCCACTCTCTTATAAAATGCTAATCATATCTGAGCGTGATAAATCTCAATTTTTCGTACTGTTTACGTTCAACAGGAGCGCGGTGTTCTCTATAACATTGAAGGGGAAAGGTTTTTGCGTGCCATAGCATCGCAGAGTCCTCTTCATCCAATTGGAGGTTCTTTGGCGACAGGAGGTTATTGGTGGCATGTAACCAATGCTTACTTGGGTGCTGATCGTGATATTTCAACTGGTCGCTTTAAGAAATATGTTCGTGCTTGCTATAATTATTGGTCAAGGAATATTAATGGTATTCGAGAGACCGCAGATGAGATTTTAAAATCAAATGATGCCCAAGATGGCTCTTGTAAAGATAGGGAGAGTGAAAAGCCTAAGGTAAGCGTCGCACGATAACCCAATATTCCGCTTATAAGTCATCCGCCATTCTGGTAATAGGGGGTCCTTTCTTGACTATAAGCCCTTTCTAGAACGACGTTACGTTCGTTATCATACTCGGTTTTATGCTTGAATGCCTAATTAGATCAAAATGCTATTCTAATTCTGGATATCAATAAATATGTTTAAAGTAAACAAGTAGTGTCAAGGTAGTTTAATGCTATCACTGTTTTGAGCACGTTTTCCGTCGCAGGTATAAATCCCGTAGCTTCCCCCGCAGTAGTTTTATTTGGATGGGGTGGGGGAGCGGGGTTACGCGTTCTCACTCCACAAAATTCGCATTTTGTATATATAGCACAAATCCTACTGATATGAATGTATTCAAATGCACTTCAAAAGGTTATTTTTGTGATACGGACTGCTATTATATATGGCGCAAGATGCTGCCGTGCAGTTTACAATCAAATCAAATATGTTACAATCGACATTTTCGTATTGTATGAATATGGTGATTGTAACGGTTTATAAAAAGAGCGTTAGTGTACGTCTTCCCGTGAAATAAGTTGAAATTCTTGTAGACTAAGACAAGATGTGTTAGTAAAACCTGTTTTGTTTTATCCTTCTCCCTCTCTTTCTCAGACTTCGAGATCTGATGATGAGTTTCTTCCAAATGCTACCTGCTCTAACAACAATCATAACGACGACAACCCTGCAGACGATGACAACCCTGCAGACGACAGCAACCCTGCAGACGATGGCAACCCTGCAGACAAAAACAACCCTGCAGATGACAGAAACCTAGCAGACGACGACAATTCAACCCTGCAGACGACAGCAACCCTGCAGACGATGGCAACCCTGCAGACAAAAACAACCCTGCAGATGACAGCAACCTAGCAGACGATGACAACCCTGCAGACGACAGCAACCCTGCAGACGATGGCAACCCTGCAGACAAAAACAACCCTGCAGATGACAGAAACCTAGCAGACGACGACAATTCAACCCTGCAGACGACAGCAACCCTGCAGACGATGGCAACCCTGCAGACAAAAACAACCCTGCAGATGACAGCAACCTAGCAGACGATGACAACCCTGCAGACGACAGCAACCCTGCAGACGATGGCAACCCTGCAGACAAAAACAACCCTGCAGATGACAGAAACCTAGCAGACGACGACAATTCAACCCTGCAGACGACAGCAACCCTGCAGACGATGGCAACCCTGCAGACAAAAACAACCCTGCAGATGACAGAAACCTAGCAGACGACGACAACGCTGCAGACGACAGCAACCCTGCAGACGATGGCAACCCTGCAGACAACGACAACGCTGCAGACAACAGCAACCCTGCAGAGGACGACAGCCCTGCAGACCACAGCAACCCTGCAGACGACCTGGTTTGTTGTTAAAGTTCCTATAAGCTCTAGCCAGCTATCTTTTATTTAAAAGTGAAACTGGAAAAAATGACTAATTTAGGAAAATAATAATTATAGTCTTTCAACTTCGCTTATTAAGGAATCAAATTTCGTTGACGTCATTTAAGGGAAAACCTCATAGTTATCTTTGCTCTGTTTGTATGTGAGCTCCACTTATTAAAAGATTATTCTCTAAGATCGTAAGTATCAAACGTCTGACACCTGAAAAACAATTGTATAATTGAAGAAATGCAGTGTTATAACTCAATTCATTTTCAACTCATTAGCATAACACCCTTAATTGACGTCATCTCACGGATTTGTAATGCTTTTTATAGCAATACTACGACCGTAAATCGCCCAAAAATAGTTGAATAAGAATTTAAAAACTTTACTGCGTCCAAATAATCGATTTCTAGCTAGGACGTATATACAATTTATGGATAACTCGTATGAATACAATATTTATGAAATCTAATTGTTAATGTTAACTTGCACTCTAAATCAAATATAAGTTCAATTTCATGGTCATGGTTTGTGGTACATGTTCAAAATGCCACGCAAGCAAAGCCGGTTATCGGTTTTACTTTGCATTAACAAAGGTGCAATGAGGTTTTATAAGCCGGCGGGCATGTTTGTTATAAAGAATATATTTTCAACGGGTGTAGCCTCGCACTGAGCAGTTTCAGAACGAGGTTAGACGGGGAAGGCAAAGTGGGTTATTGTTCTCGTGGGATTAATATGGCCTGCGCGTGAATAAGGTCTATGGAATGGTACATTTGCAATATGTTATACATTCTGATAGTAACTAATGTAATATGAATCACTATCATAATTTGAAATTGTTTCTCGATTACATTATTTGGATCTACATTCACTGTTAGATTGCCTCTATTTCTGCAGTTTGAACCAACAACAATGAAATGCATCACCAGAGCCTCCGTCCCAATTAAAGAACAGTTCTTCGCAAAAGAAATTCCTGAACACGTTACTCACACCATAACTGATGAGATGCTACGGAGGCTTACACCTGAGGTGCGGCCAACAGGGAGACGGTGCATGCCGACAGGTTGGACTTTTACATTGCTTGATTTGATCAAAAAGGACAATCCCTACTGTACTTTTAAAGTTATTCACAATAGAGTGAAACGGTAAGAGTCAAGAAAGAAGAAAGCCCCTTTCCTTAGGGGACTCATGGGATGTACCTTCCCAGGATGCAACGTAAAAGCGCGGATAAATATAGACAAGGAGTGTGACCGCACGTTAACCATCGATTTTTGGGGTAAAGTGAAACATCAGAAAGGGGTTAAGCATGGTCGACAGATCAGAGGAGAGCAACGACAATTGCAAGCTCTTCGCAAAAGACTCGCTTTTGAACACCCGAGCAGAGTGGAACACCGATTGCTAAAAGACATGCCGTCCGATGTTTTTTCTTCTTGTAATCGCGATGGCATAGGAAGTAAACAAGTACTCCAAAAGATTTCTTCGGAGCAGAATTTGGAAGGGCGCCCCAGTCATACTACCCTAGAAGGTATTTGTGTTCTACGACAGAAATACATCGAAGAGGACATGGCGGAGTTTCCAGAGCATGTTTCCGAGCGAAAACCACACCTATTCGGATACATCCAGCAGGTATCATTGTTTCCCACAATAGTTACCATGTGGTCTGAGGGAGATTTACGACTTTTTAATGATTTGAGCAGCAAGAGGAAGATCTTTATAGATGCAACGGGAAAAATATCCCGAAAATTGTGTGACGATTCCAAACGAATACTCCTCTATTCTGCTGTGATTCAACACCCTGTTTCAGGGATGCCGCCCATTTCTATAGCAGAGATGTTCTCAAGCTGTCACAAGACAGTGACTATAACTTACTTCCTGCAGTCTTTTAGGGCTGATGTAGCAAGGCTGTTTTCAGGCAATGCTCCACGACCCAAGCATGTCGAGATCGATTACAGCTGGGCGATTATTCACAGCGCTTTGCGTACGTTTGCCGACGAAAACCTTGAACAATACTTAGCACGTTCATTCAAGATCTTGACAAACAAATCCCAAGCAAGGGACATTGATAACACAATCATTCATATCTGCACAAGCCATGTCATGAACAACCTTGGAAATAAGCTGTTTAGAAAGGGTTATTCAAGTTTGAAAACGTAAATATGACCAGGATAAGGCAAACTAGGTTTTTATCCTATCCCCCTTAAATAAGAAGGCGCGACAGGAGTGACTCTCATTTACTCTGGTCTGGGGTCTATGCCCGAAGGTCTTCAATCCTGCAAAAGATCTTGATCAGGGTGTTTGTTTAGAAAGAGTTATTCAAGTTTGAAAACGTAAATATGACTAGGATAAGGCAAACTAGGTTTTTACCCCACCCCCCTTAAATAAGAAGGCGCGACAGGAGTGACCCTCATTTACTCTGGTCTGGGGTCTATGACCGAAGGTCTTCCATCCTGCAAAAGATCTTGATCAGGGTGTTTGCTTAGAAGGAGTTATTCAAGTTTTGATTTTTGGTACTGTGTTTTAGAGAGGACATGAGACATCTGATATGTTTTTGTTGACCTAAATGGGTGTTGTTTTGAAGTAAAAGTGCGCACTTTTGGCAGTGAGCTAGTTAATGGATACCTATGCCGTTGCATATGAAGAGCCAGTTTCCGCGTTTGAAATTTCGAATTGGCAGCTAACTTCTAAAAGGCGAATTGGCAGCTGCCAATTCGATTTGAATTGGCAGCTAACTTCATCCCGGTTGATATATGTAAGTCTTTTTGTTTCGGTGTATATATATGATATATACTCGTTTTCAAAAACATTGCTTTTGATTTATATATATATATACCTTTTGGTCTCCATTGTTTTAGCTGTCAAATTTGACAAGAATACAAAAAGTATATATATATTTGCAGTGCAATGTTTTTGAAAACGAGTGTATATAAGTTTTTTTGCAAGGATGAAAACTGACCTGTATTTTAACAAGAGCCCATCTGGGCTTTCACTCGGGCCACATGAGATTGAAGATGAAATACACTTTCATTTGAAATCCTCTTAGTAATAACCAAAGGGAAGAATTATTAGCAGTCTTTAGGAGTGGCCGGTAGCGCGGTGACTTTCATTCTCTGCTCCCCTAGTATATATATACATGTATGTAATTTAATATTTTTGTTTTCTCGTATGTAAATTAAAGTAGTTGATCTTTTATTGAAAACACTACTTATTCATGTGTGTATGTATGTTCAGACTACTATCGTGCAGCTAGCTAGAGTCTTGAGATATCTGTCAGCAACTCGCAGCTAGTTAATAAATTAGTACTGTTCAGACCTAGTAACTTAGTAGGTTTTACTTTTTGTTTTTCCCTCTTCTGGTTTGTTTCTATCTCTAAAGAGGGCATGAATGGGGTTAACTGACTACTGACAAACAGCCTTAAAAATAACTGACAACTGACAAATGACGATTTTTTTACTGACAACTGACAACCGAAAAATAACTGACAACTGACAAATTTGGTTTTTGTGGGTCAAACATTGTAAATTTTCTCTAGTAATGATTAACTGACAACTGACAAATGGCCAACATTTTAACTGACAACTGACATGTAGACCCCCCCCCCCCCCCCCCCATTCAGACCCTCTCTAAAAGATAGAAATTTGGTCTATAACTGCCCTTGGCGCAAGTGTTTCGTAATCGCAAGTAATTGACCGCCAAAGTGCTCAATTGAAATTTCAACCAAAATATTAAAACTGTGCGAAAAACTGCCTGGTGTTTGGCGATCCTCGTTATCCATGATGGCTCAATTGACGCACAATACACCCGGTAGTTGTCGTGGTAAGAGAAATTACCTTGGAGCGAGTAGTGAACGTGGTCGTAGCGAGAGCTAGAAGTCGGCTAGATCGGATGATAACACTGACTTGACATTTGTGTACATTTCAAAACCTTAAAATAACTAAAATCTGTACATGTCATCGATGGGCTTTTAGCGCGCTAGATTCTATTCAAGCTACCTCGCTAGGTAGCTTGGAACTTCAAAGTATTCCACCGACCACTAGCTAGCTAATCACCAGAGCAGAAAAACTGTTCAGACTAAAGAAGCTCGCTACCTCCTGTGGTTAGCTAGCTAGATTTACTAGCCTGAACACGGCCACACGTTTACAATTTAGTCTGCAGGTCCGATAAAACTGCAGGTTCCAGTCGTAAACAGTCCGAGTTTGACCAAAGTGAAACGATCGAGCTGCTCGCGTCCGTAGATATATATTTCTTCGTTTGCACTTTTGACATGATATAATTCTTCAAATGGCACCATTGTTTTATTTCTTATGTTTAATAATACAGTTCTCAGCTGTAAAAAAAATAGAACATTCTATGGAAGATTTCTTGTCCTAAAGTTTGGAAACGTAACACATGCATTTGACGCTAGAAAGTTCAGTACTCGCGGAAGTACGCAAGGTCAATTTACTAGTGGCAGTTTACTAGTTTGCACTATCGGCTGTTATGGAATGGAAACATACTTTCACAGCTTAATATGTATGTCGATTGGTCAGAAGGATATCTTGTTTAAATGCTACGGTCCTTTCGGCATCAGGAATTTTTTAAACGGGAGTTTTCGTACAGTATTTCAAGCTATGCTGTAGTGCGAGTTCAGTTACGCCACAAATGTCGGTGAAACTAATACCGTGTTCATTATTATCGGTTTTCTCTATGGGTTCTCATGTATTCAATAATTACTTCTGGAGCTTCATATTTATGTCGATTGGTCACAATGATTTCCTCTTTCAGTTTTTTCCTTTAGTTTGGACATTAGGGATATATCCTTGGAGATTTCGTACAGTTTAGCGACCGTTGTGTCGAAAGTAGAAACGTTCGTTTGTCATGAAAGTGCGTAAACAAACTGTCACAAGCGGTTTCATAGCAGCTCGATGTTTGACTCCCATATAGTCGATGATAACTTATATAGCTTCATATGTACGTCGATTTCTCACCGCAAGGATTTCCTCTTTCAGTTTTTCCCGTTAGTTTGGACATTAGGGATTTATTCTTGGAGATTTCGTACAGTTTAGCGACTGTGTGTTGAAAGTAGAAAAGAGCCCATCTGGCCTTTCACTCGGGCCACATGAGATAATTTGAAGATGAAATACACTTTCATTTGAATTTGATTGAAAATAGATCAAAAACTCGGGGAAATGTCCGGCTAAAACTGTATGAATAAATGTGAAATGAAACATAAATTTCATAGCAAGAAAAACATGTAATTCCTAATTAGAAAGCTCTTCTAAGTCCGCTTCTCAAATTCACAGACTGTTTTACAAAAACATTTGGGCTTATCGACACAAGAGTTCAGTTGACCTTTCAAATAATTTATTCTGAGGTACGCATACTCTAAATCACAGAGATGTTAAATAAAGCGATAATTAGAAGAAAAAGTACATTAACAGACAAACTGAGAGGAAATGTATTCAAATCTAAAAGAGTTTACTTACAGTACTTACGTAACTGAATCTTTCGTTTTGGTTCTTTTGTTAGTGTTGTTGAAAGCATTCGACCTTCGTGCACATATGCACTGAATCGGAATGAAAGTCGAAGCCTACCTCGAACTTAACTTTCAGCTAACCTGTTTCCTTTCATTCCACAATGAATAATAATCTCATAAAGTAAGCCCGTAGCTTTCAATAAATTTGCCAGTGTCTGAATGAAACAGCTAGATCTTTTCCAATTTCTCTCACGAGTCACGGCAGAAGACAGTCTCAAAGAACTTGAATTTTGATCCTCTTCACAGTAACGTAATTTAACGTCTCCGATCAATTCCTCTCTCTTTGCTGGCAGTTCATGCTTCTTGTTCGTGTAGTTGCCCCACTGAGCCGTAACCAGAAAACGAGCACAGCATTTCAGTTGGCATACACTGCGTACATCTGCTTAACTAATTAGATTTGTAAAAATCTTAGCGGATCATGTAAATATTCCGCTTGGCTCAAATATGAGGGTTTCTGCCGTCAAAGTTCATTTTTTGTTTCAGTTTTCCCCATATTAGCAGACTTGTATAATGTCTCGAGCTCTCCGAATCCAGTAGAAAGACATGGACCTGACCCAAATTTAGGTTGTATTGCATAATTGCCCACGATGGAATAAATTTCTGACAATGACTATTTGAAATTGATATCTCCTTGTCTCGCCTAGTCTGAGCTTTGAACTTTCTTATCTGAGCGCGCCTGAGGAAATCTAACCTTTGTTTGCGTGACCAGCACAGTGCAATCTGATTGGTTCGAATTTGACCTTTAACGCATGCGCAGAAGCCGTCTGACATGAAATAAAAAAAATAAAAAAATAACGACTTGCATTTTAAGACTCGGTGCTGCCACAGGCAGCCCGAGTAATTAGTTGCACTGAGGTTCGATCACAACTTTACCAGGAACGCGAAAGCATTATCTGGAGACTAAAGTGTGCATGTTTGTGGAAGATTTGAGTTGAAAACCTGCCGGTCGAAAATCACTTGACTTCATCTTGAGTGGCCGTACTTTTCTTCGTGTTTTTACTGATAAGCTGGAACTAGCCATTTCATCTTCTATATCATCTTCTATAGATACTATTTACTAGATGTTCTTTCAATCTATCAACAGCGGGAAGAGCTCGGCTACTTCTGAGAGTCCAATACAAGTTTGCTTTCCCATTCATCGGCTTTCACTCATTACTGTGTTGGCGGCGCCGTACGCTTGCCGTTACTTTTGTGCTCGGTACAAATTATTATTTAATTTCCTTTCTCTAGGTTCAAGTACAGTTAGGCGCCTTTCGAGTCCTGAACGATTCCTTCAAAATTATAGGATTGAGTTTCTTGTCAAGTATTATTTTCTTTCACACGATAAACCAAGCTTTTCATTTTCCAGCGACAAAAGCGCTAGCACCCGCTACGGCTTGCTCCGACTTTTGAACGCTTTACTTCATTCATTCATGAAAACCTTTCAGGTAAACCACGAATAAAACTTACAAACATGTGTAAGTAATAAAGCTATCGGATGACCGGTGGACACGCATAAAACTATCCAGAGAAAACAGCCGACTCATATCGCCCGATTTGGCTGTTTTCTCAGGCTAGCATAAACCGTCAAAATCGCATCTATTCCTGCGAGCATAGCAACGGTTAATGTTACTACGATAAGTTTGTTTAGTCGTTTTAAGGGGTATTTCTTGGTGTTACAGATCACCACGTGACGTAAAACAAAGAACAATACCCTGAAATACAAAGAACCCTAACCCCCAAAAACAACTACACCAAGAAGCATCCGTTTTAAGTACGTAATACCATGATCGCCTCAGTTTTCTTTGTTTTGCGAGGGACATTTAACGTCTAAACTCCCTCATCAGTATGTATACTTCTTCTAATCTTCCCTCGTTGAACGTGCAAGAGGGAAATACTGATTAGAAGGGCATTCCAGTGCTAAGGAACAGCCCAATGTTCCATCGCAAAGCCTGTAATCGTGTACCAAAGTACCTACCCGTTTTATGGCTCAACAAAGCTCCTCTTCATTTCTAAAATACGCTTCTTCCATGTGGGATTCGCAAGTAAAGTTTGCGCATGCTCCACAGATTTTGTTAATGCGAATATAAACGACTCATCTCAAAAGTCGTGTCTAGTTATATAAACTCTCTGAAGCTATTCCTCACATCGATCACTACACAATTTCACGTGCAAGTATTCCCAATACAATACTGTGTGGTTTGATGACAAAAAGTCAAGTCTAATTACCATTATGGAAAACGCTGCTTGAAACTAAATAAATTTAGTTCAATTCCTCAATAATAGTATTACAAAGTCATAGCATGATATCTCTGGAATTTAATGATTTAATGTTCCCTCCGCTTGAGGCGTCAGGACTTCTAGAAATCCTCCCTCGATTATTTAGTGTTCCATTGTACCTACAAACGAGAGAAGAAACTTTGATAGACGTATGATATTTCATCTCTTTTCTCTTTTATCTAAAACAACAACAACAATCTTTTTAATTTACACGCATTTTAAAACAAATACAATTCTACCTCGAATAATCTTAAAATCTGTAAGAGTTCTTTGGATGCCATGGCCAGAAGTAGCTACAGATAACTAATCGATCCTGATACCCCTGGGATTACTGTATGTATAGGGGCAGACTTCACCATTTGCAACCTGAAATGTTATTGGTTACCCAAACAATAGCCTACGCCTAAAACAATACAAACCCTAAAACAATGGGATTCTTTATCAGTGAACTCCAATAGGATACGACCTACAGAACAGTGAAGTCTAACCGTATATATATATATAGGATACGACCAATAGGATACGACCTACAGAACAGTGAAGTCTAACCGTATATATAGAGAGGACATTACATGGCCGCGCGGAGATATGGATATTTATCTTGGAGTGTTGATAAAATTATATCTTACTTGTTCGCTGCGCTCACTCGTAAGATATTTCATCAACACTCAAAGATAAAATCCGTATCTCCAAGCGGTCATGTAATGTTCTGTTTCTTAATGTTCTTATCTATGAAATACCAGTTTCAATCTCTTACTAAAAAGGTTAGAAATACTTGAAAGCAAGTCATATTTTCAAAAGTGATATCTTCACGTGTGTATCATTTATATCTTCACAGAAAGAAATATACACTGGTATTTCATCGAAAATTATATATTAAATATATATATTGAGAAAGTATTTAGGGTCAGACAAGAGAAAGAAAATAGAAGATACACACAAAAACATACAAACAAAAATATATCTGTAAAATATGTAAATGATTAATATTCAACTACAGTAGGTCCCTATGTTAAGAGAAAGTTGATAAAAGTTCTTCACTACTACTACTCGCGTTGATATAACTGTAGGCATGCGCGCTCGGTGGCAGCGGCTCACGGTCTTTATTACTACGATATTCAACTGTATCTATGACAATAGTCATAATACATAGACGTTAAGCTAAAGGTGGAAAAAACCACAGGGTGAAAAACCTCCTACGTCCACCGCATCGACATGGGAGGGGAAGGAAGGGGCCTATCATTTTTACCTAAAATTAAGTTAGCCATTGTAATCTGTAATTAATTGTCCTATACTTTAATTAGTCATATCCTTTTGGGTGGAAGGGGGAGGAGGGAGGTTATCAATTTATCTTTGTATGAAGATATGCTTTATGTATATCTGGTATTTGAAATTAGTTCATATCTAAATCTCCATAGTTTTACAGTTTTTTTTGGGGGGAAGGAATACAAACGAACGCGCGTGACCATTTGTAAGAAGCTATGTCTCCGCTCTTCGCAAATTCGTTTGCATTTTCCTCAGATATAGAACGGTGCTTCAGTGGCTCCCTGTGACTCAGAAATCTATTTGCGCATTGTGGTTTCTGACCCAAATGAAGCCGAAATGGAAATAGATAGAAACCAAATCGAGATGTGTTTTGGCATTCATGATACAGGAAGCCGAAGCCGAGATTACTGTTGCGTTCTCCTTCGTCGAACGCAATTATACTCGATCAGGCAGACACAATTTAAAGCAGAAAAAAACATTTAAACAGAAATCATGAAGCCTGCTAAGAATTATTTGACATTTTACTGTGCGACTACTGGAGTAACCGGGACGACGATAACCAATTACATTTCAGAACGAAAACACAGCAATCCGACTCGATTATTTGAGCCAATCAGTGTCGAGTACAATACAATACGATTTCAACTTGCTCGAGTTTTGATCCGGTTTGTTTTCGTTTTGCAATGTTTTTGGTTCTCGTTCCCTGTGATTGGTTCTCGTTGTCTATGTGGCCCTGTTATATTGGTTCTCGTTGTCTATGTGGCCCTGTGATTGGTTCTCGTTGTCTATGTAGACCTGTGATTGGTTCTCGTTGTCTATTTGGCCCGGTTAGAGTAGTATTTGTTCTATTTCTAAATTAGGTAAATGGAACCACGGCCAAGGAGGAGATCAAACAGAGGTCCGAACAAGTCGCGAGTAATTCCCTTAGGTGTTATTTTTGGTCTTGTGGTACTTTCCACCATGGTTGCCACCATCATGCAACGATTCAGGGATCCCGCGAATAACAGCGTGCAGCCCATTGAAGTCGACAATCTCGAAGCTGGGAAGGCTTTTCACAATCAAATGGACCCACTCGTAAAGGAAAAGGCCAAGAAATACATCGATCGTCTGCTGAAGAATACAGAAAAGGGTGTAAAGAACTTAACGGAGTTGTATAGGCGGCACTCGGAGGATAAACCAGGAGAAGCAGGGCCTTCTCGTTAATATTGAACTACTGTAGCTTACTGATAAAGGCACCTGTACCAGATCGGTAGTGTTATTAGCAAAACCTGTTTATAAATGCTACAACTCAGCACGTGACTGTTTCCAGTAAAGCCTTTCCCATGGGATCACGAGCGCAATTCATTGGTAATTGAAGTGATATATCAGTACGGGACTGTTTCCAGTAAAGCCTTTTCCATGGGATCACGAGCTCAATTCATTGGTTATTGAAGTGATATATCAGTGCGTGACTGTTTCCTGCTAAAAAACATCGCTATCTCTAATTAATTTAATCGTAGGGACATTTTAAAGGAGCTGTGTTCACAGTGAGGGTCCTTTTTATTCCTAGTCACTATGGAACATCTAATATTGGAATTAGTGATCATAACCTTATATATGCCATAAGAAAGCTGCCATCTCTAAAATGTAGTCCCAAAATCGTGGAAACAAGGCAATATAAAAATTTTGATTGTAATAAATTTAAACAAGATCTTATGCTTATACCATGGGAACATGTTGAATATTATAATGAGCCAAATTCAGCTTGTGAAGTTTGGAAGCAAATATTCCTTTCAGTCAGTAATCATCATGCCCCTGCACTAAAGCGTTAAAAGAGTGAGACCCAAGGCAGCTCCTTGGTTAACTGCTGAGTTAAAGAAACTGATGTACAAAAGAGATAAATTAAAGAAAGTAGCTAACATACTGAAAACAGATGAAAGCTGGCAAAATTATAAAACCATCAGAAATCAAGTAAGCAAATGACATAAAATTGGCTAAAACAAATTGCTATCATTATTTCTTTAAAGAAAACTCTAAAAATATTAAACAAATATGGAAGGGTGTCAATACATTAATGGTAATAATATACCAGCAACATTAATTAATAATATCGACTATAATAGCAAGAGTCACACCTCAGCAAAGCAAATTTGTACAGCTCTAAGCTCACACTTCACAGAGGTTGGCCCGAAACTAGCCTCTGAACTGCAATCCTCTGAAAGTGACTTTGCAGACTATATTCCACAAATTAATCACTCCTTCAATATTATGGAGACCTCGATTAGTGAAGTGGGTAAACTATTAGAAGTGGTGCCAATAAATAAAGCATGTGGGCTTGATGGCATCTCAACTAGTATAGGTTACTAAAAGATGCAGGCATTATAATTGTACCCTCATTAACTTATATAAGCAATCTTTCAATTAGGACTGGAGTTTTCCCACAAGATTGGAAAATTGCCAAAGTGATTCCAATCTATAAGGATGACAAGAAGTCAGATCCTGGCAATTATAGGCCGATATCTATCCTACCTGCTGTATCCAAACTGATTGAAAGAATAGTATTTAATCAATTTTACAGTTATATGACTGAAAACAATCTGGATTTAGGCCATTGCACTCAACTTTAAGTGCCCTACTGGAAGCCACAAATGAATGGTATTCAAATATTGACAAGGGCCTTTTAAAGGAATTATATTTCTAGATTTGAAAAATTATATTCAAAAAGGTTGAGCTATATGGTGTCTGTAATTCTAGCCTAAACTGGTTCATATCATATTTAACAGATCGAAGACAAAAAACATTTGTCAATGGTGTTCTCTCTCATGGCTGTTCTATTAAATGTGGGATTCCCCATGCTAGATTCTTGGAGCTCTTCTCTTCATAACTTAAATTAATGATCTACCCTCTTGTGATGCAGATGATGCAGACCCAAATGTTCTTGAGCAACAAATGAACCATGACTTGAATAAGGTGCACATATGGTTAAAGGCAAATAAACTTAGTTTAAATATAGTAAAAACTAAGTTTATGATAGTTGCAAGTCGGCATAAAATAAGACACCTTGAACATAATTTCATAATCAAAGTTGATCACAAACCCTTAAAGAGAGAACAAACTTACGAATATCTTGGAGTTGAGATTGATGAGTCCCTAACATGGAAACAACAGGTGGATAAAATTTCTAAGGAAATTTTAGGAGGGATGGGAGCTTTAAAACGAGTTAGAAGTCTTATACCATTTGAAACTTTCAATACTATGTACAATCCCCTCGTACTACCATATTTCGATTACTGTAGTGCAGTATGGGGAACCTCATGTCGTAAAGGGCTATCGGATCACCTTCAAAAGCTCCAAAATAGAGCTGCCATAGTAATTACCTTTTCTAATTATGATGAGCCATCAGCTGGGCTACTGGATGAGCGTAAATGGGACAATGTTGAGAACAGAAGATGCAAACAACTTGCAACTTTAATGTTTAAAACATTAAACGGGACTTCACCAGACTATTTGCATAAACTATTTGCAAATTCAAACACTGTACACTCCCATAGTTTAAGAAATTCAGCACATAATATTTTCATAAAACGTCCACAGACTGAAACTGGTAAACATAGCTTTCATTATCAGGGGCCGTTCTCTGGAATAGTTTCCAGCTGCAGTCAAAAACCAGCCAGACCTGTACACTTTTAAGAGGTTCTTAGGTCAACTGTAAATAAATTTAATGATTATATTAATTAGCGATTAGAACATTTTAATATCTTAGTTTTAGCTTTTATATTTTTACTCATTATTGTAATATTTTACCTTTATACACGGCTCCCTGGGAGAGCATGTAACATGAAGAGACTCCGTGTTTAAATAAAGACTAATGTTTATGTTTTGGACACAGTTCTTTTCAGCGATTTTCACATCTAATTTCATGTACATGCCCGGGGATATACTTAAAATCAAAGCAAGTATACAAACATGACTAACAAACTGTTTATAGCCTGAGTGACGTAGTCGTGAAGCAAAATGTTGCATATCCGGCATTTCAATCAAGTAATGAACTCGAGGGAAGAGACTTTAACTGGTTTTAGCCAATTAACAGCCGCAAACAGAACATTATTGACTCCAAGGCATGTGCAACACGCTTTTTATAGGTACCTCGGTGGTGACAATAATAGGCCCTTTGCAGCTAACAGTCGTACGTGCTGATATAATACGTCGTGATCCCCATGGAAAAGTTCTGAAAAATGGCCGCTTGTACTTTACCCACAACCCTTTCTTTAAATCCGTTACAAAATCGTTGTAGAGAGGTTTTATATCTTACAAATCAAATAAGCCAGTACAAGTGCTGTTGCTATTATACTGTCATTGAATAAACCCAGGGCATTTCTACGTGTGTTTTAATGTATTAGCTTCGCAAGGGATTGTGGTCAAATGTATATGTGCAGCCGCCATCTTTGTTGGTATGATGGATTGGCTTTTTGCATGTTTGTGCAGTAATTAAATGGCCTATAACGTTACCTGTCTAAACGATTTTTCAAGACGACGACGTGAAGGCTTATTTTTCGACTGAGAATCTTGAGTTTTCATGTCTGCCATTATGAACCCATTCATGTGGCTTAGTAAATTTTCAGCGGAAGTGAAAATCACCTTAACACAACAACAGATGGGGCTACAGTCCACGCGCAAATCTTCGCACGAACTGACATTTTTTTATATAGCAATAACATTTATAATTTTTCGACAAAGAACTGAGAAACAATGAAGTATTGGATAGAAATATGCCTTCAATTTCAAGAGAGCGACGTGTTAAGTATATGACACAGCTAACCGCTGGTCGAAAAACGCAGTCTACTGGCAGCGCACTTCAATCATGGCGGACATGATTTTGACGGAAAACTTTCGGCAAAATGCGTAATCTAATTTGGTTCTTTGGCAACCTTTCTTACGAACTTTGGATATTTCCGAAACTGTTTGTCCTTTTGGAAGACAAAAAAAGGGCCAAAAGAAACGGTCAAATTTCATTGTAGTGGCACTTTAATTAAACAGCCACCAGTAAAATTGATTTTTTATTCAACTTCGATTTTAACGTAAGCACACGTTCCTGTTGGGTGATATTTCACGTATGCGCACTCATCTAATCGCGGACAGAAAGCAACATGATTACATTATCGTCACGATAATAATATTTTTTTAGGGAAATCTAATCACGAAAATATTAGTTAATTCCTGTAAAAAGTAGTTTCATAATATGCAGAAAGATAAAACAGAGAACATAAAAGTTACAAAATACAATATAAAAAATATAGATGTCATTTTGCCCGCGTTAATCACGGTGGACGTGTGCTAAAAATGTATAAACTAGCAAAAAAAAAAAATTCGACCTCAAATTTAACGAAATTTTGGTAGGTTAATATTAAAATTGAAATTACGTCTTCAAGTTCAATCGGGTTTGTATATTGACATGATGCACGACTCCTTTTAAGGTCAAATTCTCCGTATACGTTGGCAACAAAGCATGTTATCACAACAAAATAGATCTATTTTGGAATGCCGCAAGTCTCTACGATAAATGTTTGCAGAGTTATTAAAAACTTACGTTTCCTGTGACGTCACATTTTCTGACGTCATGGGTTACTACATCATGGGTTACTACATCATGGGTTACTACAAAAATCCTTTTCTGCCTTAAATTGTAATATTAGAAGTATTTATGCAAACTTTGATAACTTTACACAAATGTTAGCAGAACTTAATTATCCTTTTAGCATAATTGGTCTAACTGAAACATGGATAAATACCTCTGAAGAAAAATCTGTTAATATTGACTTGCCAAATTATACTTTTGTTTCACAGCCCACTACTCTTCGGGCAGGTGGTGTAGGATTTTATATCAGGAATACTTTAAAGTTCCATATTAGGGAAGATTTGAACTCTAGCACCAAAGAAAATCAACCTCAATCTTCAAGTTTTTTTCTGTCTCCTATTTCTGCATTAGAAATTGAGAACATTATCTCTAGTCTAAATAGCAGCAAAGCAATGGGACCATACAGTATTCCTGTTCCTTTGCTGAAAATATTGAAATCTGTAATATCATATCCATTGGAACTTCTATTTAATTATTCAATTACTTCGGGCACTGCTCCTGATCAGCTGAAAATTGCAAAAATAATTCCTATTCATAAAAAAAGGTTATTTTTTACTTACATCTAACTACAGACCCATATCTCTCCTTTCCATTTTTAACGAAATTCTAGAGAGACTGATATATATTAGATTAATAGATTTTCTTAAAAAAATATCTGTTATTTATGATAATCAGTTTGGCTTTAGGCCTAACCATTCTACCATTCATGCACTTATATTGCTCATTGATAAAATACAGAGAACTATTGACTCTGGCACTTATTCATGTGGCATATTTATAGATTTATGTAAAGCATTTGACACTGTCGATCATGACATTTTATTGAGCAAGCTAGAATATTATGGTGTAAGAGGAATTACGCATGATTGGTTTGTTTCATACCTAGAAAATAGGAAACAGTTTGTCTCAATACATGCATCAGGAGTTCCGGACTTCCGGTTGGAGCACACTGCATTCTGGGTAGGTGGGCTCAGAAAAGTGGGCATCAACTTCCAGAGCGGCCATATTGGATTTGAGCGCAGTCAACTTGGAAACTTTATTAATCCCGTTCTAAAGCTTAAATATCGACTTAGAACTCCCAACTGAAGAATCTGTAAAGTTAAGATATTCCGTGTATTAGGTAGTAAGTTTTTGAACTTGCAAAGGAGCAAAAATTGACTGCACTCAAATCCAATATGGCCGATCTAGAAGTTGATGCCCACTTTTCTGAGCCCACCTACCCAGAATGCAGTGTGATCCAACCGGAAGTCCGGAACTCCTGATGCATGTATAGGCCATACTGACTCAGATTACCAACAAACAGTCTGTGGAGTGCCACAGCGATCAGTTCTAGGGCCGCTATTATTTTTACTATATATTAATGAAATACATAAATGCTCAAAGATCTTAGAGTTTCACTTATTTGCAGATGACACAAATTTATTTATGAGTGATAGAAACATTCACACTCTAGAATCTAAATTTAATATAGAACTAGGAAAAGTCAATATTTGGTTAAATGCCAATAAATTATCTTCAAATATCGAAAAGACAAGTTTAGTTCTTTTTCGTCCTCCGCAGAAAAAAATATTGCATCAAATGAATCTAAACATATCCAATAAAACTATTAAACAAGACTCGCATGTTAAATATTTAGGCCTTGTAATTGACTCAAATCTAAGCTGGAAAAACCATGTTCATGAAATAAGTAAAAAAAATTCCAGAGGGATTGGTATTCTTGCTAAAGTGAGACATTTCGTGAATATGGAAGTTTTATGCCAACTTTACTACTCTCTCATTTATCCATTTATCACCTACAGCTTATTAGCCTGGGGTAATAGTTACTATTCAACAGTCAAACCTATTATTACATTACAAAAGAAGGTATTAAGAATAATGACTTTTTCAAAACCAGATCAGCATTCTGATCCCCTGTTCAAAGAATTTCAACTTCTTAAATGCACAGACCTTATAGTATTCCATAACGCACATTTCATGTATCAATTTCATCATAATTTGTTACCTGTTGTGTTTGATAATTATTTCCAAACTGTAGCGTCAAAACATCAATACAACACCAGACTTGCATCAAGATCAACTTACTATATAAATAGAGTTCGGATAAACTATGGGAAATTAAAGGGGCAATTATTTGGAACGAGCTTGATGAAAGCCTTAAAACTCTGTCATTAACATCATTTAAGCGAAAGCTTAAATCTAGTCTCATGGAGTCTTATCAGTAACAACTTCAGTAGTTACATCTGTCACTATTACATAATAGAACTATTATCTGAAAATATCTGGTACCCTATTTATTAATTTTATTTATCTATTTTGCTTACTTTAAACCCATTTGTTTTCTACATTAATTAAGTGTTCTATATTGCTGTAATCTGTATCGTAGTGTATATATATATATTTTAGTTTTCATCTTTAAAACCCTACAAAAACATTGTTACTTAACTTGAAATGTTACTTAGCTCGTTTAACTTTAGTTATTCGAGATCTATGTATTTATGTAAATTAAGTATTTATAACCTTTTTGGTAATAAAGATGATGTTGAAGTTATACATTGATTTTTCTACATTGATGAAATATAAAAGATCATATTGAGCCTATTCAGTGTACAATAAGTACATTTTTTTTTCTAAGAGACGTTTTCAAAAATATATGACGTCATACAACCTCGTTCCCAGGGCCCTTTCCCTTCGCTTGGGGGCGGAGAGAAAGGGCCCTGGGAGCGAGGTTGGACGTCATAATGACGTATACTCTTCTTCACCGTGAATTTTAAAGCAATTCCTCTCAAAAATTTAGAATTCTAAAAACATACAATTGTGGGTACAGATGTATTCTTTAAGTTGATAGATTTTCATGAACAACTATTCTAAACTCTAAAAGATGAATGAAGAAGTTATTTTGTAAATGGTTTTACGTTGAATCCTCTGATAGATGCACAGATGACGTCAAAATGTGACGCCACGAGACGCAGTAGAGGAACAACAGTCAAATATGTTAAGCTATTCTCTATATATAACGCAAGTTTTATTCACCCTGATCTTTAAACAGAATTGCTTTTAACTGTTCAACGTAACTTGACAACTATTCCGAAGTTATCGTATCAGATCTGTTAATTCTGGCCGGGGTTTAACAACATCTGATCTGCAGTCACTAACTGGGCGCCGGTCGAACTTCAAAAATATTTCCATGACTCGAAGTTGTTCAGTCCCAGTACCTTCCTGGGTCCCATTGTTCAAAGGCTGGATAACATGCACTATCCATGCACTGGCCGGATAAATCCTTATCCAGTGGATAAAATAAACTAGTTTGGTTAACACTTATCCACTGGATAACGATTTATCCACTGGTTAGCGTTATCCACCATTTGAACAACCGGACCCTGAGCTACAAGAAGAAATAGATAGTAAATGAACAACTTGGGTTATAATGACATTTTCGTGAATATACTCCACATATTTAAATCAATTAAGGCCTAAGGCCTGTAGGATTGTCAGTTTCAGCTTAAAACCATGCAACACAGAACAGTCAAATATCTTTACAGAACACTAGTCTATGTGCCGCTGGATGGGGTCGGGTTTTGATCTTCAGGGTCTGAGATGGGGTCTCAGTTTCGCCCTGTGTCTGAGATGGGTATACCTTATATATCTGTTCAATTTTCGAATGCTATGTTTTGGCATTTTTAATCTTTGTTTTTGCCCAGTAATTTTTGGAAAAATTGAAGTTTCCAGTACGAAATGGTGTACCAAATTTAATCCTGTAGTTTTAGATGGGGTTGGAAAAATTGACTATTTAGGTCTGAGAACTACCGCCGCTGCTAGGCAGCGGTCGGAGTCTTAAAATGCAGTATGTGTCTTTTTTCATTACTGTGGCGCTGCTAGGCAGCCGATAGCCTGCGAAAC
The DNA here is from genome assembly GCA_030867875.1 of Actinernus sp. WN-2022. NCBI lineage: Eukaryota > Metazoa > Cnidaria > Anthozoa > Actiniaria > Actinernidae > Actinernus > Actinernus sp. WN-2022. The sequence continues at coordinate 133,393,765 of JAOWCC010001634.1, read as the reverse complement.
AGGCCCTCAGTGTTATTTCAACGCAAAGGAAGTGATAGAATGATTTGGCCGCGTGAAAATGGAAAGAGGAGACTATCACGAGAGAGAAGAAGGAGGGCCTGCAGCCATCCCTTACACATTTTCATTTCCAGTTCAGATTCTGAACGGGAAATACTGATTGGTCAATTAGCTGTCATCGCTGTCATGTGTCACGAAATGTCGCGCATTTCTCCTACGAACTAACGCTGAAATGGCGGCGACAAGAGAGAAGTGATCGAGCAGTTGAGCGTTAATTCAGGAAAGTTTTAGAAGAACAAAGCAGGCAGTGAATAGTCTACATTTGTACTTTCTAGGCGAGATGTTTTGGCGGTTTTACCAACAGGTAAAAGTATTATTTTCCAACTGTTTGCCGTGGAAGTCGAGTCAGACAGAACTTAGAGCCTTCGGCAGTTGGTGATTGTTTTATTTGCAAAGCATTCCGGTGTTCTTCATGGGTCTATTCTTGGACCCCTTCTGTTCTTGATCTATGTCAACGACCTCCCATTATCGATCACCTCGTCCTCCGTCGAGGTGACAATGTTTGCTGACGACACAAAACGCTTCTCGGTAGTGGAATCTGCAGCAGACATCTCCATTCTTCGGGGTGAGATATTTCATGTGGCGACCTGGGCACGCTCTTGGCGGCTGAAGTTCAATGCGAAGAAATGTAAAGTTTTAACTATTACCAGAAAACGCAGTCCCCTACTGGCTAACGATACCATTAATGGTCAAGTTTTGGACCACGTTCCTAGCGAAAAAAACCTAGGCGTGACCGTTTGTACCGACCTTACATGGTCCATTCACATTCGTCAACATATCACCAAGGCGAACCAGTTGCTTGGCCTACTCAGACGCTCTGCCGTCAAGTCCGAAGTACTAGCGCCCGTCGATGTCTGTACTTGTCCCTGGTTAGGTCGAACCTTGCCTATGCCTCACAAGTATGGAACCCACAAACTGTCGATCTGACGCAGGATATAGAAAGAACACAAAGGAGGGCTACTAAGTTTATTCTCCTGTTGCCCTTCCAAACAGACATCTACAAATCTAGACTCTTAACTCTAAAGCTTTTACCTTTATGTTACTGGTATGAATACCTTGACCTCATCTTCTTGTATAAGGCGAAACACGGTTTAGTAACCTTGGCCTTAGTTCCAGATGTTTTGCCAAAGCTTGTAAACAGGGTGAATTTAAGCATCTATCTACGTTCGATGGATAACTCACTTAATCTTATTACTTATCAGATTCCTAATATCAAGACCCTGTGTTACCAATATAGTTATTTTATAAGAGCTTCCCGAACTTGGAATACACTTCCACACGAACTGCGTAAATCAGATATATCTGTACCTAAGTTTAGATCATTACTATTTAAATATTACGTGTCTGCCATCACTTCTGTATTTGACATCGAGAACCCTAGGTCTTGGAAGTCTGTATGTCTGAAATGTCACCAGGCAAGACAGTTAACCGAACCTCTCAAATGCTTCTTTTAGGTTGAAATAAGTATTGTAATTAGATCATTTATTGTAATTTTATTTTTCATAGGAAACCAACGTAATTGGCTAACGCTGTGTTGGTTCTCCTGGCCTCTATGTTTTTTGTTGTTGTATATTTTACTTTATTCTATTTTGTATCTTCTATTATGGTCGAAGTAAATTAAAAAAAAAAAAAAAAAAATGTGGAATGAGCAACGTGTAATCATTTAGTGAGACTTCGAGGCGCTATAGGTAATTTTAACTACTTTCTAACCTTATAACAAGAGCCCATCTGGGCTTTCACTCGGGCCACATGAGATTGAAGATGAAATCAGTCCACTTTCATTTGAAATCCTCTTAGTAATAACCAAAGGGAAGATTTATTAGCTGAATTTAGCAGTCTTTAGGAGTGGCTGGTAGCGCGGTGACTTTCATTCTCTGCTCCCCTAGTATATATGTAATTTAATATTTGTGTTTTTCTCGTATGTAAATTAAAGCAGTTGACCTTTTAAAATAAACACTACTTATTCATGTAACACACGTTTACAATTTAGTCTGCTGTTCTGTTATACTGCAGGTTCCGAGTACTAATAGTCAGATGATTGTCTCAAATGTATGTTTATATTTGTACCATATTATAAGTTGTATCCTGTCCATCATGTGATGGAGCTAGCGGCTATGTCAATTTGTGTGCCTCTATGTAACTTTATCTGCTGTTCTTGATCTACATCATGAGCCATTACCAGTCCATCTTAGTATTTGTTGGATTAAAGATTATTAACTGAAATGCCTGTTGTTATCTCTAATTAGAAGCTTTACCCTCATTCCCAAAACTTCACTCTGCTCATTATATTACAGAACTATAAAGGGAATTGTTGGAAGCCTTTAATTACTTGAACCAAAACCTCGGGCGTGAGAGGTTTCTTGTTTAAGTTTACCTCGAGAGTTGAGTTTTGGTGCGGACACTTTGGGAGAGACTTTGGGCGAACCAGCCACGGATATTTTCTTTTAATTTATTTGGAATAACTTCTGAAATTCGGTCATAACATTACATTAATTATTGCATTCCAATCATATTTGTGAAATTACAAGGCTTACATTTCGAAACTCGCAAAAATAGGCCATATTACTGACTTGCTAAATGCAATTACAATACCAGAGTGTTCTATGATATATTAGAAATCAAGTTTGTGTACCTGAAGGGTGGATCTCCGGTGGTTGCGACGTTCTACGGCTTTTCTTTGACTGTACTTATTATCCCGCTTGACTCTTGACTAATCTCGTGATCTGGCATGGACGCCGTAATCCGATCCTTACATATATTATTAACTTGGAGCTACGTTATCATTAAGAAATCACGTCACTAATCAAATATTAAATCAACTAATATAACAAACAATGTCAATGTTCGTATCATAACAAATTGTTCACAAAAAACGCTCCGGGGCCGCCAACTTCGGCGCTGCGCACTTCGTGGGTTGCTCACTACGCCTCGCTGATGACGCAGCACCTTTGGACTGAACGCTTATATTCGCCTGACTTGGTCTTGACGCTGACGTTTCGTACAATACCGTCGGGTCCGGGGTAAGTCGCCATCACACGTCCCAGATCCCACTTGCCTCTCGGCGCGTTGTAATCCACTAATAGGACGACATCTCCAATTTGCATTTGGTGGCCTTCTCTCTGCCACTTCGCACGACCTCGACTGATCTGAGTTGGCACGTACCCTCGTATAAACCGTCTCCAGAAATTGTTGACCAACGTCTGGACAAACTGGAAACGCTTCCTTGTGTTCTTCGTATCTTCATATGGACCGTGAGCTACATCTGCAGAAGCTCTGCCTAAGAGGAGATGGTTAGGAGTTAGGGGTCTTGGGTAATTGGGGTCGTCAGACATGTAGCTGATGGGGCGACTGTTTATGACGGACTTTACTTCTGCGAACACCGTCGCCATCTCGTTCCACGACAGTGTTTGGTTTCCTATTGCAACGCGCAGCCCGCGCTTCGCCTGCTTTACCATACTCTCGTATAAACCACCTTGATGAGGGCTCAACGGCGTTTTGAAGATCCATCTGATCTGGTGTAGCATAGCAAAATCCTGTAGATATCTTCTACCGTCTTCGACAAGCATTCGCAGCTCTACTTCGGCTCCGACAAACGAACCACCATTGTCTGAGATGATCGTGTCCGGCCATCTGTGGTTTGCGGCAAAGCGTCGTAATGCTTGCAGAAAGGCTGAACTCGAGGATCGTTCGACTATTTCAAGGTGAATGGCTCTTTTGGTTGCGCATGTGAACACACAACACCAGGCTTTGGTAGTTTCGTTCCTTCCGTACTTTAGGTTAAATGGCCCGAAGAGGTCGACTCCGGTTACTGTGAAAGGCGGAGACATCAACTTCAGTCTCTCTGATGGCAGATCAGCCATTTGTGTGACATGCTGTGGCTGGCGTAGCTTCCGGCAATTGGTGCAATCTCGTGTCAATGTCTTGGCCAAGTTTCTCCCTCAAAGTATCCAATATTTTGCCCTTGACTCACAGAGGGTTCTCTCTCGTCCGGCGTGGTTGACTTTCTTGTGTGCTGATCTCATTATGAGTAACGAGATGTGGCTCATTGTAGGGAGAAGAGCGGGATGTGCTTGATCGTAGGGTAACTGAGACCTGTTTAATCTACTGCCTACTCTGATGATGCCATCTTGATTGGCAAAGGATGACAAGTTTGGGTAATCTGCAAAAACTTGTGTCGTCGGCCACAAGAGATAAGCGCCATACGCTGCTAGCGCTCGGCTTGCGTCTGCAAAAACATGCAGCTCTGGTAAACCTGATGCGTTACCTGGCTTGAGGCACCTCGGGAACTGGACACCCTTAAGACTTTGGATCTCCTCAAGAAGCTTCAGCCACGTGGCGCTTGCTTCGTCGTCCCAGTCAACTGCTTGGCTTTCCAGATGCCTTGAAGAGCGATTCGCGCCTTGATGGTGACAGGGGACGCTAGGCCAAGGGGGTGGTATAGTCTTGAAATACTGGACAGAACTGATCTTTTCGTGAATTGTTGTAGCTTTACTTCCTTCGAGGCGAAACCGATTGCGTCGGTTCGTGGATTCCATCCCACCCCGAGTGTTTTCATATCTTCCTCGCCATCTAGATTGACGGTGGGCGTCCCTGAAGTCTGTTCCTCGTCAGTCTCGTGCTCATCGGGTGTAGGTGATAGCACCCGTTGCGCACATCTTCTTCTGAGCATATCCATTCTTTAATCTTAAAGGACCCTGTTGCGAGTACTTTGTCTAGTTCGTTGATGCTCTGGGCTGCTAACTCAGTACTTGAACACGGGAAAATTAGATCATCCATGTATCTGTCTCGCTGAAGAACTGTAGCCGTGTGTGGATTATCTTCTCGGTTTTCTTCTGCCATCCTCAGCATTACAAATCTCGCCATGTCAGGAGACGGCTTATCGCCGAAGGTAACCCTCTGTAGGGCGTAGACGGTTGGCGGTCGGGACACATCTAGGTTCCTACAGAGAAATCGATGACGTGTGTATCGTCTTCGGGGAGGAGTATCTGTAAAAACATCTTAGATATATCTCCCACACAGGCGATCGGTTCTTCTCGAAAGCGTAACAGGACGCCTAACAGGTTGCCAATGAGACCAGGACCCTTGTGTAGACAGGAATTCAGGGACACGTCTTCATACGGACTTGCTGGATCGAACACTATTCTCAGGGAGGTGCTCTTCTTATCTGGCCTGTAGATCCCGTGGTGTGGTAAATAGTAGATTGGCTTGGTGTCTTTCTTCAATTCTTCTTCCGTTAAGGGCCGCGCCCATCCGTTGTTTTGATACTGCATAATGGCGTTGTCGTACATCGCGCTCCTTTTCTCGTCTTTGAGGAGACTCTTCTCTAGCGATCGCAATCTATTCTCGGCTGCAGGACGGTTGTCGGGTAGAGAAGCCTTGTCTTTCTTCCATGGAAGCCCGATCATGTAACGGTCATCTTGTCGCTTGAAAGATTTCTCCATCAGTTCCATCGCCCGCGTGTCATCCGGCGACATCGATGTTCTAGGACAGGAGCAGTCGGCTGCTTGAACGCCGAGTGTCTCGAATTCGTAAAACTTCTCCATGTCGATTCGCTGCACAAAGTTGATGGAACAGAGTGCCGATGTTCCCCGCCCATGGTCCGATCCGATCACGTACCATCCGAGCTTCGTTTTCTTGGCCACGGGCTCGAACGGCTTTTCCTCCTCAGCGTGCAGGTGACTGTAATGGACTCCAAGATTTAAATCGATAGGGCCTGGGGTGTGTGATAATTCAACGTCACGGAGATAAGGTTCTAGTTCTTGCACATTGTGAATGGTCTTGTTAATCTCGTGCGCCTCAATCTTGAACTCTTCGCTTCCATTCATCGGGGTCACCCAGAAGTGGACTCTCGTATTGTTCAACTCTCTCCCCTCCAACAACTGCGAGATCTATTCGTTCTTTCTTGCCCTGCAGCCCAAGTTGCCTAGCAAAATCCGTCCGTATGACTGTCGTTCCCGCGCCGCTGTCTATCAAAACGTTACCTTCGCGAATCCGCCCGTTCGGTGCCCTGAACCGTACCCTAACTACCGGCATCATGCAGCTCCGGTCTAGGGTCGACGCCAGGTCGCTAGCCGATGCAGGCGGGGGTGGATCAGCATGGAGGAGGTGATGATGGGAGTATGGACAGTCGCCTTTCTCGCACTTCTTCTTCGATATGCAGTCCCTTATTGAATGGCCTCGGTTAAGACACGCGTAACAAAGCCTCGCCTTCTTGAAGAAGTCTAATCTCTCTAGGACGGTTGCTTGGGCTACTTTAGGACATTTGGGAACCATGTGGTTTTCTTCTTCACACACAAAGCACGTCAAGGGAGGTCTAGTTTGGTAGGGCTGTGCAGAAAATATACCTCCCTGGCTTGTGTTCCTTTGGCTTCTATTGATGTCGCCAAAATCCGGTTCAAAGTCCGCTTTCACTCGAAGCCTCAGAAGTCGCAGATGTGGCTAATGGTTGGTACTTGTCCCTTCTCTCTGATATCTGTCACAACAAGCCGCCATCTGTCGACCAGATGATCTGGTAGACGCATGATTATATTCCTCAAGTTCTCGTTTGCGTTGATATCGGCGGAATATCCGATCCTTTTCATCGTCGCCGTGCAGTTGATGAGGTCGATAGAGAACTCGCGAAGCCTCAGCCTGTCATTTTTACCGATCCGATCTCCCTTGGTCACGCTCTGTCCAAATAGTTCTTTAAGCGTTTTTAGAGCTGTGGCGTACATAATGCCTTTGGAACCTAAGCCAAAAATAGATCTCTCTGCGTCTCCGGTGACGTGCATTTTGAGCTGGATCATGCGCATATCGTCGGTGAGGTGGATTTTGTTATGTGTGTGGATCTTAAATCGATCAATAAAATCTGCGTATTCCAAAGGATTGCCGTCAAACTTGGTCAAAGTCACGCTTGGAATGTCTTTCTCGGCTTCTAATTTATAAAGTGCATCGGCAATAGACAATTCAGCTGTGGCTGTTGGGTTTATTTTCGTTTCCTCGAATTCCTTTAGCTGGTCTATCCAAACATCGAAAGCTGGGCTAAAGGAGACGGTTCCTGGATAGGTGTTTTGGGAGGGAAATGGTTCCGGTTGAATATTCTCTGGAGATTCTAAATTGGGATGTGATTGCTAAGGTGTTGACAAGTTGGGGTTTGATTGCTGAGGTGTTGACAAATCTTGAATAGGAGTTGTTTCGTTATAAATAATATTTTCGTTGTTTGGCGTTTGGTTATCACTACCTGGTTTCGGAATATTCTGTATATACTCTTCGACTTTCTCTTCAAGGCCGTACACGTCGTTTGTCAGATCGTTCTCCCACTTATCTAGGATTTCGTGACCTCACTCTCCGACATATTCATATAAACCGCTGTGAATTTCGCCAGCGCTATCGTAATCCTTCCTTAAACCCTCTAATTCCTTCTCTAATTTTCTAGTATTCGTTTCTCCTTTCGCAATGGACTCATTAATTCTCCTGATGGAGCGAGTTATTTTGCTCCGTAGATTCTTTCTCTGGCCTCTCAGCTTTGCCTCAATTTCAACCTCTTCGGATGTCGAGGCTTCACCTTTGTCTCCCATTACAAGCGTAAACCAAATGTCTGTAGCCTACTAATAATTCGGCGCTTCTATGCTTAATCCTTCAGAAGTTTTGGTGCGGACACTTTGGGAGAGACTTTGGGCGAACCAGCCACGGATATTTTCTTTTAATTTATTTGGAATAACTTCTGAAATTCGGTCATAACATTACATTAATTATTACATTCCAATCATATTTGTGAAATTACAAGGCTTACATTTTCGAAACTCGCTAAAGTAGGCCATATTAACTGACTCACTAAATGCAATTACAATACTAGAGTGTTCTATGATATATTAGAAATCAAGTTTGTGTACCTGAAGGGTGGATCTCCGGTGGTTGCGACGTTTTATGGCTTTTCTTTGACTGTACTTATTATCCCGCTTGACTCTTGACTAATCTCGTGATCTGGCATGGACGCCGTAATCCGATCCTTACATATATTATTAACTTAGAGCTACGTTATCATTAAGAAATCACGTCACTAATCAAATATTAAATCAACTAATATAACAAACAATGTCAATGTTCGTATCATAATAAATTGTCCACAACAAACCCTCCGGGGCCGCCAACTTCGGCGCTGCGCAACTTCGTGTGTTGCTCACTTCGCCTCGCTGATGACGCAGCACCTTTGGACTGAACGGTGATATTCGCCTGACTTGGTCTTGACGCTGACGTTTCGTACAATACCGTCGGGTCCGGGGTAAGTCGCCATCACACGTCCCAGATCCCACTTGCCTCTCGGCGCGTTGTAATCCACTAATAGGACGACATCTCCAATTTGCATTTGGCGGCCTTCTCTCTGCCACTTCGCACGACCTCGACTGATCTGAGTTGGCACGTACTCTCGTATAAACCGTTGCCAGAAATTGTTGACAAACGTCTGGACAAACTGGAAGCGCTTCCTTGGGTTCTTCGTATCTTCATATGGACCGTGAGGTACATCTGCAGAAGCTCTGCCTAAGAGGAGATGGTTAGGAGTTAGGGGTCTTGGGTAATTGGGGTCGTCAGACATGTAGCTGATGGGGCGACTCATCATAAATTAATGTATTTCTGGCTTCGTGTTGGCGAGTGACAGTGTTGCTCTCACAGTTCAGTAGTTCAGATGTCTTCAGACTTCGATAGAGGATAGTAACCCATAGCTGCTCAACCACAGTATATGTATTTGCTAGTAAATCGCTCAGTATACTTCGATATATTAAAATATCAGCTATTCAGTATACCTGTGTAACGGAAACGTACACAGGTCTCGATACGAGATCGGTAAACCAGCCAAAAACACAGTCCAAAATATTTTAGTGTTGGCCTGCCGATCATGGTGTTTGCGTTGGTATGTATTATGACCGAGAGTAAAATGAAATGTGGCATAAAACCTACGAAACGTACTTACCTCAAAGTTCAGGAGTTCAGAATAGCGTCCGCAGAATCAGGCGACTGGACTGAAGAGAAATCTATTAGCGCCAACAATTAATGCATAATTTAACCCATGCGCAGAAATGTTGTTGCACCGAACAAAAAAAACGGCCTGCAGATTTAGACTCATGTCTTCCACAGGCAGCCCGAGTAATTAGTATAAAGGAACTGTTATTGGCCATAACAATACATGAACAACGTAATACATTCGATGCACATTTAAAAACGTAAGCGAAATACAATATCCAAACACGTTTGGATATAAACGGGTATGGAATTATAATCAAAGATTAGATTTCGTCAGGCGCGCTCAGATAAGAAAGTTCAAAGCTCTCAGACTAGGCGAGAGAAGGAGATATCGATTTCGAAGAGTCATTGTCAGAAATCTATTCCATCGTGGGCAATTATGCAATACAACCTAAACCGCTGTTGACAGTTTGGGCCAGGTCTTGTACAGCTGAGGCATGTTTTACGACGGAATAACCAGAGTCTTTCTACTGGATTGAGAGCTCGAGACATTATACATGTCTGCTAATATGGGGAAAACTGAAAAATTCGACTTTGAGGGCAGAAACCCTCATTGAGCCAAGCGGAATATTTACATGATCCGCTAAGACTTTTTACAAATCTTAGTTAAGCAGATGTTTTCAGTGTATACCAACTGAAATGTTGTGCTCATTTTCTGGTTGGAGAAATAAACTAAAGGGGACCTAAAGGAGACTATTAAAAAGCTAGCTTTGTTCGACGCTGTTTAGTACGGTTAATCGCACCGCCATAGCCAGGTACGTGACTAGTGAAAGGTCATCCGCTCGCATCCACAGTGAAAGCCTAATAGAAAACTTATTAATTTTGGCAGGTCACGCAAGGTAACTGGAAGTCGGAAGTCAGTCCCGCCTTACATTCACACATTTTGTCGTTAGTTCACGTTCATCGTACCCTGGGTGCCAGAGGTTCTATTACCCTCTCTAAGCCAAAGTTTAGGATCGACAAGAAGGCTGGGAGAACCAGCCTTCTCGTCGATCCTAAACTTTGGCTTAGAGAGGGCAATAGAACCTCTAGCACCCAGTGTACGTTCGTCGGTACAAATAGATTTAAAAAAAATACTGATTCAACTTTCGAACAATGTCAACGTCTATACATAATTAAGTTCTGCTATTTTATTTTTCTATGTTGGCCTCTTTGAAGAAAAAAATAGTTTTCATGTTCGAATGTCTGCTGATAAATCTAGATTGTAGTTAGCCCGAAAATACATAGAGTATAGTACCGTACCGGTCACCGTTCTGCATTGATAACAATAGGACAACACAGGTAACCCGAAAATACAAGACGGCACGCACTGACACCACAGGTAACCTGGAACAACTAAGACGATAGCACAATTTTATTATCATGATAATTGCGTTCCCCTGGGATAACACAAATAGCCCGACAATACATAGAGTATTGAAGCTTTCCGACGGAACAAGTGAAGTCGGAAAGCGTATCCATAACGGCTTAATAGCATCATTGTAGTAAGGTGTCGTAGTTTTGTTTATATTTGGCATGTCATTGGTTACAAAAGGCCGGCATGCAATGGTGCATGCATGTATATAACGAGCAACTTCAGAGAGCAATTCATATCTCGCCGTTCGTGCAGCGTCCGGAAGGCAAATTTCATAAAATGTGTAATTATTTACTAGATAATTATTTTAAGGTCTTAACTCCCGAGACCCTGTGCTACTGCATTCGATCGGGGAATACGTTTCCCAGAGTTTTTTGCCTAAAGAAGGTTTTTATCTCTGGGTTTTTCGTATCGGGCGGAGCACGTTTTTAGATTATGTTATTTCCATTTAGACAATCTTATTGATGTAAACTTATTATAGTATAAAACACGTAAGTGTGAATCATTAGTGTTAAGTCATTGGACACTCTAGCACTGTAAAACTTAATATTATACAGTTACGTGTGAAGTTATTTTTCACCTGTAAATCGTGAAGTCTTGGACACATGTACACTGTAAGCTATTGTGATGCATGTAAAGTCATTATCGACACAATTAAGTCGTTGTGTAGACACGCCTTAGGTGTAAAGCTACTATAGATACATATGGAGTGCCGTAAAGTCATTGTAGACACACGTATAATTATAGTCATTGTGTATAGACACACACGTAAGGTGTAAAGCTATTATAGATGCATCAGAGTCAAGTCAGTGTGGCACACATATAGTCACTGTGCACAGACACATTGTAGGCGGTCAGCTATTATAGATACACGTGGTGTGTAAATCGTCGTAAACACACGTAAGCCGGGTACAGCTATTATAGATACTTGTACTCGTAAGTAATAATCATTGCGGACACGCGTAAAGTAATTTTAGATACATGTAAATCATTGTGCATAGACACACACATAAGGTGTTATGCTACTATATATCCATGTGAGTGTAAGTCTTTGTGGACACATGTAAGTCCTAGTGCCTAGACACATGTAAGTGTAAAGCTGTTTTAGGCAAGTCTTTGTAGACACACGTTATGTACAGGTATTATACATGTATGTGTGTATAAGTCTTTGTGGACATGTAAGTCATTGTGCACAGACATACGTAACGTTGTAAAGCTATTATATACCCATGTGAGTGTAAGTCTTTGTGGGCACATACATGTAAGTCCTCAACACATCCTCCCCGTTGAATTCACAACTATCCTTAAATGGAAAACACGCTTGAAATAATGATAATCGTAATTCTAATGACATTCTGAAAACCAGTCAAGGATAAAGATAAAGATTTGTTAAATTCCGAACGGCGGTAGGCCGGCTTAGTGTAGTAGTGATGACGTCTGCACTACACTGCAGTACACGCAAAGGGCTTCGAGTCCGAGTAGGAGCGCTCAAAAAATATTTTTCCTCTCTTTACCTTCTCTTCTTGTTTACCTGTGAACCCTAGCTCTAAGTGAGTGAGAACCCGTCGTTTACCCGTGAACTCGTCCGATGGTTAGGGTTTGGTTTGTGTTTCGGGTTCGGATTTATCGTAGAATTAACGATTATCATTACTCCAAGCGTGTTTCCCATTTAAGGATAATTGTTAATTCAACGGGGAGAATGCGTTGAAGTCCTAGTCATCGCGTACAATTGCCCCTAAAATCAGGTCATGACCGTGTGGAAGACTGAGAACAAGCATACAACAACTCTATTACTTTTCTCCGTTTTAGTAAACTGGTTTTGTGAATAAACTCAAATAAAATGTGTATATTTACTATTGAAACAGGGAAGGAACATTTTTCACGAGCGAGAGAAAACTATTTTATTTCCCGCAAAAAATATTGGACTCAGGTCCCACGCGTCTAAGTCGCCAGTCCTCGGAAATGCTCTTTGACTGAGTTTTACCGTGTTTTAATTTGAAACTAGGTACGAAGCAGCTCGGTTTCTGTAGTAACGGAGGCCTGGCTACTATATTTTCCAATATGGCTGACGAAGAAAGCCTGGCACTGAGAAAAACGCTCGCGAACTTGGGCAATTTAGGGTACTGATACAGTTCTGTCTCATACAAACGGCCCCTACAGCGACCCCAAAAAACCTTGAGAAATCGCATGATCGTTTAATTTATTGGCAAACAAATACAAGTCTCTTGAATGGCTTTAGAAGTACATCAGATTTCCGATGTTAAGTATTTTATTTGGACCTTCGTAAAGCACAACAAGCTGGTTTTCTTCGCGACGGACTCATTTTCATACAAGACGCGGCCATTGCGGGGCCGTGTTCATGAGAAGAAATTCGCTAGAGAGACCTACAGTACAGAGGTAAGGATTAAATTAAGTTGTGTTATTGTCGTAATGATTTTATTTTGCGATCTTAAGTTTTCTTCGATACGTGCTGTTATCTTGTCATACGTTTATGAAAGTACGGCTGCAAGCGTGTTTACTGTAAAATGTCTGAGTTAATGAGCTTGAAACTTGAAATTTGACGCCAAGATATTATGAAAATTAGAAAATACACCGGAAATGACCTCCAATTTTATTAGGACACACGTGAAGTGTAAGTTATTAACACATGTGAAGTGTAAGCTGTTGCAATACACGTGAAGTGTAAGCTGTTGTAATCAGTACACGTGAAGTGTAAACTGTTGTAATACACGTGAAGTGTACGTCATTGACACATGTGAAGTGTAAGTCACTGTGACACACGTTAAGTGTAAGTCTTTAAATTTGTGACACACGTGAAGTGTAAGTCTTTGTGACACACGTGAAGTGTAATCTATTATAGCACGAGAAGTGCAAGCTATTATAGCACGTGAGTGTAAGTCATTGTGACACACGTGAATTGTAATTGTTAACTCAGATCTATTATAGCACGTGAGTGTAAGTCATTGTGACACACGCGAAGTGTTAATCATTCTGACACACGTGCATTCTAATTGTAACCTATTATAGCACGTGAGTGCAAGTCATTGTGACACGTGAATTGTAATTGTAAGCTATTATAGCACGTAAGTGCAAGTCATTGTGACATACGTGAATTGTGAATTATAAGCTATTATAGAACGTCAATGTAATCATTGTGACACACGTGAAGCGTAAGTCATTGTGACACACGTGAAGCGTAAGTCATTGTGACAGATATGAAGCCTAAGCTATTATAGCACGAAGTGTAAGTCATTGTGACACACGTGAATTGTAATTTTAAGCTATTATAGTACGTCAGTGTAAGTCATTGTGACACACGCGAAGCGTAAGCTATTATAGCACGAAGTGTAATCTATTATAACACGAAGTGTAAAGTTATTGTGACACACGTGAATTATAGGCTATTATAGATGTAAAGGACGGAAACTCTTTGTGGAAGTCATAGTTATACTTGTTTGTTTGTAAGTTATGTTATAATAAATCTGCTATTGTCGTTGCACACCTCGGCGACAGTACATTAACACACTCCATACAGTTGTATTGTTGTTGATACGGTAAAGAGTTATGAATAGTAATGTACCGCATTGATAACAATAGGACAACACAGTAACTACGGCACACACTGATACCACAGATCCCGAAACAACTAAGCCGATAACACCATTTTTATTATTACTCGGGCTGCCTGTTGGCAGGCCCGAGTCGAATTTTCCAAGTGTTACTTTATTTTTGGTGTCGAGCTATTTCGCCGTGAACCAATCACATTACACAATGTTCACGTGTACACGTGATTGTTGTGGACTTCCGGCCCCGTCAACCAATCACATTACACAATGTTCATGTGTACACGTGATTGTTGTCGACTGTCGTCGCGAGTTGGCACCACACGTGACAGGATTAACCAATCAGAATCGATTTCCCACGGGACAAACACGCGGGACAGGTCTTCTCTCTGAAAAATCCAAGATGGCGGCTACAAAGGCTCATGCCTTGTTATGGAAAATCACTTAGTTTTTGGGCCATTTTTGCTGAAAACAAAGGCTTCTTCGACTTAAATACCAAGATGTTCAGTTTTTCTAGGGCCGATAGGAGTTTTACGGGCCGTTGGCAAAGAACATTCCCTCACGTTTTATACGAAAGGAGTCTGAGAAAATGTCAAATGAGATGGTGTCCATGCCAAATTTATGTACCTTTCTGACATATTTGGTAAGTAAACACAAACTTTTAATACCAGGTTGCAGTATTGATATTTATTCTTTTCTCTTAAAGTATAAATGGCTACTAATAGACTAGAAAATGGGCTCCAGAAATTGGCCCAATTTATCAGTTCTTCCGTTTAGGAATACGGATCCAGGAATACTTCTTAAACAAGCGGGTATATAGATCTACAACTGCAATTAATATTTATTTGGTGTGAAGACAGATGACTCTAATAATCCAAAAACCGAGTGGAAATCGCATGTTTATTTCTGAAATGGACTCATGCAGTGTATTAGTTTTATAATATTTGAGAACTAATAATTTATTCTAAATTTCAAAGTTGTGTCTACAGTATATGTATTTATATTTTAATTGCAATGGAATTAATTTTATCTCAACTAACAGAAAGATGGTAGCCTCCAGTTTGCTTAAACTGCATTCCAGTAAGCTCAGCGGTTAAGTGTCAGTCTGTTGTGCAGGAGGTAGTGGGTTCAAATCCCGGTGGGACCTTCAAATAAGTGCACGTGGGACTGAGAACTGGTACTGCCTTCACTCTGACATCTGCAAGTGATTAGACCTTCGTGTCTTCTTGGATCAGAATGTTAAATCGTAGGGAGACACTGAGAATACAACCAAATCTCGGGTAGTGACCAACCTCAAGTGTAGTGGATAGTCGTATACATATAGAGTAAATGAGTTTGTCCCCAATTAGCAATATCATGATGCTAAATACATTGACATTCTCCTCTGTTAGTAATAGTAGTACTAGTTCCCCATGTACATTTTACATATTAATATACAGACTAAATCTAGTAGATTACATACATAATCATGACTGCTGCCTTAAATTATTTTGTTGTTGTTATAAGTGGATGGGTAAATAATGATGTATTAGCAGCTTCCCCCAGAGGTGAATCCATGGGAACCTTGTCAGAATTAATTGTTTGTTGCCCATCGGTGAGGGGGAAAAGCTCACTTTGGTTCATAGATCAGGAACCCAGAGACCCACCTTGTATGAATTTATACTAATTGCTGTGCCCCATAACAGGGGATTTGATACAACGAGTTTGATTGGGCATTTGGGCAAATCCCCAGGGTACCTGGGGGTTGACCCCTTGGGGAAGCCACTGATACATGCATAACACTGCTGTAGTAGCTGCCAGTAAATATGCAAAGCTGTTGATACAGTGCAAAACTGAATGCTAAATCACTGGGAGGAAGTTCAAAGGAACATTGCATGTGTTATTTTAAAGACTTGTTGTTGAGGTTTTACTTGGCCTCTTGTATTGCCGAATCCTTGTTTACTTTTTTTCCTCATTAGCATACATTAAACAAACACAATCCATAAATCAAAAGAGATTGTTACACTTGATAATCACCGAAAATTTGAGAATGATAAAATAAATATATTTTGGGGAACAAGCGTTTAAAAATAGCAATATTTACAAAGAATGCAAGGCTGTCGGCAACTTTTGCCCCCCAGCCCATTTTACAGTTTTGAAAAGTCAATTTCTCCGTAAATATTTAACATATCAATCTCACATTTTCGGTGATTACTAAGTTTAAAATTCTCTTTTAACTGATGTACTCTGTTTGTTTGTAGCTTGAAGTTTAATTTATGCTAAGGAGGCAAAAATGTAAACAATGACGTCAGCAAGGACTCGCCTATTCAGTTCCCTGAAAACCATGTCTTGAACCATGTGAAATGAAACTTGTTCGATAAAGAGTTGTAAGTCTCAGCAGAGCAGGACAAAATGTATTCATTCGTGTTCACTATATTATCACTGGTCTTGTGTTGCTACATGTATATTGTCTCAAACACATTCAGCTACTGTTACAAACATGGCTGCATTCCATGGCAGTTATCATCCCAGGCACTAAAATAGGATTATTTTTACATGACTAATATAATATTTTTATTATATGGCTTCTCTGAGATTCAATCACAATTCTTCTTTAAAATAATTTATATATGTAACTCTTCTAAAAACAATCCAAAATAATTTAGTATTCTCTCAAAGGCAAAAAACTTGCAAGTGTCAGGAGCCCATTAATGGTCTCCTGCAAGTGTAAAATACTTTTTTAATCGAACCTGCAAAGAATACCAACTATCCCTCCATATGGCCCGAGTAAAGGCTGGTACAGCCTCTTGTTTTATTCTGATTTTGTGTTAATTAAATCCTGAAGCGCTAGTGCACTCAAGTTCACTCGTGTTCTGAATCGTTGAGTTATATTTCAGATCCTACTAGTATTTGGATCCTAGTATTTTTGGGCTACCTGTGTAATACTAGGTACCCTGGCTTACGTGAAGTTGCTCGTGTTTATTCGTGTTTCACTTGCGTGCACTCGTATTCACTCGTGTTCTACTTGTGTTCACAACATCTAAACAAACATGTATTCTAAATAAATAAGCTCTACTATTATATTTGTCTGTGTTGCGCGTCTTTGAAGAGAAAATTCGTTTCAAGTTAGTTTTCAAGTTCGATTCTCCGCTGATAAATTTAGATTGTGTGGTGGCTCAATTCAAAGCAAATTTCCCCATATTTAAGAAAACACACTGGTTCGCAATTAGGAGCCGTTAGTCCAGTAAAAAAAACAGACTTCAGCCGTCTGAGCGGAGGCTGCGAGGAAGGTTTCAGCTTTTCTCTTCATAGACGCGTAACATAGAACAATTAAATAGCACAATTTGTTTATTTCGAATACATCTTTGCATAGATAATGAATTGATTTTAGGCTTTAGTTCCTCTTTAAAGGTGCGTGCAGCTTCTTGTCACTCTCGCGCTGCTACGTGATGCGACTGTGCGTGTATACTTTCGCATCTGATTGTGCAATCCAATTTGACTGATTTTGCGTGTGTACTAAAAGTGATATGGCTGTGTCAGATGCTAATAACGATGTGAACACAAGTAGCCCGAAAATACAAAGAGAGGTACCTTACTTAAAACACAAGTAACCCGACACAACTAAGCCAAGCTAGAATAACACAGGTAGCCCGGAAATACAAAAATAGGGTACCGCACTGATAACACAGGCAACCCGATAAAACAATTATAATTATATTTGTTTACTTTTTTTTTTTAATTAAATTATGAACCGCTGTGCACTCGTGTTCACTCATGTTCTGACTCATGTGGAATTTTAGAACAGATCATCTTAGTATTTGAAAAACACGAGTGAAAATTAATCCCAAATTGCACGAGAAAACCGTATGATTACTTGTTAATCATATACTCGCATAGTTTGAGTACAGTGCAATTTGCGTTTAATTGCACTAGTGCAATTAAGGATTAGTTGCAATAATCTCAGCCAATTAGAATCGAGTAATTTTGTTGTGTATATGCTTACAAATGTAACCTGAAACAACTATAAATTAAAGACGATACAACACTTATTATTATTGTTATTATTTTATGCACTCGTGTTACTCGTTTTCTGTGGAGTTTCAGATCAGATTTTAGATCAGAGTAACAATAGTATTTGAATCCGAGCATTTTTTAGCTACCTGTGTTATCCTAGGGTAACCCGGCTCACTTGAAGTCACTCGTGTTCTACATGTGTCCACTCGTTTTTACTCCTGTTCTGACTCGTGTGGAATTTTAGATGAGATCGACTGTATGTGCGTACTTTCGCATCTGATTGTGCGTTCGTAATGTGCCAAACACGCAGGTCTATGAGGACATCCGCGTTAAAAAAGATAAGCCGGAGTTCAAGTAGCCTGATTTTCAGACGGTACGAGGTCGTCCGCTCACTTCCTCCCCCTCCCCGTCTAATGGACTTCATAGACTTTCGTGTTCCTGACGTCATAATGTCAACCAATCAGAGCGAACTTTACACTTTTGGCAAAGTCTGGAATTTAAGGAATGTGCTCGCATATTTTTCTGAATGGCGTTGGGGAAGAATTTGAGCATTGTGTCGACCGAAGTTGTAATGTTTTCAGGATTTCGAAGCTACATCCAGAGCAGAAGAAAGCATTGGAATCGTTCATTCATCGAAACGATGTGTTTGTGAATCTACGTACGGGCTTTGGTAAATCACTAATCTTCCTCCGCTTATAAATCTCATACATTCAATAGATCTCAAACATTCTCCTAGGTTTTTGGCTTTTAGAAGACCAAATCTTTCATGGAATATTATGATTTTTCTGCAAGAGTGAACACAGTCACATACTGAGTATGTTATGAAAAAAGTTTCATGGCACTTGGGAGAATATTTGTGTTTTCAGAATTATGAACACACTTCCGTATGATATTTACGGTTTACGAACTTGCGAAAAGAGAACTCGACAACAAACCTCTCGCCGATCGCCGCCTTCGCGGCTCTTTCTCCGTGGCTGTTCTCTCTAGAAAACCTCTGGAACCAGGGTACTTCACCCTAGTCTTCAAAAAAGACAAAGCTTTTTGTATTACTCGCCACATTTTATCAACTGAAAGCTCAGTACACAACACTACGGTATTCTAGTTACGCCACTTCGCAAAGTTCATGTACGGCAATGGCATCTAAACTTTGCACAAAATGTCCGGTTAAAACAATCTCTGATACCAAAAAACCTACACTAGGACAACTTTAGGGTCTTGTGTGACTAATCGGGATACATAGCAAGCTTCAAAACGTTTTAAAAATAAAAGTAAAAGCGTAAAAGTTCTAAGATTACAGTATCATGGAATCGAGGCTGATATTTCTTGTATACCGTTCTCATAAACTGTCCTGCAAATACTGCAGGCAAACTTCCGTTTAAAAAGTTCCTGCTCTCCAAAGAACCACAGCAGCTCAAACAGGATACCATTCTGAGAAATCGAGAGAAGTTTGAAGCTGTAGAATGTTTCTTTCCAGTGCATGAAAGCTGATAGATCCTGAGTAAACTAATCACTTAAATATCAATTATTGAGGGAAAAAAGAGAAAATATCAAACATGTAATAATTACACAATTATTGAAGCAGTAAATCGTTGCAGAACAATGATATTATATCAATATGTCGAAGTATATGAAGAGGAGTGGCTAATAACTTTTAATAAAATTCTGTTTAAGTTCTCTTAAAAGGTCGAAATAGATGAGAGTTTAAAGTCTTTATTAATGGCATTCCATACTATGGGGCCTTGGAATCGAATATTAAATTTTCCATAGTTTGTTCTTACTTTGGGAATATAGTAAGACTGTTTTGCAGCATGCCTAGTATAGTAACTGGGAATCTTATCTACTTTAGTAAAGAAGGTATAATAGGTTATTATGAAATTTATACATGAAGATGGCAATATGAAAAGTAACAAGATCAAGGAAATTGATTATTTCGAGAGACGTAAATAGAGGGCTAGAGTGATGGTCAAAGCTTGAGAATGTAATAACACAAACTGCTTTTTTTTGGTAAAATAAATATTGGATTGATAGTAGGCTCGTAGGTGTTTCTCCAGGCAACTAATCCATAAATCAAAAAAGGATATATTAAGGAATAAAATATAAACTGTCTTAGCTAACATAATGACGGATCTTACTTAAGATTCCAACGCTTCTCCAGATCTTTTTCACAACACAGTCAACTTGTCTTTTCCAGCTAAGGTTAGAATCGATCATTATACCTAAATATGTAATGCAACATTCTCTCTTTAGTTGCTTGTCACTGATCTTAAGATTAAAGTTAAGACTCTCCACCTTCTTTTGCGGTGAGTGAAACATTACATAATTAGATTTATCTATATTAAGGACGGTGACCCCTAATACAAGGGATTTTCTTTTTATGACCAAAATCCCCTAAAATAATTGGGGTAACCGTGCATTTTTCAGAGATAATCAAAGTTAAATGTCGTAAAAAATGCTGAGTAAAAAAATGTAAAAATATTGTTCTATTTTCCAAGAATGAAGCGTGATTTATCTAAATATGAGTCGGAAGACTGGAAATGGGGGTGTCCTCACTATAGGTAACAGCTTAATTACCTAAGGCCACGTTAATGTATTATTTAAATAAATATTAATTGTGTCAGTGCCATAATCGACTTTGACAGTATCCAATTTTTGGTTAAAACTTCAATGATAATCAGTTCTCTCTCTAAAATAAAACATATCCAAACGCTAAACTGTCTTTCTGTTTTAATTTTATAACATATATAACAGGGGTCACCATGCGTTTTAAAAAGTTACAAAGGCCGGATTCTTATTTTTGCCGCCTATTTCTGACGACCTTGACAATTTTATACTAAGCCCTCACTGGTGAGTATAACATTTGTCTTATTCAGTGTTGTATGCTGGGATCTTCAATATGGCGGCGAACTCGCTTCGTTCAAAATCGCAGGAGTTTGCGCGCAGATCGCAAGTTGATTCCGCCTCCGGCCCCGAAATACGTCGATTCAGCCAACTTCGAGAGAATTTACCGTTCCGTTTTCTTTTCTGTCCTTTGAGAGATGTACTCATTTTATCCAGGCAGGATAATGTGAAAAAAAGTGGAATATAATGAGGTCAACGCATTTTCCAAGCCACTGACTGATTTTTATTTTATTTCCACAATCAAGCTAGCGTGACTACGGGTCGACTCGCGGGACACCCGTACTGAGGCTTATGCGCAGAAAATATGCGCACTAGCAATAGGGGCCACCGTCCTTAAGAGATAATCTATTATCACAAAGCCAGGTATGAACATTGCTCAGTTCAGTGTTTGTAGTTGTTTCAAGTTCTGAGATATTTTTATGTTCCCAAAATAAATTAGTGATCGTCTCCAAACAGATAAAAATCAAATAAACTTGAGCTCTGATTGTTAAAGTCATTTATATATAATAAAACAAGGAATTGTCCTAGGACAGATCTGTAGAACTCCGCATCACATGTTACACTGTGCTGATGTGACTGAATTCACTATGACAACTTGTCGTCGATTGCTGAGATAAGAAATAAACCAGTCTTTGGTTATGCCGCGATACCATAATGGTCCAATTTCTTTTTCAAAATTTCATGGTTAACGGTATCAAATGCTTTGTTAAAATCTAGGAATATTCCACAGGAGTAGTTCCGGTTATCAATTGCGTTCTGTATTTTGTCTATTATACAAAGAACTGCATGATCTGTACTATGTTTAGATCTAAAACCAAATTGCTTATTAAAGAATATATTATTCTTTTCTAGAAATTTAATCAGCCTATTATACATAAGTCTTTCTAGAACTTTATTTTATAATTGGACAAGCAAGTTTGTGATCCTTTTTTTATACACAGGTACAATACAATACAATACAATAACCTTTATTTCAACTCGAATTGAGGAGTAGCAAATACATGCTAATACCTTCGAAAACAAATTAAAATAATTACATTATGATTAAATAATTAAAAGTATGTTACATAATAAAAATATGTATAAGCTATGTATACCTACATATGTATAATCATTTACAAAAATATATTGAATTGTTTACAAAACGAGCAGCAGTCAGTAGTGAAATCAAGTTTAGCAATAGCAGATTTAAAGGCTCTGACAGTGGATGATGCTTTAATGAGGTCAGAGAGGGAGTTCCAGAGTTTACTCCCATAATAAGAAAATGAGTGCAAACCATATCTAGTGGTTCTAGCACTAGGAATTTTAAGGGAGTGAAGACCACGTAAGTTAATTGTACAAGTTCTCTGAGTTATAAGGTCACTGATGTAGTTTGGAGCAATACCATGTATAGATTTATATACTATGTAATGTAATTAAGGTTGACCCATTTGTTTAAGTAAGTATTCATAAGTGCTATAAAAATCATTATATACAAAGCGTAAGCTACTCTCATTAAGTTTTTATAATTTCTTAGAATTTCGCTGACCACAGTAGTTCCAGACTACAGAACAGTAATTAAATTGTGGCAAGGGATAAGCATTATATAACTTAGCCTTGGGTCAGTGTCAATGGATCTTTATGTCTTAATGACTTGAAGTTCACAACTGACTACGTGCGATATAAATATTTGCTAATTTAAAATCAGTAGGAACTATACCAGTTGAAAATGGCATATTTAAAAATAATCTCTAACGGTTTAGAGATAACAGATTTAAGAAGTTTAAGTATGTCAATAGAGATACTTAAAGTACATATGAGCCCTAGACAGTTATCTTCGATATCGATTGTACATGAAGTGGATAGTCCAACGGTATGTCGAGCGGTAGGTCGCGGGTTCAAACCCCCTGGCGGATCAACACTCAGGGTCTTAAAGTGCCTATGACCCTTTTGCAATTTTGTTAGCTTATCAACCTCCGAAACGTTTTGAGTACTTCTGTGAAGAAAGTTTTGGTTTAAAGTGAATACTTTATGTTCTACGCTTGTTTGAAATCGTGTAAATGTGACCTTTCCTGACCCATGACCGCGTAAGTAAAAGCCTGGGTCGAAACCTGGGTAGACGTCATTTTGACGTCCTATAATTAATTCGGCTTTGCAATCATTCGAAGAAATACTTAACATGTTGACTAAAATGACTTTTTTCTTTACTAGCAACTAACAAACTGTGTATATTTTCTATGCATCGATGTTGTTGTGATAAAATGGCGCCATGGAGAATAATGCATTAATGAGATGACGTCTACCCAGGTTTCGACCCAGGCTTTTACTTACGCGGTCATGGGTAAGGAAAGGTCACATTTACACGATTTCAAACAAGCGTAGAACATAAAGTATTCACTTTAAACCAAAACTTTCTTCACAGAAGTATTCAAAACTTTTCGTAGGTTCAAAAGCTATCAAAATTGCAAAAGGGTGATAGGCACTTTAAAATAACTGAGTAGAAGGTGCTGCCTTTACATAATACAGTAAATGGTTAGACCCTTCACGTCTTCTAGGATAAGGACGTAAAACCGTAGGACTAGTATCCCCAATTAGCTGCAAAGCTAAATATATTGACACTTAAATAAAGTCACTTACTTACTTGTCAATATCTCATCTCGTTTCAGAGATATTCAGGCTTTTGTAATATGCAAATGAGATGACCTACGACGTCATATTGTTTGCACAGCCTTGAAGACAAATCACAAACGAAGATTATCTCTACAAATATTGGATAAAAATGTGCTACGAATGCTCAAATGAATTCCATAACCATATAAAACACACATGTATACATATAGCCACATAAGCATTGCATCCAATGATTTAATGTTACACAAATATAATTACAGTTTTATACCCAGATGCATTCCCTTGTATATTAACTTATAAGTCAAGACATCAAAATTTTCACATTAGTTAAAAACAAGCATTTTTGATCAGGATTACTTACACCGTCCACATTATTGCAGCAATCTTTCAGCCTTTTGTGTTACCACAGTCCTTTCTCTTACAAAAAATATGTCGAACGCATTTTACTGCTTTTATAGCATATTATCATCATTATGCTTAAAATTATGTGTCCCGATTAGTAGACCTTCTTGGTCGACTAGAAGACTTAGACACGTTAATAAAGTTTCATCATCATTTATTATTACTCAAGGATAAAGTCAGGTGATCTCAAATGAGGCAACAAACAGGCAAACTGAATAGGTCTATTGACACGTCTAACGCAGCGGCCATATTGGATAGAAACAAATAGATTTGCGCGTCCATCTTCGCACTGAGCATTTTCAGAACGAGGAAAACAAGGGCTCTTATTCTCCTTGGACCCAACATGGCAGTTACGTGAAGTGTCAATGAAAACAAACATCGATGTTTGCCACTGAGGGCGGGCACGTTTGATACATGCTTCACTTGTCACGCACAAAGTTTTCAGTATGAGGCTACGGGGTAGATTAAATTTATTCTATTATCCGAGAAAATAATACATTTAATTCAAAAACTCATGAATAATTAATGAGCATGTTGTCCAATCAGATGAAGCAAATCAGTCACGTGCATGCTCCTTTATACCTGATAAAATCTCATCATTCTAAAACGCCCGCGGAGGGATTTTAATTCTGTCCCGGGGGGAAACGGGGTTAATGATTGAGACAATGGATAAGTACCTTCCAACTCTTGGAATTTGTATTGATGTTTCAGCTTTCTCATTGAATTGCTAATTAGGATGAACGTTTTATATAAAAAATACTAATGAACATGAAATTTTATATAAAGTTTCATTCTAATTAAGAATTCACTGATAAAAATCCAAAGATAGCAAAACGTACACGGAACATAAGGTACCAAGATAAATTTTGCACTAAATTTACTAATATCAGCAGGCTGGAGTTATCCATCTACCATTACTTGTTTACCGAGCCACTGTTTAGTTCCAATTATTAAACCAAACTCAAAGCCGTAAAATAATAAAAAGGTGCATTAAACTTACATATTTTGTGCCGGAGTCAAAAATGTAGAGTCTGCCGTCATGCCAGTCACATCTCTTTCCAAGTCTTGAACTTTACCGATGTCAACCACGACACCAAATCCTTCAAGTGCAGCTTGTTCTTTGCCACACAATGCTTTCAGCATTGCGAAACTCCGCTTCAAACAACATAGTATGGTAATTTCTACATATATAGCTCTAAACACCCTAGATTAGAGATTAATATAAGGATAAATTAACCATTTGTAGAAACACTGCTACCGTGGTCCCGCAGTTCAGTTAGAATATATTAAGTATAAGAATAAATTAGACCTTTATCAAGGGACTGATTTGTAGAAACAGTGCTATCATATGGTCATATTACTACAAGAAAACCGAGAAAAACAGCACATAGTTCAAAAAACAAAACAACAAAATTTCTGCGCATGCGTTCAATTATGCATTAATTGTTGGCGCTAATAGATTTCTCTCCAGTCCAGTCGCCAGATTCTGCGGACACTATTCTGAACTCCTGAACCTTGAGGTACGTTTCGTAGGTTTTTGCCACATTTTATGCCACATTTCATTTTACTCTCGGTCATAATACATACCAACGCAAACACCGTGATCGGTAGGCCAACACTAAAATATTTTCGACCGTGTTTTTGGCTGGTTTACCGATCTCGTATCGAGACCTGTGTACGTTTCCGTTTCACAGGTATACTGAATAGATGATATTTTAATATATCGAAGTATACTGAGCGATTTACTAGCAAATACATATACTGTGGTTGAGCAGTTATGGGTTACTATCCTCTATCGAAGTCTGGAGACTACAACTCTCGAGGTAAACTTAAACAAGAAACCTCTCACGGCCGACTGGAGGTTTTGGTTCGAGAAATTAAAGGCTTCCAACAATTCCCTTTATAGTTCTGTAATATAATGAGCAGACTGAAGTTTTGGGAATGAGGGTACAGCTTTTAATTAGAGATAACCAACAGGCATTTCAGTTAATAATCTTTAATTCAACAAATACCAAGATGGACTCGTAATGGCTCATCATGTATAGCAAGAACAGCAGATAAAGTTACACTGGAGGCACACAAATTGACATAGCCGCTAGCTCCATCACATGATGGACAGGATACAACTTATAATATGGTACAAATATAAACATACATTTGAGACAATCATCTGACTATTAGTACTCGGAACCTGCAGTATAACAGAACAGCAGACTAAATTGTAAACGTGTGTTACATGAATAAGTAGTGTTTAAATTAAAAGGTCAACTGCTTTAATTTACATACGAGAAAAACACAAATATTAAAGGGGAGCAGAGAATGAAAGTCACCACGCTACCGGCCACTCCTAAAGACTGCTAAATTCAACTAATAATTCTTCCCTTTGGTTATTACTAAGAGGATTTCAAATGAAAGTGGAGTTCATCTTCAAACTCATGTGGCCCGAGTGAAAG
This sequence comes from Actinernus sp. WN-2022, assembly GCA_030867875.1. NCBI lineage: Eukaryota > Metazoa > Cnidaria > Anthozoa > Actiniaria > Actinernidae > Actinernus > Actinernus sp. WN-2022. The sequence goes on along the minus strand of JAOWCC010001634.1, from coordinate 133,367,438 downwards.
GCCAGATGGGCTCTTGTTGCTCTGGCTTTGGCATTTTAATATCACTTTACATGAGTGGCATGAGGAACACATTTCAAGCCGATTTTTGATAGTTTCGCTATATTAATATTCATAGATCGACTGTGGGACTGCGGGCTGCGATAGCACTTTGTTATCTGCCTTCGCTATATTAATATTCATAGATCGACTATGGGACTGCGGTAACACTTTGTTATAGTCACAAAACTGAATGAATTATCCTTCGTTCTAAAAAGCTATCAATCGACTTGTAGACTGACTGCGGGACCGCGGTAGCACTATTTCTAAAGTAGTAGCTTCAAAAGTGGCCGGGTATTCTATAATCGCTCCATTTTATTTTTTATTGACTCACTTCTGCAGGAATAGAGAGGACTGGATTTCGAATGGAAGATAATTCCCCCGGACTGTTTTTAACAAAGAGCATGGCTTGACATAGCATGGTAGAATAAGCCACCAATACATATTTTGAAACTGCTTACTATAACCGAATGGTAAACAGATACTCTTAACGCGGGTCAGCGCGCCCCAACCCAAACAACCTCTGTTGGCCGGTTATGAATGTTTTCTGGAACCACACAGTATAATGTAGCCTGAGAAGACAGCCGACTCTTATCGCTCCCCACTGCGTCCCCCATTTTCGCGATGGGATTCTGGGACCGAGCGGAAATTGCGGTTGTCTTCTCAGGCTAGGTATAATAATGATGCACTCCTGCTAAAAAATACAATAGGCCTCTTGCAGGAAACAGTCACGTGCTGATATATAATACTTCGTTAACGAATGAATAGACCCTTTGCACGTTACGTCTCCCCTGAGATTCAAATGACAAAGGACATGTCCGCCATGTTAGTGTACAGTTAACAATAGATTCTTCGTTAGCTTTTTTTGTTCTGTACACCAACATGACGGCCGCCATGTCCTTTGTCATTTGAATCTCAGGGGATTGAGTGCAAACCATCTATTGAGCTCGAGATCCCCATACGGGGAACGTCGTTGCCATGGATGCTGGAGAGCAAGCTATCTTTAAAAACGCTGTTTTAGAAAGATAGACAATCAATTGGAGGTGGAAAATAGCATTTACAAACAGGTTTTGCTAATAATAATACCGATCTTGTACAAGTTCCTTTAAATATATGAATTAAGATTATTTTGCAACCCAGTATAACCACGTGATTGCATTCCTGCTAAAGGCCATTAACATTGAAGCCACGAGTTCTCCATGGGCGTTTATCAGGCGGCGGTCATGTTGAGTCCCAGGAGAATAAAAACCTTTGTTTTCATCCGGTAAACTCGTTCTGAAATCCACCAGTGCGAGGCTACCGGGGCCAAAATCAGTTTTATCCAAGATGGCCGATCTTTCATAATAGCCCATTGGGAGTCTATGTTTAAAATTGAGTTTCTTGCGTAATATTTTTTTGCTTTCTATTTTTATGCGCGTTATACGTATGTAGAGAAAATCTACCTTTATATCGGATATATTGCGTTATTTTGGCTCACGCAATCTTGTGACGGGAGCTTACCGTGACTAACTCCATCATCTTTTCTTTGTTTAAAACGCTCGTATCTGTTTTTCTCGTATTCCGCCCTGGATTTGTCTACAATACCACGATAATCGTTATATTCGGTGAAATCAGTCTTTCCTTTCGTCATCACTTGTTGTCTCTTTCAGTCATCTCTTGTTTCCGTATTATAATTATTAATAGAGATTACATATAAGTAATAGATACAGAAGGAGTGTTGTGCTTACTCGAGCTGCAAGCACGGGCACGAATTCTGTATCTGACTTCTCAAACGTTTAGATGTAGAGTAATTTTTTCAGTTATTTTGGCGATAAGACTTATTGTGACCAAGAAAATCGAAGCAAAGGTTTATGTCAATCAAGACGAAATCTGTATCAGATTTACAGATCGCTTATCGCTCAGTGATTTCCTTTGTCGTTGCTTCATGAATTATTAATGAGTTTCATAATATAATTTCAAAAGGCTCTAGTGGCAATAAGAAATATACTTTACGCCGCAAAGTACCCATCCGCAAACTGGAATTCTGTTTTATTTAATGCATTGGAAACAATACAGTACACTGTTTTAACAACCGCGCAGTACATGTAACTTGTACATACAGTCTTATCGAACTGAAGCGTACCATACACGGGTATGTGCCGCCCCAGAGGATATGGTTTTCGAGCTGTTACAGTTATAAATAGGGTATAAATTTCGCACTTGTTGTCTGAGAAAAGGTATGATCTTGGCAGGAAGTACGAGACCTCATATTTTCAAATATTTCTCTTATGAAATACAGTACAGGTCTGGACAAGGCTATGGAAAAGCTTATAATTTGGTCTAAAATCAGGGTTAGGGTTTGAGACACATTCCTACCCTAAATTTCCGGGAGTACCCCCGCCGCCCCCGGGTAATAACTGCGGTAATAACTATTTACAGGCATTCTTTGGAGCTACATTAACTCAGTTTTGCAGGTTTGCCACCAGCTTGTGCCTGGAATCTGAAAATCTTCCAATAGTTGCCGAAAAGCTGCTGAAAAGCGGATACATTCACGCAGTCGCACACATTAAACCTTTTTGCTTTAAGGAGCCACTACGACGAAATTCGACCATTTCTTTTGGCACTTTTTTGTCTTTCAAAAGGACAAGCATTGGCGGAAAGATCAAATCAGTGCATGAAAATGTTTGCCAACGTACCAAATTAGTCTATGAATTTTGCGGAGAACTTACCGTCAAAATCACACCCGCCATTATTGAAGCTTGTTCCAAATAGTTCGCGATTTTCATCCAACGGTTTGCTGTCGTGACCGCGTCATTTTCTCGATACGAGGTTCTTTTAAGAGCATATTTCCATTCAAACCTTGTGTATGAAAAGCAGCCCTGCATGTTGTTGTGTTGAATAAAATGACGTCACTTCGCGCAGGAGCCCATTACCAGGAGCACCCATCTCCCATACTAGGTCTGAGTCAGCGTATGACCGGATTGAGCTATATTTAGAACAGATCTCACGGGAGTTCACGTGCCCACACTTTGGGAATCCAATCAAACCATAGTCAGGACAATGCAGCGTTAGTAAAATCACCTCAAAGAACAATATATCATTCATATGCACGATCGCAGCAGAGTCAGAATGCAGTTACCCTGGAAACATGTTCTAAAAATAGTTCAAACCGGTCATACACTGACTCACGGGTATAGTATATATGGACGCTCCTGGTAATGGCCTCCTGCTTCCGCTGAAAATTAGCTCTGTCAAAAGGAACGGGTTCGTGCAATGGCGGATATAAAAACTCAAGATTCGGACTTCAAAAACTAAGACTCCCTGTTGTCATATCGAAAATTGGTTTGGACAGGAAAAAGTGATAGAAACTCTACTTTTCAAAAATGCAAAAACATCGCTATTCTTCGTTTGCAACTGATATCATGGCGGCCATGTTGGATGGCAATAACAAAAGATTCGGCAATAGATTATGTTGTTATAGATGGTTTGCACTCAATCCGCAGAGATTCAAATGACAAAGGGCATGGCGGCCATGCTGGTGTACAGATAAAAAAAACTGGTAAGTGGTAAGGAAGTCAAGGTTAATACACGCTACGTTAATACACGCTTCGTCTCAAAGTACATTGTTTTGCTGTGCTATAATTGCATTTAAGGGATTATCATGATAGTGATGATGTCTTTTGATCATGAATGGTAGTTAGCCTTGGGTGGTTAGGATCGACTAAAGGATTAATCGAATAGCAATCTGTTTCCGCATCCTGTTGACAATGACCCGACACCTTTCCATTACCAGTTTACCAAGCAGTTTATAATAACAAACAAACAGTGGTTCATAATATCGAGTAGATTTATTATTTGAGCCGTTAACATACGGTATCAATTTATGTAAGCAAGGAAATTTAAAGTGACTCGAAAAGAGACTACCTTATTATAGGAAATTAACAATGCACGTTGACAACGCGAAGAAAATTTACGTTACACTAAATTAACGCGAATTTTTCAAAAGTTAGGTTTACATGCATTAAATTAACGCGAATTTTTCGATAAGCATCTTGCTTTATTTACTGCGATTTTCATAATTCTGCAAACTCGCACTTTACATTTCTGAACGCCAAACTGCGTTTTGGCTTCCGTCAATAAAACCTTCCAAGACAAGTGCACGGATGTTTCTAAGTTTTTTTTAAAGCCGAAAATTTGGGTTTGAAGCCTAACTAGACCCTATCAATTCAAAAGATCTTTCAAAGCCTCACGGTGAAATCACCAAGAGCTGCTCACTCGTTTGATTGACGGAAACCAAACCGCAATAGTGACTCTGAAGAGCCAATAGAGGAGTCATGAACTAATAAGGTTTTGAAATGAAATAAAGGTGCTTTAAAATAACAATGCTGTAAAATAGCGTGCATTAAATTTACATCGACATTAATTAAGATACATTAAATTAACGCGAATTTTGTAAAATCGCGTTAATAAAGTGCATTGTTAATTTCCTATAATAAGGTAATAAAAGAGTTCATTCGTACCGTTGTATAATAAATTTGACTCGAGTAACTTTATAAACTTAAACAACATATTAATTAAGCTTACACATCAACTTGAGAATGATTGCTATCCCACAGTCGCGCTTAATTGACTTCATTAGGTCTTTTACGAACGGCTCTAGTAGGTAGCAAAAAAAACGATGAATCGGTCATGGACTTGAACCCACTCTCTTGTGAACTGGGAACTCTTAGATGAGAGAGCGCGCTGTCAAATCAATTCAACTTTTTAATTTACCCTCGGATATTGAGGCTTACTAGGCCTCAAGCAGATCCTGCTAATGATCCGAACATTCTCCACATACACACACCTTACTACATTCATATCTACTCCGCTCAACTTATCACATGTTGATGTGTATGGTGCTCCTCCGCTATTAAGGGGTGTGTATGGCTCCTCGTGGCATCTTGTTCTTAAAGCTTAGCTACTTGGGTCACATGACATAGAGTTCAACTTCCGTCTATCTCATAAAGCGGTCATGAAGAATAGGCGAGTCATCTGCCGAGGCAATTTATTAGACATAGACATAGTCCAAATAACTATACTAACTTATAAATAGTGATTACATATCATTAGTTCAGAGAATTTCATGTCTGTATTCAAGATATAATTGTAACAAATAGGTATAAAGGGGTAACTAGTGGAGATACAGTGGAATAATTATTGACACATTAAAAAATTCAAGAACGCTCGCATTGACGCCTTTCTTCAAAGCATTTGTACATAAACTTGGAGGGATGTGGGTGGGTCGTGGGTCGATGACCAACTATCGGCCGATATCGATCATTCCAGTAGTTGCAAAAGTGTTTGAGCGCATAATTTATGATCAGCTTTATAAATATTTGACCGACAACAAATTACTCTCAAATCATCAATCTGGTTTTCGCTCAGTTCACTCCACCGTGACTGTGCTACTGGAGGCGACTGATAGTTGGTCATTAAACATTGACCGTGGCAATATTAATGCAGTTATGTTTCTTGATTTGAGAAAGGCCTTCGATACAGTAGACCATGCCATCTTGCTATCGAAACTGGAATACTATGGAATAACAGGTCATACCTAAGATTGGTTTAACTCATATTTAAATGACCGTACACAAACCTGCATTGTAAATAGTTGTAAGTCGTCCAAGACATTGGTTAAAAGTGGAGTGCCTCAAGGGACCATCCTAGGCCCCTTGTTATTCTTGTTATATATTAACGATCTACCCAATTGTCTAACCTATTCTCAGCCAAGAACGTATGCTGACGACACTAGCATAACATACGCCAGCAATGATATGAACGATATAAATAAACGAATTAATTTCGATTTGAACAAAATTCATGTTTGGCTTGCAGCAAATAAGCTCACTTTAAATATGACAAAAACTGAGTTTTTACTTATTGGCTCCAGACAGAGGCTATCTAATCTACCAGAAATTCCAAACATCGTAATAAAAGGAAACCCGGTGAAACAGGTCCAGGTATCGAAATCACTTGGTGTAAAAATAGATCAGAACCTGACCTGTAATAGCCACATTCACATGATATCTAAAACAAATTGCCTCTGCGATAAGTGCAATCAAACGCATTAGGTATTTTGTTCCTCGCGAGACACTCCTCACGGTGTACAATGCCTTGGTACAACCTCACTTTAATTATTGCAGTGTGGTTTGGTGTGGCTGTAACAAAGGCCTTTCTCTAAAACTCCAAAAACTCCAAAACCGCGCTGCGCGCATAATTACTTTCTCAAGTTATGATGCTAACGCAGACGAACTGTTCCATTCGTTAAAATGGAAAAAAACTAGAATATCAGTGGCTGTAACAAAGGCCTTTCTCTAAAACTCCAAAAACTCCAAAACCGCGCTGCGCGCATAATTACTTTCTCAAGTTATGATGCTAACGCAGACGAACTGTTCCATTCGTTGAAATGGAAAAAACTAGAATATCAGCGTATAGTTGATAAATCCATTTTAATGTATAAAGCTCTTAATAACGAAACACCCGAATATTTGAGCTCTAAATTCATCAGTCGAATGGACATAACGTCCTATAACTTGAGAAATGCTGAAAATAAGCTAGCAGTACCGCTTCCGCGTACAGATTACTATAAAAACAGTTTCAGTTACAGCGGAGCGGTGCTGTGGAATAGCTTACCATTAAATTTAAGACAGGCGTCGTCACTGACAACCTTAAAGTCACAGATACATTGCCACACTTTTCAGAGTGTTTAACCCAGTTTCAGCGCGGCGTCCTTGGAAAGCAGGATTTTTTTCCCCCTTATTTTAGATATATATCTACTACATTAGAATATTACTATAAATTAATATAGATTATTATCTTAGCTTAGACTTGATTTTAACATTTATTATAGTATATATTATGATACATTTTAATCTTTTTATACATTTATATCCTGATGGACCTACCGTGGGTAAATAAAGTTGTCTAATCTAATCTAATCTAATAATGCCATCCCCTGCACGGGAAGCAACCTTAGAATTCTGAATGGTAGAGTTGCTTGTGACAACAGAGACAAAAAGACCTGTCACAAGTACAACGGCTCTAGTTTGGTAGACTATGTAATAGCTAGTGCGGATATGATACCTCTTGCTTGTTATTTAAAGTCGCAGTGTCACGGTACTGCGCATGTGTGAAAATCTGATGATTTTAGAATTATGTTCTATCCCGGAACGAAGTTCTCAGAGCGGTGAAATATCGATTTTTAAATCGACTTCCATCAGTGTTCTTTTTTAACTCATCCTTGCCTCCTTTGGTCATTCATGGAAAGTAAGATGTGCTTAAATAAGTTTTAGTTATTTGTTTATTCAAAATTAGTCGTTGCAGAATGCAACACAACTAAAACAAAAAAGCATAAGTGATGCTTACCGGCGGGGGAAACGGCCATTGAGTACTCTGAATATGCAGCCGAAAAACGCAAGAAATTGGAAACTTTTTGGCATTCCAACCAGAAGCGAAGACGGCTTGGATGTCTAGTAGAGTTCACGAAACACATGGCAACTTTTCAAGCCGTATTAAAAATGATATGCCAGTTTTCAACAGCGATACGAAGAAATATATATCTACGGCTTAGATACGAGGCTGAAATTATTTGAACCGACCGGAGTGCAGACTGTACGAAAAGTTAGATAAAACCTTTATTTTCTGGCATAAAACCTCATGAACTCAAACACGATAGCCTTGTGAGCAATCGACATACATATGAAGCTATAGAAGTTATGATCGACTACGTGAGAGGCTGCAATTTACATCGATCTGCTATGAAGCCGCTTGTCAGTATTCGCACTTTCGTGACAAGCGAACTTTTCTACTTTCGACACACGGTCGCTAAACTGTACGAAATCTCCAAGAATAAATCCCTGATGTCCAAACTAACGGGAAAAACTGAAAGAGGAAATCCTTGCGAGCAATCGACATACATATGAAGCTATGTAAGTTATCATCGACTATATGAGAGTCAAACATCGAGCTGCTATGAAACCGCTTGTGATAGTTTGTTTACGCACTTTCGTGACAAGCGAACGTTTCTACTTTCGACACACGGTCGCTAAACTGTACGAAATCTCCAAGAATAAATCCCTAACGTCCAAACTAACGGGGAAAACTGAAAGAGGAAATCCTCGTGACCAATCAACATACATATGAAGCTCCAGAAGTGATTATTGAATACATGAGAACCCATAGAGCAAACTGATAACAATGATCGAACGTGCTATTAGTTTCACGGACATTTGTGACTATATACGTACTAAACTCGCGCTACAGCATAGCTTGAAATACGTATACTGTACGAAAACTCCCGTTTAAAAATTTCCTGATGCCGAAAGAACCATAGAATCTTAAACAAGATATCCTTCTGACCAATCGACATAAATATTAAGCTGTGAAAGTAAGTTTCCAGTCCATAACAGCCGATAGTTCAAACTAGTAAACAGCCACTCGTACTTCCGAAAGTACTGAACTTTTTAGCGCAAATGTATGTGTTACGTTTCCAAACTTTAAGACAAGAAATCGTTCATAGAATGTTCTATATTTTTTACAGCAGAGAACTGTGTTATTAGTTACGTAGAAATAAAACAATGGCGCCATTTGGAGAATTATTTCATGTCAAAAGTGCACAACGAAGAAATATATATCTACGGACGTGAGCAGCTTGTTTCACTTTGGTCAAATTCGGACTGTTTACGACTGGAAACAGCAAAAAATACAAGCAAGTAATGAAATATAGATACCATTCTTTACTCAATGTTGTTTACCTTGGATCTAGGAAGAATAAAATCCTTGTAAATCTCGCCATATACTGTGCATAATTACAATCTGTGAATACGGCTAACACCCGAACTGTGTGGCGTTTCCTGCAAATTATTTTGATTGATTCTCATTGGATGTTACGCAATACAGCTGTCAATTCAATGTCTGGAGACTGTGACATGCGCAGTACCGTGACACTGCCCCTTTAAAGGTAAATCCTCTCAGGCCGCATATTTCTGATCACTGTCACATCTCTTTCATGAGTTAAGATTTCCAAACCTACACTACATCAGACCGGCCACTCCCATAAAGTAACTCAGCATAAAAAAATGATGTGGAGGGAAGATGTAAAAGACAAAATAATAGAGTTACTCAACTCTAACGAGTATAAAGAACAGCTAGCAAATGTAACAGATAGCTTCAGCAAAAACAAAGACATAAATATAGTCACTGGAAACTTTACCAAGGTACTTACAGGATTGTGCGAGAACGCTGGATTAAAATATAGCTCAAGTAGAGAAAAACGCCCTTTTAAAAAGCCAAACTCAAATTGGTTTGATCACGATCGTAACACAGAAAAAAGGCGTCTGGAGCTTCTAGGAAAGCGTTTATGCAGAAACCCGACTGATCATTCAATCAGGAGTAATTTACATGAAAATAAACAAAAATTCAAAAGACTTTGCAGGAAGAAAAATAATTACTTTATTAATAACAGCTTAAAGGGTATAGATTTAAAAGATACAAAAGGAACGTGGAAAGTGCTGAAAAAGTTATTCAACCTTAACAAGAAAACGAATACTAAGACTGAAACATCCAGTAGAGAATAAGGATTTTTATCATCACTTTAGGAAGCTGAATGAAAAACAAGATAGTCACACTGAAGTTGATCGTTCTAGTCTAGAAGACATGGAAAACTTCGGTCCCCAATATTTTGAAATCAGTGAACAGGAGATCTATAGGTCGTCTTAAAAGTAATAAATCACCAGGTAGAGATAACATACTTAATGAATTACTGAAATGCGCCAAAGAGCAACTAAAAGCTCCGATTGTTCGTCTTTTTAATCTGGTTCTTGAATCAGGCAACTTCCCAAATGAGTGGTGCTATGGCCATATAATCCCTTTACACAAGAAGGGATCTAAAGACGATGTAGAAAACTACAGAGGCATAACCTTACTTTCGTCGTTAGGTAAACTCTTCACCTCTGTGCTTAACAAGAGACTTTATGATTATCTTGTCTCCAATGGGGTTTTAAAATCCGAGCAAGGGGGATTTAGAAAAAAAGCATGGAACAGTCGATAGCATATTTATTTTCAAGACACTTATAGATAAGTATGTTAAAAGCAAGCCGGAAAAGGAATTTGCTTTTTGCATGTTTTGTAGACTTTAAAAAAGCCTTCGATAGTATACCACGAAATAAACCGCTCTTTGAAAAAATGAGGAAAGTAGGGATAACTGGAAAATTTTATTCGTTGATCACCTCCATGTATTCAAATGACATATCTGTGGTCAAAACTGAGGACCAGATATCACCAAGCTTTAAATGCTTCACCGGCGTGAAGCAGGGATGTATGTTGTCACCGACGCTGTTTAATCTTTTCCTTCACGACTTACCAGAAACATTTAATAAGAATACGTCAGACTTAGTTGAAGCACAAGACAAAAAAATTAACTGTCTGTTGTATGCGGATGATCTTGTTTTAATGTTTTAAGTCTTACACCGGTTTACAAAATCAGTTACAATATCTTCATAACTATTGTTCAATATCGAAAATTAATGTTAACTTAGAAAAAACTAAAATTATGATATTTAACAATAATGGAAAGACCTTAAATAATTATCGATTCTATTACGATAACAAATTATTAGACAATGGGCTTACTTTTACATCTGTTGGAACTCTAGCTTTTGCAAGACAAGAACTAAAAAAAGTGGCTCTAAAAGCATTATTTAGACTCAGAAAAGAGATGGGAAAGCATTTTAGAACAGACATTTCAATAACTGTAAGGCTTTTGATTGCTTAATCAGACCAATATTACTCTATGGGAGCGAAGTCTGGGGAGTAGATATGAAAACAAATCTAGACAAAGATCCAGCTGAACAGGTACACGTGAAGTTTTGCAAAATGCTCTTGGGGGTCAACAAGACCGCAGTAAATAACGCGTGTCGGGCTGAGTTGGGAAGGCTGCCCCTGAAGCATCAAGCAATCAATAGAAGCTTTTCATTATGGACATCGTATTTATCATCAGATAAGTCGAAATTATCAGACAAGGCAATGTTTGATTGTATTAATAGGGCCCACCCGTACAGCTGGACAGAGAAACTAAAAAACGTAATTGACCTACTTGGTTTCAGCTTCATTTGCCAATTAAATTTTGGTGAAGACCCTTCGACGTTTCTCGTAAAGAGAATACTCAACAATCTAGGTCAAAGATCCAAAGATATCGAAATCCAAAACTGGCATGGAGAAATTCATAACGACGAAAGAAAAAATCCATATCATTCCAATAAGCTAAGAACATATAGATTATTTAAATATAATTACACCCAAGAGGAATATCTCAAAAACGTAAGTGTAGTTAAGCACAGGATATCTCTAACCAAACTCCGAATCAGCAATCACTGCCTTCAAATTGAAGTAGGAAGGCATTTAAGGCCATATCAAAAGTTAGAAGAAAGAATTTGTACAAAATGCAATACAGAAGTTGAAGACGAGAGGCATTTTCTCGTCAAATGCAAATTTTATTATATGAAACGTATGGAGCTATTTAAAAAATTAGAAAGGCAGTTAAATAAGAAAACAAACCATCTAACGGAAAATGAGATATTCCTCCTCCTTATCAATCCGCCACATGAAATTCAAAACACTGTGGCTAAGTACGTCTATGAGTGTTTTAAGGAAAGAACGCCGTAAAGTAGTAAGAAGTCATCGTACACTTAAATAGTCTTGTTGCAGTTCTATCATTGCTGTTATATTATATTATATTATTATTAGCGTAACCGATGTCCTGTATAGGATAAGGGCTGGTAATAAACTTATGTCTATGTCTATGCCCAATGCTAATTCTAAGCCACTGATGCTGTCCCTTTACCGACAAAAGATGATGAAACCGAAAACGGTGGTCTCCACTGACCAGACCTCTCTTTAGAAAACAGTCTTCTTATAACTCTGAGCGATCCTGTTCTGATCTTTGGCATTCTAATCATGCAGAGTACTGGGTTAAGGCTTGAGTTAGCGTACAGTGAAAGCAGCGCAATTTCCCATTGCATGCTGTGTGTAACGGCCTCAAGGGCAACCAGCGTACTCACAATCACATAAGGCGCGTAACATACCAGTAGTAATGCAACTATTAGAAGCATTGTTATAAGCGTTTTCCTATACTTAGCTATATTCAAAGGCGGTCGGTGTTGGATGTGAGCATCGTTCTTAGTACCTCTGATATGGAATTCATGTCCACGAATGGCTCTAAATGCAAGAGTATACGATGCGGATATTAATAAAAGACATATTAATACGATTAATAATGTCAACATGAAGAAGGCGCGGTCAGTCATGTACCACTGTGAACTGCTATACACCGCCGTACCAATCCACAAAATGTACGCCACGATGGTAACACGCCGCTTTGTGATGAAAATCCTATAATTGTGCTTTAACCTAATTGCCAAATATCTATCAAGGCTAATGGACGTTACGGTTAACAACGATGCTCCGCAGAGAAAATAGCTAAAAAATGCCCTGGCTTTACCGAGAGCACATACACTAGTGAAATCAACATTCCTCTCTAAGATATACAGAATTGCTTTCATGGGTTGAACAACAATACCTATTAAAATGTCCGTAACGGCTAAACAGCATATTAATATAAGGGAAGGGTTTCGTAGAGTCAATGCAGTGGTTATTGTGGTAATCATGACAGCGTTGCCGAAGATTGCAGTCAGCGCGAAGACGAAGTTAATGCCACAAAGTAATATATAAGTCGAGTCGGACATTTGAGTAAATGTTATTTCATAGATGCTGTATCCCGGATGTAGTTGGCAGATGGCAACGGTTTCACTAGTGGAGTTAGAAAGCACTGACGTCATATTTGCTTTCGAGGTAGATGTCACGTACGAATTAAGGAATAACTTGTCAAATTCTCAGTTTTCTGGGTGACTTTTTTAGTCCATACGTGACAGAATGTAGAGGTTTCAGCTACTGTTTCAACTCTTTTTTTAAGCAACAAAGCGGTGTTAATTATAAACTCTTTGGAATATTCTTGACTCCCAATCAGTTTGAGGTTCTTTTTCTTCAGTTCCTTGATCCCTTTTCCTTTCTCTTCTTTTGCAATGATATTATATCATCAGCTTCAGGTTACAGGATGTCCATATGCAATCAAGATTATCGTTCTCTTACTATAACAAGCCGGACCGCTTGGAACATTAGCTATAGAGAGTACCGAGGAGTGAACTTGAAGATGTTTATGATACCTAATAGAACCAAACAATGTAACAACTCAATAAGGCGTGTTTTGACTTTAACTCAGACACCTTGCTAGCTTTGGGTGGCTGTACAAAGGTTAAGATAAAGCTAAACTTGTATCAGTGCAACTGGTACTTGTTCCTCGGGAATCAGTTCCCTTCCAGCATCGATATATATATAAATGGTGAAGACGGTATCGGCTAAAATGAACTTCCTTGTTTCTTTATATCTGCAGATTCAATCAGAAATATAATCAGTAGCCTGTGAAACAGGCCCTCGGTGTTATTTCAACGCAATGGAAGTGATAAAATAATTTCGCTCCGCTCACATCACAACGAACTCGCTTCGCTCGCAAGACCTATACTTTCTGAGGTCTCTTCTCAAAGCGCCTGTTCTGCAGGCTATATAAGTAAATCATGACTTATACCCATTTACACCAAAGCTTAAGTTTACATGGTTAAAAGCTGTTTAACCAAATAATATACATGTTAATTATATCGCATGCTCTCTGGCGCTAAACTAGTTTTAAACTGACCTTCCTCCGGTAACTAAACTAAGCAACATGTAACTGTAAACACATCCAAGGTAGGTGCAAAATAAACTCAGTTTAATTCAACAGGTTTAGTTGGGATGAATGGGGTATTAGATCGATATGAAAAAAACAAGTTTCATTGCAATGTAAAAATAACAGATGGTCAACACTGGTATGATCAACTAAAAGTCGACTGAGGCATGCTAACCGCCGTGGCGAAGCGAGTAGCAGCTGACTTTTCGAGGCAATTATAATTAATAATATAATTAACTGCAAGGTTTCATGCATTTAACAGGAAAATAAACAGAACTGTACCTTGTAATAAACGGCTACGTGGAATATGGAAGTGTGGCTGAGACAGAATGTTTCGATTTTGCAATCTCGTCGTCGGTTTTGCATACTTTCACATCCCTCAAGACAGAAATAGACCGGGGAGATAAATCAGTAACTGAAAGAACAGAACTAGTTGCAGTAAGCTTCAAACGGAAAATACGAATCATTGAATGCTTATACTAATCCACCTTGTTTTGCTAACTACACGTTCCTGCTTGAATGATTAGTATACCGACGAAGACCATTTTCTCCTGAAGTGCGATTCCTTTAAAAGCATCGAGCACGTCAATCAATTTGGAGGCAGATCATAATATAACTTAAAGGGGCAATGTCACTCCAGCTAACTGTTTGAATCTTCAAGTTTTCTAAAACTAAACTACAAATTAAAATAGCAGCCTGAGATAGAAGAGAAATACCTCATATGCTTTTCAAACGTTTTCGATAGAGGATGGCAAAGATTAAAGTGGATTACAAAAGCTTATTCTAGAAACTTGATTTCGGTTACAGTTTCAAGTTGCTCTAAATCTATTTTAAAAGTAGTATTTGTCATCCAATCGAATATTTGCAGTCCTTCTTGAAAAGTGTCTCAATATTTTCCCACTTTACCTGGAAAGCATACTCTGCTAATCTGAGTAGTTTTTTCTTTCGTCGTGAGAAAGTTTATCATTTGGGGGTTTATAATACATAGCCTCTATCTTTAATGCATAACTTCCTTACGTACCCCTTGTCTACGTTCGCCTGCATCACCTCCTTATACCTTTCTGCTTCATGTGGGCGTTTCTTGAGGTGTCTTTCTATATGTATTTCATACTCTACGCTAATTTGGAGTAGCAATAATAAACTCAAAGCTGAAGCCCATTTATACGGCTTTGTCAAAAAACTATTACTTCGTATAATTACCTCTTCCGACTCTAGTTTCATGTAAACCTCAATTCAACGAATTTCCGAAATAGTACTGACATGGACCCCCGCTATAGCCTTAGGCGATCTACCAAAGAACAGACCGCCGATTTAGCTTGCCTCTTTGTTGCCCCACTTCAGATCAACTGACCTTAATACTATACAAAGAGCAAATGCAAAAATCTCTAGAATTCGAAAACAAAACGCTGAATCCTCTGGATCGAGAGCTGTCACACGATCTTAAATTGGGCAACAAATAGGTAAGCTGAAGCGGTTTATTACCAGGCGTCATTTCTAGTTATTTTAATTACCTCTCTACAACACGTGTACTCGTTGCAAATGAAAAACAAGTGTTTAATACCTCGATAAATACTGTAAACTATGGTAGTTAAATACACGTGTTGTAGGTTTGTTGAACTTATCATATGAATAGGAGGACCATTATGTAAACTACTTCCCAGGGCACCAGTAATCAACGTATTGTACCCTCGTACTCTTATTAGGGACTTTAAGCAACCACGACGGCAACGTCTACGACGATGACATAAAACAATAGCCTTAATTACAAAATACAATAGCTGCACGTGAAAATACACACAGTCGCCTACATTTCCACCGTTCTCTGAAAAAACACAACATGAAAACCCCAAATTGTACGTTTTAAAGAGAACGCGAGCGTAAGAAAGTGAAGCATCCGTTTTTCGTTCGGCGTGAACGTAACTCTATACTCATCATATTTTTCGAAAATCTGGTTGTGAAAAACAATTCAAGGCGAACAAGGGAAATAGTACACACCAAATTTCGGGAGAAAACACTTTTCTACGTCCCGTCGTCATTGCCGTCGCCGTCCTGGTTGCTTAAAGTCCCTATTATCACACAAGCGCGACGTAAGCATAATTAAGCCTTGTCCTGAATTTCTAACGGAACCTGAAACAACCATAAGAGGCTGATCAAAGCCAGGACCCGGCTATATCTGTCTGGAATTTAGCGTGTTGGTTTTTGTGGAGGGAGGAAAACCGGAGAACCCGGATAAAAGCCCTCGGAGCAAGGGCGAGATACTCAACAAACTCAACTCACATATGGCGCCGCGTACGAGAGCGTTACCTGAGTGTAAGAACTTCACAGACTGCGTCATAAAACTTCCTTTGTTAACTATGCCATGATAATTTGCGACTTAGAATATTTCCCGAGCATCTGAAGCGGCACTTATAAATTTTACAAGGATTGGGGAGCCTCTACTTGAAAAAACATCACACTGCGCTCACTGGTAGGAATCTAACCCTAACCCAAACCCTAACCGATTATGGCATTATATCCCCGCCAAAATTAGACTTTCGCTTGCGATGTTCGGTTTACATTTTATCCTTGTCGTCCACAATTCGACATTAAAGTTTCACAGTGCGAGATTGGATTTTTACGATGCAACATTGAAGTTTCACAATGCGACATTCATTTTCCACACGCGATTCAAAGGCTGTCAATCCCACAAAGTTGTACTAACTTTGAAGATTATATCACCCCAACATCTTCTCGTTTTTCTCTTTGTGAAACGAATAATGATATGGTATCTGGATTAATTAATTCATTATCTCCAAATAAAGCCGCTGGTCTGGATGGCATTCCCACTAGGTTAGTAAAGGAAGCTTCCCCCGTGGTAGTGCCTTCCCTGACCTATATCATTAATTTATCTATTAGAAGCGGAATCTTCCCTGAAAAGTGGAAGATTGCCAAAGTTTTGCCAATTTACAAAGAGGATACGAAATCAGATCCCAATAATTATAGACCAATATCAATACTACCAGTTGTTAGTAAAATAATTGAAAAAATCATTTTCAATCAGCTTTATAGTTACCTCATTAGTAATGACCTTTTGGCAGTCTCCCAGCATGGTTTTAGGCCACAGCACTCAACTCTGACTGCTTTAATCGAAGCTACAAACGACTGGTACCTAAACATTGACTTGGCCTCCTAAACGGTGCTCTTTTCCTTGATTTAAAGAAGGCCTTCGACACTGTCGACCATCATATATTAATGAATAAGCTTAATTGCTATGGTCTCGACTGTCATGCGATCCAATGGTTCAAATCATATCTGTCTAACCGATGGCAACATACGTCTGTAAATGGCACGTTGTCTAGTGCTCTTCCAATTTCTTGCGGGGTTCCTCAAGGGTCCGTACTTGGCCCCTTGTTGTTTCTTATTTATATCAATGATTTGCAAGAATCTGGTTTGACATCGACTGTAAGAATGTATGCAGATGACACTAGTTTAACTGCCTTTGCTGAGGATCCCATGACACTTGAGGCCAAATTAAACACTGATCTTGAAAAGGTTCAAAATTGGCTTCGTGCTAATAAGCTTACTTTGAACACTAAAAAGACCAAGTATGTTATCGTGGGCAGTCAGTATCGGGTAAACCATTTAAACCATAATTTTTGATGTCAGTGTTGGTGGCCAGCAACTCAAGAGAGAGACGAGCTATAGATATTTAGGCGTGGAGGTTGACGAGGCACTAAGTTGGCGGAGTCATACCGATACTATATGTAGAAAGGTGTCTGCTGGCTTAGGGGCCATAAAACGAATCCGCCACCTTGTGCCTCGTCAAACCCTGCTAAAAGTACATGAAGCTCTAATACTTCCCTACTTTGATTACTGCAGTGAGGTATGGGGTTGCATGGGTAAAGGCCAATGTGACAGACTCCAGAGGCTTCATAATAGGGCTGGTAGGCTCATTACTTCTTCTGATTACAATATTAGATCTACCGATATTCTACAGAGCCTCGACTGGGACACCCTTGAGATCAGACGCACAAAACAACTTGCAGTTAGTGTTTTTAAATCAATGAGAGGCCATTATCCTTCAGGAATTAGAGAGCTTTTTCAAGCTACATCCAGCATACATCACCATAACCTGAGGGGTAGTGATAATAATATGTTTATTCCAAGACCTCGCACTGAAGCTGAAAAGCCGGCTTTTAGTTATAGAGGGGCTGTTTTGTGGAGTGACCTACCGGATGATTCTAAATCCATGACGAATATAAACGCCTTTAAGAATACCTTGGACTTTAGATAAACAGCAGCTGTTGATTGTTGGATTATTGGATTACAGACTTTTTATTGAATTCATTAAAGTTATAGATTAGTTAGGGTGTTTTCCATAGTGTAGTAGCATGTAGTGGTTTTCCTTTGACGGCTCGCTGGAAGAGCATTGTAATTATTATAATGAATGCGATACTGTTATATTTAATAAAGCTTATGATGATGATGATGATGTCATCCGACGCGACATGCTAGTTGACCATTTTAGGCAAGTTTTACATTTCAACTTCCGACACGCACGAGTGGTTCAACTTTCTCAAGAGAATCCGCTGTAATATAGCGGGCTCAGTTTTATCACGTGAGGAGATAGCGTTGAGAAGCACGTGTTGTTGGTGTACACTGAAGCATTGCATTCCAAAACGCCAAAAATACCTTACGACGTGTAGCTGAACAGCTTCTTTCGATTGCAAATGAAGGTGAGTAACCATTTCGAAACTCGTATAAATTATTGGTGTGTTTTGCATATATCGGTGTTATAAAGCCGTGAATAATTTCGTGACAATTAATGATCCTGTTTATAAACCATACCTAAAACTTCGGCATTTCCTAGCAGTACTAAGGTAGCCTAGTGACCTTGATCGGTGACTGTTTTGAGCGACCGTGCTCCTTCAAATACTAGCATGTTTTGATTTAAAATAGTGTAAATATAAGAAATGGTTACTCACCTTCATTTGCAATCGAAAGAAGCTGTTCAGCTACACGTCGTAAGGTATTTTTGGCGTTTTGGAATGCCATACTTCAGTGTACGCCAACAACACGTGCTTCTCAACGCTATCTCCTCACGTGATAAGACTGAGCCCGCTATATTACAGCGGATTCTCTTGAGAAAGTTGAACCACTCGTGCGTGTCGGAAGTTGAAATGTAAAACTTGCATCAAATGGTCAAACTAGCATGTCGGATGACAGCCTTTGAATCGCGTGTGGAAAATGAATGTCGCATTGTGAAACTTCAATGTTGCATCGTAAAAATCCAAACTCGCACTGTGAAACTTTAATGTTGAATCGTGGACAACAAGGATAAAATGTAAACCGAACATCGCAAGCGAAAGTCGAATTTTGGCGGGGATATAACGCCATAACCGCTAGACCACGAGTGAATTCGCTTGGTGGCAATCGTTTTTATCACGTATTCACGAGGAGCCGCAAGCCCTGAATTGAAAGTTTGGTTCAGGGATTAGCAGGAAACAATAGAACTTGGACGGATAACGTCCAAGTTTCCCGTTGCGCAGCGCTCTACAGGATACCAGGAGAGCGCCGTGAATCACAGGCAGCCCAATCTCAAGAACGCTTACAAATATCGCTTGAATAGTTCATATTATAAATCCTTCCAAAACATGTATGTTAGACAAATAAATACACGACTTCACCCTACAATGTTTCAGTTGTGGTTATTCATACCTCTGAGCTCTTCTAGGGTCGTTTCCGCTGTTTTTTTCGAACCTCTTTCCCTCACCTCCTAATAGAAGGAAAAGGCTGGAAACAAACGACAAATATACGATGCATAACCTGTAATCTTTGCCACGAAAATCACACTTCGCTCACTCCAAATAACTCCAAACTACGGCAGGCCATAGAATGATAAATGAACTCATCCCTACCCCAATTTTAAGATCCACCGATACCACAGTCTGGAGAAATCAAACAATTTGTCGCCCATTTTCAAGTCCTTCGAGGTTGGCAGCCAACGAAGTTGGACGCCGGAAGTGCCGGTTAGGACCAACCGTCAAATAGCCTCGGTCTGGCGAAGCTATTAGCTGGATAACCGACAAATATACGATGCATAACCTGTAATCTTTGCCACAAAAATCACACTTCTATCCAGGAGGGCACATAATTGGCGATATTCTATAGCAAAAAAGAATAAAGATTTTAACGATTATGTTGCAATGAAAAATCTCCAGGTATAGACCCATTCGAAAAATGGCGTCCAATTTAACTAACTATTGTTTAGTACTGACTAGTCTCGCTTACACGTTAAAAAGCTTTTGTGTGGACTGACTAGCCTCGTGTTCACGTTACCAGGACAATAGCTTTTTTAATTGGACGCCATTTTTCGAATGGGTCTATACACTACCCAAGTGACTTGACTATGACCCTCGGGTTTATTCTACCCAGGAGGGCACATAATTGGCGATATTCTATGGTAAAATATAATAATAAAGATTTTAACGATTATGTTGCAATGAAAAAGCCACAGGTATACACTACCCAAGTGACTTGCCTGTGACCCTCAGATATATTCTACCCAGGAGGACACATAATTGGCGATATTCTATGGTAAGAAATACTGAATAATACATATTTTAACGATTATGTTGTAATGAAAAAGCCACAGGTATACACTACCTGAGAACGGAAGCCACATTGGATGTATTCTTGTCGAATACGTCTTCTAAAATTTGAAGCAATTCTCCTCCCGCGCTTATTTTGCGAAGTTTTAGCTTCTTATGCTTAGGCGACTTGGCCTTTGGAGATTTGTCTAGGCCGCCAGTAGGCCGATCGATGATACCGATGGTGGGATCAAGCTGCTAAGTCGGGTCTTGAGTATGTAGTGATTGCACAGTGAACATTGATTGCAGCACCAATTCTTTTCAACGCATCCATTGCCAGATCGATAGCTGTCCTCTCCCAATTCCCTTTCTTCTAAGCAGTCCTCCGCAAAGTCCAAGGGTGGGAACCACTAAATTTAGTAAACTCTGCGAGAGTTGTAGTTCGGCTTTTTGAAACAAAACAGCTAGACCGGTGTACCAGAGATTTCGCCCCCCCCCCCCCCCCCCCCCCGTGAATTCGCCCCCCCCCCCTCTTCCTCGCCCCCTATAGCGATTTCGCCCCCCCCTCCCTCTAACCTTTTAAAATGTTATGAATACAAGTTTTCCTTCTTTTTATTACTGTAATGTAATTGGACGTGGAGAATAGTAATACAAAAAACTACGATTTGGCCGAGACTCCACTGGGAGTCAAAACAGCTACACCGGAACTCTTCCATTGTCCATTCGCTGTACGGAAATCACAAAGATCAATCTGTTGCAGCTCATATGGGAACAAAATATTAAATTAAAGAATGTGATTTCCCCAAATTTTTGATATCTTGGGCCGAATAACTGTTCGTTAACGACGTACCAATCGAGTAGCGAGTTGTACACTTGGACTAACATTGTCGGGAGCTTTTCTTCGAACTCATATATAATTCCGAACCCGCGCTCTTGAGGTCAAAACTAGGAATTTGATCCATAACAGTGGTTAATGATTATATAAATAACGGGGGGTGAAAACTCTAAGAAGAGCTCGGCTTCGGGAGAAGTGCAAAAAAAATTCCGGAACCGGGAGCATTGGTTTATTTTTCGGGAATTTATAAGCCGCTCCTCAAAATTTTCGGGAGATCTTAATTAGCTTTTAGTAAATTTCGGGATAAGACCTTCAAAAGTCGGGATTTCCGGGAGCGCAATCCTAAAAACATGGTACTGCTCAAACAGCCCTTCTTAGAGTTGTCACCTCCCGTTAAATAAACTATGCCGCTTCGAATCCTACTTTACTTAGCTTCCAGTAAGTGAATGTTTACCTTTATTCACAACCGATTATATTTCTCTGCTTTACAGCAAACAATCTCGGACGTTTTTTTGTTTCTTGACGTGAAGTTCCGCGTTCAGTGGCAGCTAGTTTCAATTTTTCAACAACAATTGTGGTTCAGTATCAGCCGTCTAATTCTTTCTTTCAAAACAACATTGTTAACACTTACGGATTAAACACCCAATGTGTGTGAATAAAGGAGCGGTTTCTTTTCATGTACATATTATCCATCGTCGCGAAATCTACTCTGAAATTTAATCCAATTAATATACGGTCCAAAATTTTAGGGCTTGCGGCTCCTCGTGATATCAACTAATGATGAGTAGATGCATAAATTATAGTACTATAGTATTCAATACACTATAATCGGTAATACGACAACTCACCGAGCGCGCGAGGGCATGGTCTCCAGGGAATTGTTTTTACACCGAGGTACGTAAAGCCGCGAACCTGGGCCACAGAGGTGAGAGGCGAAGCGCTTAAAGGCGCTGTGTCACGGTACTGCGCATGTGTGAAAATCTGATGATTTTTTAATTATGTTCTAGCCCGGAACGAAATTCTCAGAGCGGTGAAATACCGATTTTTAAATTGACTTCCATCAGTGTTCTTTTTTAACTCATCCTTGCCTCCTTTGGTCATTTATGGCAATGTAAGATGTGCTTAAATAAGTTTTAATTCTTTGTTTATTCAAAATTAGTCGTTGCAGACTGCAACACAACTAAAACAAAAGCCGCCACTGAGTACTCTGAATACAGCAGCCGAAAAACGCAAGAAATTGGAAACATTTTGGCATTCCAACCAGAAGCGAAGAGGGTTTGGATGTCCAGTAGAGTTCACGAAACACATGGAAACTTTTCAAGTCATATTATAAATGATATGGCAGATTTCAACAGCGACACGAAGAAATATAAATCTATGGCTTGAAATGATATGAACCGACCGGAGTTCAGACTGTACGAAAAGTTAGATAAAACCTTTCTTTGCTGGCAAAACAACCTCATGACACCTGTCATGAACTCAAATACGAAGCCTTGTGAGCAATCGACGTACATATGAAGCTATAGAAGTCTATATTATCGACTACGTGAGAGTCTCCAAACATCGAACTGCTATGAAACCGCTTGTCAGTATTCGCACTTTCGTGACAAGCGAACTTTTCTACTTTCGACACACGGTCGCTAAACTGTACGAAATCTCCAAGAATAAATCCCTAATGTCCAAACTAACGGGGGAAACTGAAAGAGGAAATCATTGTGACCAATCGACATACATATGAAGATCCAGAAGTAATTATTGAATACATAAGAACCCATAGAGCAAACTGATAATATTGAACGCGCTATTTATAGTTTCATGGACTGAGTGAGTGATTTGTGACTTAACTGAACTCGCGCTACGGCATAGCTTGAAATACTGTACGAAAACTCCAGTTTAAAAATTTCCTGATACCGAAAGGACCGTGGCATCTTAAACAAGATATCCTTCTGACCAATCGACATACATATTAAGCTGCGAAAGTAAGTTTCCAGTCCATAACAGCCGATAGTGCAAACTACTAAACTGCCACTAGTAATTATAAACCTTGCGTACTTCCGCGAGTACTAAACTTTCTAGATAGCGTCAAATGCATGTGTTACGTTTCCAAACTTTAGGACAAGAAATCTTTCATAGAATGTTAAAAAAATTTTACAGCAGAGAACTGTATCATTAAACATGTAGAAATAAAACAATGGTGCGATTTAAAGAATTATGTCATGTCAAAAATGCATAACGAAGAAATATATATCTACGGACGCGAGCAGCTCGTTTCACTTTGGTCAAATTCGGACTGTTTACGACTGGAAACAGCAAAACATTAAAGCAAGTAATGCAATATAGATACCATTCTTTACTCAATGCTGTTTACCTTGGATGTAGGAAGAATAAAATCCTTGTAAATCTCGTCATATACTGTGTAAAACTACAATCTGTGAATCACAGCAGTGTGGCGAACAGTGTGGCGTTTCCAGCAATTAATTTTGATTGATTCTCATCAGTTGGATGTTACACAAACAGCTGTCA
This sequence comes from Actinernus sp. WN-2022, assembly GCA_030867875.1. NCBI lineage: Eukaryota > Metazoa > Cnidaria > Anthozoa > Actiniaria > Actinernidae > Actinernus > Actinernus sp. WN-2022. The sequence continues at coordinate 133,343,680 of JAOWCC010001634.1, read as the reverse complement.
ATTCAATGTCTGGAGACTGTGACATGCGCAGTACCGTGACACAGCGCCTTTGCTTGCTGCACCACTCCGGCTCCTTACCAGCGACATAAGCATTAAAGGGAACTCAACCCTAAAATCAACCCAACGTCTTTACAAAGATATATTCGAAAGAAATAAGTTCTGCTATTTTATTTTTCTGTGTTGCGCGTCTATGAGGAGAAAATTAGTCTCCAAGGTCGATTTTCCGCTGAAAAATCTATATTATGTGGCGGCTCAATTCAGTGCAAATTTCCCCATAACGTACGTCACACATACCAAGGAAAAACGATCACACCTCCAGCACAAAGAAAACACAATGGTTCGCAATTAGAAGCCGTTAGTCCCGCTATTCAATGTAGGGGACAGCATGGCAAAACTAATTTATTCCCCGTATTCTACGTCACAAATTACTCGACTTGAGCCGTCTGTACATAGCGGACGTTGTGAGGAAGGTTTTCGGATTTTCTCTTGCTAGACGCGCAACACAGTAAAAATAAATAGCAGAACCTATTTATTTCGAATACATGTTTGTATAGACATTGGGTTGATTTTAGGGTTGAGTTCCCCTTTAAGCACAATCAACATACCCAGACGCAGTAATGCAGTAATGCAGTAACGCAGTAATGCGCTTGTTCTTATCTCACACCTAGAAGTAGAATAACTCAGTGCTAAATGATGAATACGGCACAACGTATGTGTATGTGGCTTGTGCTTATGCTTGCGTCGCTAGTGTGAACCAGGCTTTACTGCGTCTGCGTATGTAGCTTGTGCTTATGCTTGCGTCGCTAGTGTGAACCAGGCTTTACTACATTTGCGTATGTAGCTTGTGCTTATGCTTGCGTCGCTAGTGTGAACCAGGCTTTACTACATTTGCGTATGTAGCTTGTGCTTATGCTTGCGTCGCTAGTGTGAACCAGGCTTTACTACATTTGCGTATGTAGCTTGTGCTTATGCTTGCGTCGCTAGTGTGAACCAGGCTTTACTACATTTGCGTATGTAGCTTGTGCTTATGCTTGCGTCGCTAGTGTGAACCAGGCTTTACTGCATCTGCGTATGTAGCTTGTGCTTATGCTTGCGTCGCTAGTGTGAACCAGGCTTTACTACATTTGCGTATGTAGCTTGTGCTTATGCTTGCGTCGCTAGTGTGAACCAGGCTTTACTGCATCTGCGTATGGTGCTTGTGTTTATGCTTGCATCACTAGTGTGAACCAGGCTTTACTGCATCTGCGTATGTAGCTTGTGCTTATGCTTGCGTCGCTAGTGTGAACCAGGCTTTACTGCATCTGCGTATGTAGCTTGTGCTTATGCTTGCGTCGCTAGTGTGAACCAGGCTTTACTGCATCTGCGTATGTAGCTTGTGCTTATGCTTGCATCACTAGTGTGAACCAGGCTTTACTGCATCTGCGTATGTAGCTTGTGCTTATGCTTGCATCACTAGTGTGAACCAGGCTTTACTGCATCTGCGTATGTAGCTTGTGCTTATGCTTGCGTCGCTAGTGTGAACCAGGCTTTACTGCATCTGCGTATGTAGCTTGTGCTTATGCTTGCGTCGCTAGTGTGAACCAGGCTTTACTGCATCTGCGTATGTAGCTTGTGCTTATGCTTGCGTCGCTAGTGTGAACCAGGCTTTACTGCATCTGCGTATGTAGCTTGTGCTTATGCTTGCGTCGCTAGTGTGAACCAAGCTTTACTGCATCTGCGTATGTAGCTTGTGCTTATGCTTGCGTCGCTAGTGTGAACCAGGCTTTACTGCATCTGCGTATGTGGCTTGTGCTTATGCTTGCGTCGCAAGTGTGAACCAGGCTTTACTGCATCTGCGTATGTAGCTTGTGCTTATGCTTGCGTCGCTAGTGTGAACCAGGCTTTACTGCATCTGCGTATGTAGCTTGTGCTTATGCTTGCGTCGCTAGTGTGAACCAGGCTTTACTGCATCTGCGTATGTAGCTTGTGCTTATGCTTGCGTCGCTAGTGTGAACCAGGCTTTACTGCATCTGCGTATGTAGCTTGTGCTTATGCTTGCGTCGCTAGTGTGAACCAGGCTTTACTGCATCTGCGTATGTGGCTTGTGCTTATGCTTGCGTCGCAAGTGTGAACCAGGCTTTAGTTTGTGTAACGTACATGATGTGCAGTTTAATTGTACACAGGCAGCCTAATACCTTATTACTAAATATACTATGACATTTACCTTCAAAATATGGCATGAAGAAATTCGGCATTGTGAGTTGAGGTAAGTCTACTTTATGATTTTAAATTCATTCTCACCTTCTCTCTCTCAATGTACATAGGGTTCGGTAGAAATTTCACAAAACTTCCAAAACGGTGCAAAATCGCGGAATAATGATCAAGAGTAATGAGACGTTTATCAAAGCCTGCCATTCGGTACTGATTTTCATGTAAATTTCAGCCAAACGTAAGCTTTATTTTAAAAAGCTAAAAGGCAATAGCACATATATTTACTACGATACGGAGATTGGATTGTCTATGGTTTTTATTAACCCCAGAATCGGGTTTGTCGGCGACCTGAAAGTAAAAACCGAAAGACTGTGACCGACGATGCTTCGAAAGTGAAAAGCGAATAAACTGAAAGGAAACTTAATTTTTTTATCATGCATCAAGGTTGTTTTAAAACATGAAACGAAACGCGAAAGAAAAACCGCATGCAGTGATTCCATAATTAAAGTACATGTCTAACAAAGATGATCGAAACGTGATCTAGTTCGTATGTTTAGTAAGGTATCTTTGATAAACCTTAGATAAAAGAAATGATAGATTTGCTTACCGAGAGATCAAACAGTATCAGGAAACATGTTTGAGCAATTTTAAACTCTTTACTGGGTTCGTGAAATTATAATTAGGCTTCAGTGAATAAACCACTGAACAGTCAAATTAGAAATATATAGCTAGAAGTAATGTTTCATATACAGTCAACTCTCCTTAAGCGACCACTCTTGGTGCACGGACAAAGTGGTCGCTTCCGGGAGGTCATCGCTTACGGAAAAAAGCAACACAGGTAGCCCAAGTGCTTGCTAAACGGATCAGACTTCTAGCACAGCTCTAGCGCGCTGTCACCAACATAGCTAAGCACGGGAGTTCTAGCTCAAGTTTTTCCAATCTTTTTCAGTTTCTTATCTGTCAGCGCCATTGAAAATTGAACTTATGGTATTTGAGTAATGATTTTTTTTAAATACAGTACAATCTACTTTGGTGGTCGCTTATCGGAAACAAAAAAACAATAGAAAATGTCAAGTATTGAGACTAAAAAGTGGTCAAGGTCGCTTAAGAATTTTAGCGTTGGTCGCTTACGAGAGAGTTTTTACAACAGAATTTGACTGAGAAAAAAACAGTTATTTGGTAAAGTGGTTGCTTATGGGACGTGGTAGCTTACGGGAAGTGGTCGCAGGAGAGAGTTGACTGTACTCGTTACCAGTGACGAGTATATTAAACGTCGCACGAGCGGCGAAGCCGTGAGAGTCGAGAGACGAAGTGGATCAATAGCACCTGTGCTTGGACAGTGAATTTAGAAATAATATTATCAGTCCATGAATCCTACTGAAAAGCATTGATTATAATTACTGGGAGCAGTTGTAATAGGCCTTTTGTTGGAAACAATCATGTCCTGGTATAATATTTGTTAAAGGGAATCTCGGCTGAAAAACAACGTTTGCTCTCAAGTGATTGTTATGCATGTCTAAGTCTGTTTCAGTGTTTGTCCTAGTAAATTGTACACTAGATGTCATTTATGCACCGATTTTCCTGTCGATAAAACTCATTTGAATTTCCTGCGCGCCGTTTTTATGACGTCACAGTGTTGCCCCTAATGTCAGAAAACAATAGGAAATTCAAATGAGTTTTATTGACAGGAATATCGATTTATAAATGATATCTAGTATACAATTTACTGGAGACAAACGTTACAGTAGACTTAGGCATCCATAACAAATGCTTGAGAACAAACATTGTTTATCAGCCGAGGTTCTCTTTTACTAATGAACTGAGATCGGTATCTCCATGGGAAAGACGTTGCCATGGATGCTGGATGGCAAGCTATCTTTAAAAACGCTGCTTTAGAAAGATCGACAATTGATTGGAGGTGGAAAATAGCATTTATAAACAGGTGTTTTGCTAATACCACTACTAATCACGTACAAGTGCCTTTAAATATATGATTTAAGATTTGTTTGCCATCTAGTACAACCACGTGATTGCATTCCTGCAAAAGGTCCATGCCATTATATATAAATTATCACGAGCATGAGTAGTGAATCAATTATCCGGCTCCCCTAGCATAAACCATGTATGACAAAATATGACAAAACTCCATGAAGTACATGTATTCACCTATTCCTAGGTGACCCGAGTTAAGGCCACTCATGGCCTCTTGTTACTTCTTGCATCTGTCAGTATTTTAATTTACCTTTTAATGAAATGTGTAAATTTGAAAAAGGTCCGTGTACTGTATGTTTTGGCCGAGAAGACAGACATTATTTCCAAACTTTTGATTTAATTCTTATCACACTATTAATAATAATAATAAAGGTTTATTCACAGCCTATCCATTCTAACGGAATGGCTATTCATCTGTGACGATGAAAACACGATATAACAAAATAAGTAGATATAGATAATAATAATACAAAGTTATACTATTACACAAATATAAGACAAGTAGTATAAATTATAATATTTACATCATCATAAAATTACCCTCCTTCCTAACGAGACATCCCTAATTAAGGTAGCTAATAACATTTCAGTTTAGAATTACCCACACCCCACCTTACCCCAACCCATTTAAAGACTTAAAGTTACGATAAATTAATTAATGTATGTCCCAACCTACACTACCCCTACCCATTCGAGACCGAGACGTTCCTTTGCCATTGACATTAGATATTTTCTAGTTTGCTTGATAAAGTTTTCAGAATTAATTGATTGTCTGATATAGGCAGGTAGCTTGTTCAAAAAAGAAAGAACAAGAGTCATGCAGTGTTCCTTTCTCTAGAGGTACTAAAAGCTGAGGAGCACTGCTGTAGCGCAAGTTATACGCTGATGTTCATACTTCTTCAACGGGAGATAAGACGGCCAATATGGTATTCTTAAAGCATTGCGTGCAATTCAGGCAAGATGCAATTCTCGCCGTTCAATAACTGGAAGCCAACCGAGTGCTACAACTGAAGGTACAACTGAATGTACATGTACAACTGAAGATACAACTGAATGTAATGTATTCATACTGGAAGGTACTTGCAGAAAATGTAATTAAAATGTGCAGTATACTCTTCCAGTACTTAGCCTTCCTTCGCTATTTTAAATACAGTTATTAAACTTCACATTAAGGACTATTGTGTTCTTTTAATTTTAATGAAATGTGAAAATTTGAAAAATTGGTTTTAGCCGTGAAGACAGGTATTAATTCGAAACTTCTAATTTCATTTTACACTGTTCATGTATATTGAAACGTATTATATTCGGAAAATGTAATTAAAAAAATTATTATACCCTTCCATTTTTAACAAAGACTCCACACTCCATATTGTATATTCACCAGTCCCGATATTCTTTAACTTTTATAATTAAAGCTCAAACGATAACAGGCTGTCTTTCAACTTACAAGCAAATCTCTATCTACTTGCAGTCAAAGTTCTCAGTTATTGATTCCGAATCCAACTTCTAAATTGTTCTCGCAAAAAAAAGTGTTGTATTTTATTGTTTGTCCATGTTAATACTAATAATAATCAGGTTCTGGTTTCCACTTCATGTTCTACTCTTTGCTCACAATTTACTTTTCTTCTCCACACCAGACATGCGCATGACCACCTCCACCAGCTTGCTGCAATTTCCTTAAATTTCCTTCTGAAGCTTTTGATAAAAATGAAATAAATAAATGGATTGACCGTAGAATTAAAAAGTTGCACTAATAATTGGGTTTCATGAAGTGCCTTCCATGAGGGCATTTTAAAGAAATGTTCCATAATGAACGTCACATAGTTTATTCCCCAGCACAAAATGAAGATAACGCTGACGGTAATGATCATCTTGATGATCTTTGCGTTTTTCTTGTTCCTTGCCACTTGCACAGCCGCCTGTAGTCCTTGAAGGTTACATCTCCTCAGCGTTTTGATGACTTTGAAATACAGAATAAACATGAGAACTGAAGGGATCAAAAAAGTGTGAGCTGTTGTCACTGTAGAATAAATCACGAGGGAGAACCATTTGTGGGCTACAGTGCCACAAGAACCACCATCTATGTAACCAATTGCGACAATGGGAGGGGCACAAATTACTACACCAGCGAACCAGCAAAGAGGAATAATACACTTTAGTCTTCGTGTAGTCACCCCTCCACGGCTTGATAGGGGATGGACAACAGCCATGAAACGCTCAAATGCTGTCACCGTGAATAGAAATGCTGAAATAGAGACAAAGAGCCAGAAGGTTCCAGCTATTTTACAGAGAATGTGTCCTGCTATAGTTGAATTTGTTTGTTTGACAATTGCATGGAGTGGTTGTGAAGGTCTCGTGAGCGAACCGCTTGTTACTGTAGCAACTGACAGGCCAAAAACGCTGGTAAGAATATCCAAGATGGCTATGTTAAGAAGAAGATAGTTCATTGGAGTTCTCATGGATTCGGTACGTAGGATAATATGGCAAACACAAGAGTTGCTTATGATTGAAGTTATTGCGAAAAGGAGGCATGAAACTCTCACATAAAACGTTTCGCCAAAGTCGAAGAAAGGAGACATGAAGCTCTCGCATAAAACGTTTCGACAAAGTCAAAGAGAGGACTGGCTTTCTTGATAGATTCTTGCGAGGTTGAAAATACAAAATAGGTCAACTCTTAAACACATACAGCAGATTGAGAATATATATTTTTTAATTGGACTAACAACTGCTGGGTAAATAGCAGGGTAGGCAAATCAAGTTACAAAAAAAACATTTCAAAATGATTACTTCTGGATATGAAACCCCGTGTTTACTTTTTCCAATCTAATTAATAACTCTGATCTCTAATGAAAGGTATTAACTTCTTATTAACGGAGAACGAGGTCTTTACGGAAACATATCAGAGCGAGGTCTTGACAGTACTGACCGAACGATCGTATATAAAAGACCGAGGTTTACATGTATATATAGCACTTTTTTAGTTGGAAATCAAAACCACACTAATTCAAGCATGTTAAGGCATGGTTTCAACATGAAAACGAGGCTACAGCTATTTCACTTGAATTTGCTCAAATACTAGAATAATGGTGATTATAACTAATATCAGCGTTTTTAATCGTCCTAATATAAAATTTTGGTAAAACGTATATCACGTGACCAACCACGTGATCACAAAAAGTCGAAAATTAAACTAAAAACGGGGTGGTACATATCATATTTTAAGTAACGATTTTGTAATTATCTGATTACACTTGTGGTCAATCCGGAATGGTTGACCCTGATAGACTGTTAAGGCGAAAATATAGAAAACAGGTCACGTGACCTATTCTTGTAACCATTTTTCGCCACTTATATCCTCTTCAGTGATAAAAATTCAACTATTCCGGACACAGTCTCATTTCCCATAACAAACTTAACATTTCGAACCGAAAATCTTAAACAAAACAATAACTTCCGCCACCCCATTTTGATTTCTTTGTTTTATCAGCCTTAAGGTCACGTGACCTTCAAAACACCAAAATACCGATCCTTAAATGTTAAGACACATGATTACTGTATTATTCCAAAGTTATAGGGTATTTCATACATAAATGACAAAGATAGCGAATTTGAAATGTTTTATCAAAACTGCTCAAAAACCATGCCTTAAAGACCCTGTGTCCGAGGCCATGGTGCTTTGCGCGCGCAAATCACGCCGAGCACGAATAACCGTAAAAACGGCGGGGTTGAGTGTAACATAAAACGTAAAAGTAACGCCATTTCCTTACTTCTACTCTAAATTTGACGAAATGTTGGCAGGTTGGTAACAAAGTAAGACTACATTTTTCGGGTCAATTGTTTCTGTATTGTGACGTTGTTGTGACGTCATAAGGGATGCCTCCTTTTTGGGTGAAAATTAACCTTTAAAACACGTTTCAAAAATATTACGTCATCAGAAAGCTTTTATGAAATATATTAATTTGCCGAAAATTTGAACTTTCTACGATAAACATATTCAAAGTTATGGACGATATACTGTTTTTATGACGTCATTATTAGTGACGTCATACTTCAAGCTTAAATCAGGTTGCCGACTATAAAAATATTATTAAAGAGAATGCTATGACTTGTGAGTGTTAGCCAAATGCATTTCATTGATAAAATTCCAAAAACATTGAACTGGCTATTTTCTGAGGGTACAGAAATATATTTATGACGTCATAATGACGTTTACAAAAAATGGGGCTTCAATTCGTGGCTGTTATACTCAAAAAATCTAAATTATAAAAAGAACACGTTGTTACTACTAAAGAGCTCTATTATTGTGCAAAATATGATGCACCAGTATTTCGAACTGTAAAAGTTAAAACAAGCGACATTTTCATAAGTAGTTTTATGCTATTTATTTCCCGCCAAATTTTGGCGGGAAAATTACCAAAATTCAAACTTTAATAACTTTCGTTTACTTCAACCGATCGATAACGGGTTTTCGATTATTTCATTCTCATGAACAAGAGATTTTAAAAATATATAATAAAATGTTTTTAGAGGTAATAAAAATTTATAAGAAACCTATTAGAAAAGAATATATGACGTCATTGTGACGTCATAATGATGGCTATTTTCGAAAATCAGAAAGTTCAATGTTGTTATTGTGTGACTTTCCATGCCAATCTTTCGAAATCCATCCCTATCATGTAATTATTCATAGGTATATATGCTTAACTGACTTTCTTTTATCTTAACTTTTGTATATATACCTTTTAAAATGAAACTTTAGTCGAATATTTCTTCGAATCCCGGTCTAGAGTGGCGAGTAGAGGAATGTCGAAGAAAGGACAGACAGCGAGGTGAAGCGACTCGACAATTATCCTTCATCAGTCCACATTTTACTTTCTTTAGGTCTACAAAAGAACACTTGTGGTTCAAAAGGACTACTAAGTGAGTTTCCCGGGGATTTGCTGCACTAAGGGACCGGCGGGCTTCGTTGGAAATACAAAGCACAAAGCAACCACTTCTGGCATCACTGAGATCATTCGGTAATTATAATTTCGCACGGCTAAGCTCCACTGAGGTGTTACGACTTATCTGTATTTGTATATGTTTTGCATTTTTATTAGCAGAGAAAGCAATGTCCTTAACCTTTTATTTCATCCTCCAGTACGTCCAGAAAGTCTTGCTGCCAAAACTACGACCACGGGTCAAACTCCAATCTGCCGAGTTCAGCTGTTACTTCGCTGTGAGTTTGACTCGAGTGCGAGTACGACATTTCATTTTGCACTCAAAATATATCATTCGCAAGGAAAGTAGAAATCTTCAAATACAGCTAAGCAATACTGGAGACATAAAAACTAGGTAACACGAGTATGTGTTTACTTGTAGAGTTGTGAAAAAGTCGCACTCGTAAACCGAATTAGAATCTAAAGACAGAACAACTGGCTTCCTACCGAGTACTGTTAAAATCATATTCGAAGCATCCGGGGGAAATTCGTGGGCTCGATTGGGTTTTTAATCCGGTAGAAATTATGAAATTCGTTATCCAAAGTGTATGTGTACTTCTTTTATGAAACTCATAAATAATCCAGAGCATTTTAGCTCGCCTAAAAGCTGGCTTTTAATTTATGCGGCCGTTGATAAACAAACTAATCATAACATTGGCGCAAAGCACCATGGGCTTTAACATGCTTGAGAGCCATCCTGCTTCAGATGAATCGGCGAACCTGATTTTTCGGTTCCGTTCGTCCGATCAGCTCCACTGCCTCTTGGATTAAACTATCCTAGCCTATCCTCAATCTGAGTAGCAGTCAAATATTATCAATAACCTCGATATTGAATGTAAAACTTTTTCTCTTTACGAACGCTCTTGAAAGAGATGTCCGAACAAATCTTAAGCTCTTTGGACAACGTGAAAGCAGAATCTGTAGTGTCGCTGGCCTTGCTGAACTGAGCAGAAAGGTCCGATTTATGGTGCTTTAACTCTTTCCATAGACAAAGCTTGAATTGATTCAAATCCTCTCGAGTGGCGGCAGATTCGTCACCCATAAAAACCCGCGCAAAAACTATGAAAACTGGTTGGCGTCAAATGGTGAGATCAGTTAAGGAGTGGTTTATACTTTGTCCATACTTTTTCCGGCAACTCTTCGGAGTGAATTTGTCGTACTTGGAGGAGGCTGATGACTCGGGAATAGCGGCTGGTCCAGATTGATTAGGATATTTACATCGTAAATCTATCACTTCGATGCCCCGTGAAGGAAAATAGCGATTGGATGCGTTTTACCTGTAAATCATCGCCCCGAATCCCGAACTGGAGTAGTTTGAAGGTAAGTTTAACAGTCTCGCCTCCTACCTTGTCTTTCCTTCGTATGGGGTAGGGTTTTAAGGGAAACTTTTGCTGAAATTAGCTGTAACATGGCACAGGCCACTGACACTGTATAGGTTTTGTCGATTTTTATTCGAGATTTACGTTGTACATGAAAAATTAAAATATCCCATACTGAAATTGTGTTAAATATTATACAGATCTCAAGCTTGGGCTACCTGTAGGTTGTGTCGCGTAGTTGATGTTTTCATTCACCAGGGGTTTATGATTAGTAAAAATACCTCATTAGGCGTCATTCTGTTTATTTTGATTTTCATTTGATCCTCTAAATAATCGAAAAGGTTTTTCCTTATATTATAGTATGCTGGGCATTTTATAAAAAAATGTTCTTCATCTTCGACGCCATTTGTGCAGGTTTCGAGTAACGCCCAGTTTCAATTGCCAATTTGTGATTACTTAGCCTCAGCTTTGTCAATGCTATTTTGTGATTGGTATTGGTGACCTGTATAAGGTAGTCTTCACAATAATAGTTGGACTTGAATCTGCGAAAAGTCCTTAATTTATTACTTTGGCGGGGATCTTTTCTTTTATCGCTATTTTTGTCACTAAGCCAAGTTTGGTACTCTATGTCCTTTAGTCTCTGGCTTATAATACTCAAAACGGTTTTGCGACCAGGAATTGATGTTTGTACTGTAATATATTAAGTACCCATAATGCTTAAGGAACTGTGCCAGTACCCAGAGTGCTTAGCGTAATAAAGGTGTGTTGGGAACCGCCATGTTGTTTCCTGCCTCGTGTATTGTCAACCTAAACTAAAGGACTAAATACTACATTTTGGCGACGAGGATCGGACGATCTTCCACGGAAATCGACAGTGCATGGTTTTGAGACAACACTGTGTGTGTTGTGGTATACAGGATGACCAGCACTGGTGCGAGTGGACTGTTTGGGCGCGTTGGCGAGTTCAATGCCGAACGCGAAACATTCGATGCTTATGTATGAGTCAATTCCAAACCCTTGCATGACCCCCCCGGGCCACCCCCGGGCATTTGAACATTTTGAAAAAAATTCGATCAAATGCCCCACTACCAAAGCAGAAAAACTGTTCAAATGCACCACCAGTTTTTAATCCAGGCTGTTCAAATGCCCCACCATCGGGGACCAGATCGGAAAATTTTCCAAAAAATTTCGACAAAGACAAGGCAAAGACTATTGACAAATAAATGAAATCATTGCTTTATTGACAACTCTGACTCAAGCAATGGCACAGGAAACACCGACGGTGAAAACCACCTTCAACCGGTCAGGGATGAGAACAATCATTTCTACCGGCTCGATCGTATATACTTTATAATAAACGTAATGGCTTGAAATTGAATATGTTAGCTTATGTTGTTGGTATATAAAGTACATGTATGTAATAACAGGCACCAATCGGTCCGTCTTTTACCGATATAAATAATTATGTTTCTAACTCGCGCTGTCGAGGGTCGCAGCAAATTCAACTTATCACAACTCTTGTCACGCACTTAATATCACGCAGTCGGTCAAAGTTCACGAAACAAAGCAAAACAACATAGTTTATAGGTTTAAACATAAACAATTTACCTCTGAAAGTGGCCTTCAAATTTGGCAGGTTCACTCTTTCAAGCCTCTACAAATGCGCAATCCTTATCCTGGAAGCTGTCCTCGTACGTTCACCACGTGCGTTCGCCATTTCGACACTTGTAGACAGACAGAATATATTTTTAAACACTGATCAAATGCCCCACCCCCTACCCCCACTGTTTGTCAAATGCCCGCCCCTGAGGTCATAGATACTCGTCAAATTTCCCACCCTCGGGAGCAAGCCTCTGATCAAATGCCCGGGGGTGGCCCGGGGTGGGGGGGAATGCACGGGTTTGGAATTGACTGATACATTACGTAGAGAGGATGGAGATGTTTTTCACAGCCAACAACATTGTTGAGACAGCGAGAGAGGGAAGCGATCAAACCAATCTAATAGTAGCAGACAGGAAACGTGCAATTTTCCTTACCGAAGTGGGACCGGAGGTTTACTCGACCCTTAGCAGCTTGGTGGCGCCTGCAAAACCAAAGGACAAACCATTCATTGACATTGTACCGGTCTTAGAGAAATACTACAATCCGAAACCGCTCGAAATTGCACAAAGCTTCCATTTCGGGACTCGGAACCAAAAATCCGGAGAATCAGTGAGTGATTATGTGTTGGCTCTGAAGAAATCGGCGGTTTATTATAACTATGGCGATTTTTTAAATCGGGCGCTGCGAGACAGGTTCCTCTGTGGGTTGAACAATCCAAAGATACAAAACAAACTGCTGAATACTGAAGACCTCACATTTGAAAGAGCCTGCCGCATAGCTAAGACCACGGAGATGGCGAATATGAACACCCAGGAGTTTCACCCTTCAAGCAACGAAACCAATCACGTAAACAAGCTAACAGAACAAGGCATTAAGAACACTGAACAATCAGTATGTCCTAGGTGTGGGGGTAATCATTCAGGTCAGTATTGTAGATTTAAGTCAGCAAAATGCTACAAATGTTCAAAAATCGGGCATATAGCATCCGTCTGTCGCAGTAAAGAGGGCAAATTAAGGCAAAGTCCATAATGTACAAGCCTCCGAATTAGGAAATGATGCGCATGAGAATGATGATGAATTAGGCATTTATTCCCTGTATTCGCTTGACACAAACAAGCCTAATCGCAATAATTACACCGTGGAAATGAAAATCAACGGGAAGCCATGTAAGATGGAGCTGGATACTGCTGCAGTTTACTCCATAATGAGCCAAAGTGAATATCTGGAGAAATTTGCAGACAGATCCCTGACTCCTTCAAAAGTAACACTGAAAACGTACACGGGCGAAGTGCTTAATGTGTCAGGGGAAATGCAGTGCAATATTGTATATAAGGGCAAACAGTATCTTTTGCCAATTCTGCTAGCCAATTACAATGCCAAGTCCACCTTACTTGGTAAAAACTGGCTGGGTCAAATCAAGTTAGAGTGGGGAGATATATCTAGTGTCTCTAATGGAGAGCCAGTCAGTGCTAAGAGTCAACTGAGTGATTTGTTGTCTAAACATAGCGAATTGTTTACAGAGAGTTATGAAGGCATGAAGGGCCTTGAGGCACACATTACCATGAGAGACGATGCAAAACCTATATTTGTGAAAGCGCGTAGGATTCCGTATGCTTTAAAGGAAAAAGTTGAGAAAGAATTAGATAAACTGGAAAAGTTGAAGATGGCCAAAATGTCCTGCCCACCACTCAGGATTTATATACAGCACTAGTTGGCTCCAAGGTATTTAGCAAACTCGATCTGTCACATGCATATGCTCAATTGAATGTTGACAAAGAAAGTCAGGGATATTTGACAATCAGTACTCACATATGTCTCTATTCCTACTTAAAACTACCCTATGGGGTAAAGTCGTCCTCAAACATATTCCAGGCAAAAATGGATCAAATTCTTCAAGGAATTGAGAAATGTGTATGCAAACAAGATGATATCTTAATAGGGGGAAATGACAAGAGAATCTTAAGATACTCGCTGAAGTTTTAGACAGGCTACACAAATACAATTTGCATTTGAAATTGACCAAATGCCAATTCTTGAAACATGAAGTGGTTTATCTAGGTCTGAGAATAAGTGCTGAAGGGTTGCAACCAGTGGAGGAGAAGATCGATGCAGTGAAGCGAGCTCCAGCCCCACAAAATGTGAGCGAACTAAGGTCCTTATTGGGTATGGTCCAATATTATCATTCCTTCTTGCCAGGGCTAGCCACAACACTAACACCGCTGCATAGGCTTTTGCAGAAAAGTGTTCAATGGGAATGGACAGAGGACTGTCAGAAGGCTTTTGTAACCTGTAAGGTGGGCCTCACCAGTGATTCGCTGTTAGTCCACTATGACCTGAATCGTGAGGTAAGGTTAGCTTGTGATGCCTCAAGTTATGGACGATGGCCAGGAGAGGCCAATAGCTTATGCCTCTCGTATACACTTAGTTCGAGTGAGAGAAACTCTGCCCAGATAGAACGCGAGGCCTTGTCTATCATATTTGGGGTTCCTTTATGGACGGAAGTTCACATTAATAACGGATCACCAGCCATTATTAGCGATTTTAGGCCCCAAAGCTGCAATTCCCACACTGGCAGCCGCCCGTATGCAGCGTTGGGCTCTCATCCTTTCAGCATATGATTATCAAATCGAATATAGGAGATCTGATAAGCACAGCAACTGCGATGTACTCTCCAGATTACCCCATGAAGACTCTAAGATAGGCAGTGAAAGTGAAATCTACAGAGTAACTGCTATTGACAAAGAATTCCCAATAACCGCAAAGGATATTGGGAAGGCCACATTGATGGACCCGGTGCTTAGCAAAGTACTGCATTGTGTAATGATGGGGTGGCCGGAAGAATGTAAAGTGGAAAAGTTGAAACCCTACTAGACCCGTAGACATGAGCTTTCTTGTGAACAGAATTGCATTCTGTGGGGCTCAAGGGTAATTATTCCCCAAGTATTGAGAGAGAAAATGTTACAGGAATTGCATTGGGAGCACCCTGGTATTTGTGCAATGAAAGCAATAGCCCGTACCTGCGTTTGGTGGCCCAAGATGGATGAAGAAATTGAGAGAGAAATAAGATTATGCACCGTTTGTCAGAATGTAAGGAGCTCCCCACCTATAGTGCTCCTTTGATACCATGGAAATGGGCCACGCGACCTTTTCAGCGCATCCACATTGACTTTTGTCAAAAGGGCAGTGACTATTTCTTAGTGATGGTTGATAGTCGTTCGAAATGGATCGAAGTACAGCACATGACCTCAATCACCACAGTGAACACCATAGATGTACAAAAACGGCATCAAACACACTTTAACTCCTCCTTACCACCCACAATCAAACGGTGCCGCTGAAAGATCGGTGAGAGTAGTAAAGGAGGCACTAGTCAAACAGGTTTTAGAAGGAAACAAGAGTAGGTCTATGAAACATAGATTAGTGAAACCTGATCTAGCCCAGGTGAAAGAGAGTAAACAGAATAAACAGAAGGAATATAATGATTTGAAGTGTCATAAAGACAGACTGTTCTCAGAGAATGACACAGTTCGAGTAAGAAACACTCAAGCCAGTCGTAATACTGAGAAGTGGATTCTAGAAGGATAGCTAAGGTCTGCGGACCCAGAACTTATCTGGTTAAGACAGGATATCAACCTAGGTATGTTCATGCTGATCATTTGATTAGAGCTCGTGATAAAGTGCCAAATGAAACTAGAGAGTTAGAGATAACTGTCCCTGGGATATGTGAGCAATCTACCCTGCTGGGTATAAGTGCTATCCCAGTTTCAGACAGTGTACCACAGCCGCCAGTCGGTTTCTCAGATGAAAATAAGGATCCTAGTCTTAACGAGGATTAAGTAAATACACCATCGCCCATTGTATTGAGGCGATCAGAGAGAGTCCGAAAACCTGTTGACCGACTTAACCTGTAGTTAATACTAATATTGCTTAAATGTTGTTGTTACCTGTTGCAAGGTTATATCTTACTACTAAGGGGAAAGCAGTGTAATATATTAAGTACCCATAATGCTTAAGGAACTGTGCCAGTACCCAGAGTGCTTAGCGTAATACAGGTGTGTTGGGAACCCGACTTTCATGTTAGTCCATATTTCCCCTAGTCCTATATGATACAACAGGGCTTTTACTTTTTGGTGCCAAAATTCTTTGCTTTCCTTATTTTTTATATCGTTATATATTGAACAGGATAACTTTATTTGCTCAGGGCATTCAGTTTCAGCCATAAATTGATGTTTCTACATTTTGCTTGGTAACGTACAGGAAATCTCCCTAGCTCTGCACTACATGCATTGTTGCTACACAACGTTGCTAACGCCTAAGGGCCATTTTGCAAAATTTAGTTTGGACTGACTCAATTGGGTCTTTGTCTAGTTTTTCTTTACAATCCACCCCCCCCCCCCATACTTCGCTACCGTAAAGTAAAATAGGGGTTATTAGCACATCAAATAATGTTATGGTCAGGTTAATATTTTCTCTAAAATGGTCACCCATTTCTTTCCTCAATTTATACAATGCTTTTAGCGCTACCTTTTTTAGCTCTTGTTTAGCGAGAGCAAAATTTCCATAGGCACTTAATTGAATGCCTAAGTATTTATATGACTTAACATTTATTAGTTTATGACCTCCATATTGAAAAGCGTAATTGTTCATAGTTTTCTCACAGTTGTTGAAGATCATTACTTTTGTTTTGTCGAGATTTACATGGAGATCTGATGATTCGCAAAATTCCTCTAGTTTCTCAAGGTAGCTTTGCAGTCCTTTTGCCGACTTAGAAAAGATAACTAGGTCATCTGCGTTTAGTAAACAACTGAAAGACCTCTCATTTAGTTGTATATCATTAACGTTTGTTTGGTTAAGCGTGTCAGGCAAGTCATTTAGGTAGAAATTAAATAGGGTGGGAGAAAGCATGCAGCCTTGTTTTACTCCGGCATGGCAAGCGAAGGCCGGAGTTATTAATTGGTCTATTTTAACATAGTTAATAGAGTGGAATGGTTAGGAAACCCAGCGACCTTCTTTGTTATAGGTCTTTGTTAGCTTTTTTCAACCTTGAACGTGCACAAAAGACAATCGAAATTCCAATGTGTTAATCATTCAGCCAATAGAAACGCGTGAGTTCAGTCGTTCAGGGAACGCTAATGAACTATGATCGTGCACAATCTTTTGTCTTACCCCTTCCAACCTAAATCGCAGCGCCTTTGTTAGCCCTTTTGAAGTTTGCCGGGTTTCCTAACCATTCCACTCTATTAACTATGATTTTAACAGATGATTTATCATTTGAATACATAAATGTCAAGACCGCAAGAAACTTGCCGTTTATTACTGCTTTACCGAGCTTCTCAAACAATTTGTGTCTTGGTATGCAATCAAATGCCGTTTCTGAAATCTACAAAACAAGAAAAAAGCAACTTGTTTACCTTATTTGGTTTGGTTTTTACGTATTTATCGATAAGGGTTTTCAGATTGAAAATGCAATCGCTCGGTACCGTGTTTTTTCTAAACCCACATTGTTTCGGTTTCAATATTCCTTTTTCTACTAGTAATTTATAAAGTCTAGTGTTCATTATGGACGTGAATACAGTTGCCTAATGACGATACAAGTGTAATCCCTCTGTAGTTTTCTACTTTAGAGGGGTTATCTTTTTTATGGACTGGCATGATTTGGGCGAGACTCCACTGGGAGTCAAAACAGCTACACCGGAACTCTTCCATTGTCCATTTGCTGTACGCAAATCACAAAGATCAATCTGTTGCAGCTCATGTGGGAACAAATGATTAAATTAAAGAATGTGATTTCCCCAAATTTTTGATATCTTGGGCCGAATAACTGTTCGTTAACGACGTACTAATCGAGTAGCGAGTTGTACACTTGGACTAACATTGTCGGGAGCTTTTATTCGAACTCATATATAATTCCGAACCCGCGCTCTTGGGGTCAAAACTAGGAATTTGATCCATAACAGTGGTTAATGATTATATAAATAACGGGGGATGAAAACTCTAAGAAGAGCTGCTTCGGGAGAAGTGCAAAAAAAATTCCGGAACCGGGAGCCTTGGTTTATTTTTCGGGAATTTATAAGGCGCCCCTCAAAATTTTCGGGAGATCTTAATTAGCTTTTAGTACATTTCGGGATAAGACCTTCAAAAGTCGGGATTTCCGGGAGCGCAATCCTAAAAACATGGTACTGCTCAAACAGCCCTTCTTAGAGTAGTCACCTCCCGTTAAATAAACTATTCCGCTTCGAATCCTACTTTACTTAGCTTCCAGTATTAAAGTGAATGTTTACCTTTATTCACAACCGATTATATTTCTCTGCTTTACGGCAAACAATCTCGGACGTTTTTTTGTTTCAGTCTTGACGTCTGAGTGAAGTTCCGCGTTCAATGGCAGCTAGTTTCAATTTTTCAACAACTATTGTGGTTCAGTATCAGCCGTCTAATTCTTTCTTTCAAAACAACATTGTTAACACTTACGGATTAAACACCCAATGTGTGTGAATAAAGGAGCGGTTTCTTTTCATGTACATATTATCCATCATCGCGAAATCTACTCTGAAAATTTAATCCAATTAATATACGGTCCAAAATTTTAGGGCTTGCGGCTCCTCGTGATATCAACTAGCATAAATTGTAGTATACTATAGTATTCAATAACTGTAATCGGTAATACGACAACTCACCGAGCGCGCGAGGGCATGGTCTCCAGGGAATTGTTTTTACACCGAGGTAAAGCCGGGAATCGAACCTGGGCCACAGAGGTGAGAGGCGAAGCGCTTAAAGGCGCTGTGTCACGGTACTGCGCATGTGTGAAAATCTGATGATTTTAGAATTATGTTCCAGCCCGGAACGAAATTCTCAGAGGGGTGAAATACCGATTTTTAAATCGACTTCCATCAGTTTAACTCATCCTTGCCTCCTTTGGTCATTTATGGAAATGTAAGATGTGCTTAAATAAGTTTTAATTTGCGGCAAGCTAGAACTCTAAGTAATTTTCGCTCTGCCTGCAGCAGTTACTTTTCTGACCTCAATTAGATTAATAAGTAGAAGCACGGCACTCATGTAAAGCAGGTCCTTTTGTTGATGTTTGTAGTCATTTAGAGTTAATTATAAATTATAATTAAAGTTGAATATTTGTAGTTTAATAGTTATTACAATATTTTAATCGCTTATAGTCTGTATATAAGCTTAGAGTCTAATTATTAGTAGTATTTTTATTGTAGTTATCTTACGTTATTTTCATATGTAAAAATCCTGATGAGTTTACCGTGGGTAAATAAAGTTATAAAAAAATATATTCTTTGTTTATTCAAAATTAGTCGTTGCAGACTGCAACACAACTAAAACAAAAGACCGCCACTGAGTACTCTGAATACAGCAGCCGAAAAACGCAAGAAATTGGAAACATTTTGGCATTCCAACCAGAAGCGAAGAGGGTTTGGATGTCCAGTAGAGTTCACGAAACACATGGAAACTTTTCAAGTCATATTATAAATGATATGGCAGATTTCAACAGCGACACTAAGAAATATAAATATATGGCTTAGAAACGATCGAGGCTGAAATGATATGAACCGACCGGAGTTCAGACTGTACGAAAAGTTAGATAAAACCTTTCTTTGCTGGCCAAATAACCTCATGAACTCAAATACGATAGCCTTGTGAGCAATCGACGTACATATGAAGCTATAGAAGTCTATATTATCGACTACGTGAGAGTCTCCAAATATCGAACCGCTATGAAATCGCTTGTCAGTATTCGCACTTTCGTATTCGCACGCTTGTGCTTATGCTTGCGTCGCTAGTGTGAACCAGGCTTTACTGCATCTGCGTATGTGGCTTGTGGTTATGCTAGCGTCGCTAGTGTGAACCAGGCTTTACTGCATCTGCGTATGTGGCTTGTGGTTATGCTAGCGTCGCTAGTGTGAACCAGGCTTTAGTTTGTGTAACGTACATGATGTGCAGTTTAATTGTACACAGGCAGCCTAATACCTTATTACTAAATATACTATGACATTTGCCTTCAAAATAAGGCATGAACAAATTCGGCATTGTGATCTACTTTATGATTTTAAATTCATTCTCACCTTCTCTCTCTCAATGTACATAGGGTTCGGTAGAAATTTCACAAAACCTCCAAAACGGTGCAAAATCGCGGAATAATGATCAAGAGTAATGAGACGTTTATCAAAGCCTGTCCATTCGGTATTTTCATGTAAATTTCAGCCAAAAGTAAGCTTTATTTTAAAAAGCTAAAAGGCCATAGCACATATATTTACTATGATACGGAGATTGGATTGTCTATGGTTTTTATTAACCCCAGAATTGGGTTTGTCGACCTGAAAGTAAAAACGGAAAGACTGTGACCGACGATGCTTCGAAAGTGAAAAGCGAATAAACTGAAAGGAAACTTAATTTTTTTATCATGCATCAAGGTTATGTTTTAAAACATGAAACGAAACGCGAAAGAAAAACCGCATGCAGTTATTCCTTAATTAAAGTACACTAACAAAGATGATCGAAACGTGATCTAGTTCGTACGTTTAGTAAGGTATCTTTGATAAACCTTAGATAAAAGAAATGATAGATTTGCTTACCGGGAGATCAAACAGTATCAGGAAACATGTTTGAGCAATTTTAAACTCTTTACTGGGTTCGTGAAATTATAATTAGGCTTCAGTGAATAAACCACTGAACAGTCAAATTAGAAATATATAGCAAGAAGTAATGTTTCATATACAGTCAACTCTCCTTAAGCGACCACTCTTGGTGCACGGACAAAGTGGTCGCTTACGGGAGGTGATCGCTTACGGGAAAAAAGCAACACAGGTAGCCCAAGTGTTTGCTAAACGGATCAGACTTCTAGCACAGCTCTAGCGCGCTGTCACCAACATAGCTAAGCACGGGAGTTCTAGCTCAAGTTTTTCCAATCTTTTTCAGTTTCTTATCTGTCAGCGCCATTGAAAATTGAACTTTGTGGTATTTGAGTAATGATTTTCTAAAAATACAGTACAATCTACTTTGATGGTCGCTTATCGGAAACAAAAAAACAATAGAAAAGGTCATGTATTAAGACCTAAAGTGGTCAAGGTCGCTTAAGAATTTTAGCGTTGGTCGCTTGCGAGAGAGTTTTTACAACAGAATTTGACTGAGAAAAAAACAGTTATTTGGTAAAGTGGTCGCTTATGGGACGTGGTCGCTTACGGGAAGTGGTCGCAGGAGAGAGTTGACTGTATTCGTTACCAGTGACAAGTATATTAAACGTCGCCCGAGCGGCGAAGCCGTGAGAGTCGAGGGACGAAGTGGATCAATAGCACCTGTGCTTGGACAGTGAATTTAGAAATAATATTATCAGTCCATGAATCCTACTGAAAAGCATTGATTATAATTACTGGGAGCAGTTGTAATAGGCCTTTAGTTGGAAACAGTCATGTCCTGGTATAATATTTGTTAACTCTTTGTCGTCCGATCGTGTGTGAGCTCAATTGGTGAATCCTGAGTGCTAACTCAACCCTCCCCCCTCAGTTCAGGTTTAGCTAGCCCGGGCTAGATAAATACTGCTGACTTTTTAAGCCGAGGGCTCAAACTTTTCCCACAATGCCATTTGGGAGAATTCTGTTCACTCGTTGACGGTAGGTATGGCTGCTTTGGTAGGGTTTCTAATGAAATGTGCTCTAATTTTGGAGAAATATGCCACTGTCAGAGAGCTTGAAGACATCATTAAGTCTGAGGATGGCTGAAAAGTACTTGGTTTGCTTCTAGTAGGCCTTGTGATGGGATTTCACAGGGTTTTTCCGTTGTGTTTGTGCTTTGAGACACAGGAAAAAATTATTCAATGAAATCCTTGGAATCCTGCATTTGGCATTCTTTTACCCCTGCTCAACCTATTAGGATGTGTTTTTGTCACTTTAAAGCAACGGCTTGAGTCCAAATCACCGCTCTTGGTTGTAGGGGTAAAAGACTTCTAAAATAAATTCTACCGGAGTCCCAGAGGGGGAGACCCCTTGTGATTTTTTTGTCCATTACCCAGCATGCTATTGGAGGTGGGAGCAGGAAAATGTGGTCGAGTGAAATGCAGTGCAAACATCGGCGTGGTTCACCGTCGCTTGGTCTGTTTTGTGAAAACAAACCTGCTGGTTGGAAAGAATAAACAAGGTACTGTAACGACTGAGTGGTTATTTTGTGTTTCCTCTTGATTTCAAGTGCGAATGGGAAGGTTTTTTTGAGCCGATTTTTAGCTCCTTAAAATTCGTGAAAATCGAAGAAACAAAACAATCGCCAAAACAAATGAGCTTTTCTCCATAGTGAAAGAGTCGAGTGATCCCTGTTATAGCTCGGACTTTGAAGCCATACATCCCTTCGCATAATATCGCAACATCGTCTTTCCAGCATGTCTAGTCGTGATGCAATATTTTTTCTAGTAACGGGATTATACGTCTCCTATTTACAGGCTCGGACGGTAAAGAGTTAAAGGGAATCTCGGCTGAAAAACAACGTTTGCTCTCAAGTGATTGTTATGCATGTTTATGTCTGTTTCAGTGTTTGTCCTAGTAAATTGTACACTAGATGTGATTTATGCACCGATTTTCCTGTCGATAAAACTCATTTGAATTTCCTGCGCGCCGCTATCTTGGTTTTTATGACGTCACAGTGTTGCCCCTAATGTCAGAAGACAATAGGAAATTCAAATGAGTTTTACTGACAGGAATATCGATTTATAAATGATATCTAGCATACAATTTACTGGAGACAAACGTTACAGTAGACTTAGGCATCCATAACAAATGCTTGAGAACAAACATTGTTTATCAGCCGAGGTTCCCTTTTACTAATGAACTGAGCTTGGTATCTCCATGGGAAAGACGTTGCCATGGATGCTGGATGGCAAGCTATCTTTAAAAACGCTGTTTTAGAAAGATCGACAATTGATTGGAGGTGGAAAATAGCATTTATAAACAGGTGTTTTGCTAATACCACTACTAATAACGTACAAGTGCCTTTAAATATATGATTTAAGATTTGTTTGCCATCTAGTACAACCACGTGATTGCATTCCTGCAAAAGGTCCATTCCGTTATATATAAATTATCACGAGCATGAGTAGTGAATTAATTATCCGGCTCCCCCAGCATAAACCATGTATGACAAAATATGACAAAACTCCATGAAGTACATGTATTCACCTATTCCTAGGTGACCCGAGTTAAGGCCACTCATGGCCTCTTGTTACTTCTTGCATCTGTCAGTATTTTAATTAACCTTTTAATGAAATGTGTAAATTTGAAAAAGGTCCGTGTACTGTATGTTATGTCCGAGAAGACAGACATTATTTCCAAACTTTTGATTTAATTCTTATCACACTATTAATAATAATAATAATAATAATAATAATAATAAAGGTTTATTCACAGCCTATCCATTCTAACGGAATGGCTCTTCATCTGTGACGATGAAAACACGATATAACAAAATAAGTAGATATAGATAATAATAATAAAAAGCTATACTATTACACAAATATAAGACAAGTATAAATTATAATATTTACATCATCATAAAATTACCCTCCTTCCAGTAACAAGACATCCCTAATTAAGGTAGCTAATAACATTTCAGTTTAGAATTACCCACAC
Organism: Actinernus sp. WN-2022; assembly: GCA_030867875.1. Taxonomy (NCBI): domain Eukaryota; kingdom Metazoa; phylum Cnidaria; class Anthozoa; order Actiniaria; family Actinernidae; genus Actinernus; species Actinernus sp. WN-2022. The sequence continues at coordinate 133,319,974 of JAOWCC010001634.1, read as the reverse complement.
CCCACCTTACCCCAACCCATTTAAAGACTTAAAGTTACGATAAATTAATTAATGTATGTCCCAACCTACACTACCCCTACCCATTCGAGACCGAGACGTTCCTTTGCCATTGCCATTAAATATTTTCTAGTTTGCTTGATAAAGTTTTTAGAATTAATTGATTGTCTGATATAGGCAGGTAGCTTGTTAAAAATGACAGAACAAGAGTCATGCAGTGTTCCTTTCTCTAGAGGTACTAAAAGCTGAGGAGCACTGCTGGAGCGCAAGTTATACGCTGATGTTCATACTTCTTGAACGGGAGATAAGACGGCCAATATAGTATTCTTAAAGCATTGCGTGCAATTAAGGCAAGATGTAATTCTCGCCGTTCAATAACTGGAAGCCAACCGAGTGCTACAACTGAAGGTACAACTGAATGTACATGTACAACTGAAGATACAACTGAATGTAATGTATTCATACTGGAAGGTAAATATACTTGCAGAAAATGTAATTAAAATGTGCAGTATACTCTTCCAGTACTTAGCCTTCTTCCGCTATTTTAAATACAGTTATTAAACTTCACAGTAAGGACTATTGTGTTCTTTTAATTTTAATGAAATGTGAAAATTTGAAAATTGGTTTTAGCCGAGAAGACAGGTATTAATTCGAAACTTCTAATTTCATTTTACACTGTTCATGTATATTGAGACGTTTTATATTCGGAAAAGTAATTAAAAACATTATTATACCCTTTCATTTTTAACAAAGACTCCACAGTCCCTATTGTATATTCACCAGTCCCGATACTCTTTAACTTTTATAATTAAAGCTCAAACGATAACAGGCTGTCTTTCAACTTACAAGCAATTCAATCTCTATCTAATTGCAATCAAAGTTCTCAGTTATTGATTCCGAATCCAACTTCTATGTTTGTTCTGGCAAAAAAGGTGCTGTATTTTATTGTTTGTCCTTGTTAATACTAATAATAATCAGGTTCTGGTTTCCACTTCATGTTCTACTCTTTGCTCACAATTTACTTTTCTTCTCCACACCAGACATGCCCATGAGTACCTCCACCAGCTTGCTGCAATTTCCTTAAATTTCCTTCTGAAGCTTTTGATAAAAATGAAATAAATAAATGGATTGACCGTAGAATTAAAAAGTTGCACTAAGAATTGGGTTTCATGAAGTGCCTTCCATGAGGGCATTTTAAAGAAATTCTTCATAATGAACGTCACATAGTTTATTCCCCAGCACAAAATGAAGATAACGCTGACCGTAATGATCATCTTGATGATCTTTGCGTTTTTCTTGTTCCTTGCAACTTGCACAGCCGCCTGTAGTCCTTGAAGGTTACATCTCCTCAGCGTTTTGATGACTTTGAAATACAGAATAAACATGAGAACTGAAGGGATCAAAAAAGTGTGAGCTGTTGTCACTGTAGAATAAATCACGAGGGAGAACCATTTGTGGGCTACAGTGCCACAAGAACCACCATCTATGTAACCAATTGCGACAATGTGAGGGGCACAAATTACTACACCAGCGAACCAGCAAAGAGGAATAATACACTTCAGTCTTCGTGTCGTAACCCCTCCACGACTTGATAGGGGATGGACAACAGCCATGAAACGCTCAAATGCTGTCACCGTGAATAGAAATGCTGAAATAGAGACAAAGAGCCAGAAGGTTCCAGCTATTTTACAGAGAATGTGTCCTGCTAGAGTTGAATTTGTTTGTTTGACAATTGCATGGAGTGGTTGTGAAGGTCTCGTGAGCGAACCGCTTGTTACTGTAGCAACTGACAGGCCAAAAACGCTGGTAAGAATATCCAAGATGGCTATGTTAAGAAGAAGATAGTTCATTGGAGTTCTCATGGATTCGGTACGTAGGATAATATGGCAAACACAAGAGTTGCTTATGATTGAAGTTATTGCGAAAAGGAGGCATGAAACTCTCACATAAAACGTTTCGCCAAAGTCGAAGAAAGGAGACATGAAGCTCTCACATAAAACGTTTCGACAAAGTCAAAGAGAGGACTGGCTTTCTTCATAGATTCTTGCGAGGTTGAAAATGCAAAATAGGTCAACTCTTAAACACATACAGCAGATTGAGAATATTTTTTTTTTAATTGGACTAACATGACTGCTGGGTAAATAGCAGGGTAGGCAAATCAAGGTAGAAAAAAAAACATTTCAAAATGATTTCTTCTGGATATGAAACCCCGTGTTTACTTTTTCCAATCTAATTAATAACTCTGATCTCTAATGAAAGGTATTAACTTCTTATTAACGGAGAGCGAGGTCTTTACGGAAACATACCAGAGCGAGGTCTTGACAGTACTGACCGAACGATCGTATATAAAAGACCGAGGTTTGATATTTTACCGTAAAGACCGAGCGGGCGAGGTTAATAAGATGTTTATTACATGTATATGGCACTTTTTTAGTTGGAAATCAAAACCACACTAGCCATCCTGCTTCAGACGAATCAGCGAACCTGATTTTTCGGTTCCGTTCGTCCGATCAGCTCCACTGCCTCTTGGATTAAACTATCCTAGCTTATCCTCAATCTGAGTAGCAGTCAAATATTATCAATAACCTCGATATTGAATGTAAAACTTTTCTCTTTTAACGAACGCTTTGAAAGAGATGTCCGAACAAATCTTAAGCTCTTTGGACAACATGAAAGCAGAATCTGTAGTGTCGCTGGTCTTGCTAAACTGAGCAGAAAGGTCCGATTTACCTTTAACTCTTTCCATAAACAAAGCTTGAATTGATTCAAATCCTCTCGAGTGGCGGCAGATTCGTCACCCATAAAAACCCGCGCAAAAACTATGAAAACTGGTTGGCGTCAAGTGGTGAGATCAGTGAAGGAGTGGTTTATACTTTGTCCATACTTCTTCCGGCAACTCTTCGGAGTGAATTTGTCGTACTTGAAGGAGGCTGATGACTCGGGAATAGCGGCTGGTCCAGATTGATTAGGATATTTACATCGTAAATCTATCACTTCGATGCCCCGTGAAGGAAATAGCGATTGGATGCGTTTTACCTGTAAAACATCGCCCCGAATCCCCAACTGGAGTAGTTTGAAGGTAAGTTTAACAGTCTCGCCTCCTACCTTGTCTTTCCTTCGTATGGGGTGGGGTTTTAAGGGAAAATTTTGCTGAAATTAGCTAGCTGTAACATGGCACAGGCATAGTTAAGGAACACAAGAAGACACTGACACTGTATAGCTTTTGTCGATTTTTATTCGAGATTTACGTTGTACATGAATAATTAAAATATCCCATACTGAAATGCTGTTAAATATTATACAGATCTCAAGCTTGGGCTACCTATGGGTTGTGTCGCGTAGTTGATGTCTTCATTCACCAAACTGCATGAGCTCGCTGCTGGCATACAAAGCACATTTATTTTTACTGACACCAATGCTGCTTTTCTGGTCGCAACATAAAACCCCCAATTATGAGGCACGAATACTCATCGTTTATGTTGAGACAAGAAAAGGTCATTCATAAAACTGGGCTGGTCAGAGGACAATAGGATACTGTTTCAGAGTATCAGATTCCTATCTTGGTTATAAATAGGCGGATCTCTCAGTAGAAGTCCTCTCCTGATCCTAAGGGACCGACAGACAGATAGACAGATGATTTTATTTGGAGCCTTATACTAACGTGTACATTGGCAGTAGCCCAAATAAATTTACATAAAATACAAGATATATCAATAAATAAAATTAATCATGGAATGTTATGAAGTTGTCCTTTTCTTCTTTCTTGCTTTTACGCATTCATAGATAAATTTGGCAATTTGTTTTTGCACAGCTCTATCTTTGTTTGGGGGGGTTTATGATTAGTAAAAATACCTCATTAGGCGTCATTCTGTTTATTTTGATTTTCATTTCATCCTCTAAATAATCGAAAAGGTTTTTCCTTATATTGCAGTATGCTGGTCATTTTATTAACAATGTTCTTCATCTTCGACGCCATTTGTGCAAATGGGACACATTCTTTCTTCGGGTATTTGGTAAGGTTTCGAGTAACGCCCAGTTTCAATTGCTAATTTGTGATTACTTAGCCTCAGCTCTGTCAATGCTATTCTGTGATTAGTATTGGTGACCTGTATAAGGTAGTCTTCACAATAATAGTTGGACTTGAATGTGCGGAAAGTCCTTAAATTATTACTTTGGCCGGGATCTTTTCTTTTATCGTTATTTATGTCACTACGCCAAGTTTGGTACTCTATGTCCTTTAGTCTCTGGCTTATAATACTCAAAACGATTTTGCGACCAGGAATTGATGTTTGTACTGTAACATATTAAGTACCCATAATGCTTAAGGAACTGTGCCAGTACCCAGAGTGCTTAGCGTAATAAAGGTGTGTTATGTTGGGAACCGCCATGTTGTTTCCTGCCTCGTGTATTGTCAACCTAAACTAAAGGACTAAATACTACATTTTGGCGACGAGGATCGGACGATCTTCCACGGAAATCGACAGTGCAAGGTTTTGAGACAACGCTGTGTGTGTTGTGGTATACAGGATGACCAGCACTGCATGGTGCGAGTGGACTGTTTGGGCGCGTTGGCGAGTTCAATGCCGAACGCGAAACATTCGATGGTTACATGTACGTAGAGAGGATGGAGATGTTTTTCACAGCCAACAACATTGTTGAGACAACGGGAGAGGGAAGCGATCAAACCAATCTAATATTACCAGACAGGAAACGTGCAATTCTCCTTACCGAAGTGGGACCCGAGGTTTACTCGACCCTTAGCAGCTTGGTGGCGCCACAGGCAGCCCAATCTCAAGATTTGTGTATTTATACGCTTACAAATATCGCTTGAATAGTTCATATTATAAATCCTTCCAAAACATGTATGTTAGACAAATAAATACACGACTTCATCCTACAATGTTTCAGTTGTGGTTATTCATACCTCTGAGCTCTTCTAGGGTCGTTTCCGCTACTTTTTTCGAACCTCTTTCCCACACCTCCTAATATAATGAAAAGGCTGGAGACAACCGACAAATATACGATGCATAACCTGTAATCTTTGCCACGAAAATCACACTTCGCTCACTCCAAATAACTCAAAACTACGGTAGGACATAGAATGATAAATGAACTCATCCCTACCCGAATTTTAAGATCCAGCGATACCACAGTCTGGAGAAAGCAAACAATTTGTCGCCCATTTTCAAGTCCTTCGAGGTTGGCAGCCAACGAAGTTGGACGGCGGAAGTGCGACCGTCAAAATAGCCTCGGTCTGGCGAAGACAAGTAGCAACTTAACAGGAGTGAGTGGGGGCATAGCTCGTTTTCAGGTGGACCAAAAATACCGTACCTGTACAGGGAACGTAACGAAATATGAATTCCGCTCGCTGTTTGAGTTTGACAGCTATTGTACTCCCTCAGCCAATCGCCGAGCGAAAAAATCAAAACAGAACGCACATGTGTCGGTAAATCAAAACACAAACGCACGTAAAACACATTTTGTCCATGTAACTCCCATATGTGTTTGAAAAACTTTCTTGTGGTAAGTTATTAAGGTTCCAACGGACGTTTCTACACTGCGGGGCTAGTATCTTTCGTTTGGACACGTAAGTTTTCGTACACGTAAAACGTACTCAATATTTCCCTTTTCTTCATGAGTTTTACTCGATCACCCCACACTTTGTTTACAATTCTTGTCAGGGTGCATGCCGTTAACTCTTCGATGGACAGATAATCTTTGTCAGATTCAGCATTAATCAAAATATCTTCTCTTTTTATGAAATCACCCTCGGAGAACTCATAATTCTTTATTACCCTATATTAAAAATACAAGAAAAAATTATTTGAATTACCGGCGTACACTGATAATGTTCCTGGAAACTTTTGAACGAACATCTATTAAATTGCAACAACAACTCTTAATAACTTACCACAATTGCCATTTCATAGAATTATGTAGAGTTTTTTTTCCGGTGGTTCACCAGCTGACATTTTGGAAAGTTTTTCAAACACATATGGGAGTTACATGGACAAAATGTGTTTTTATTTACCGATACACGTGCGTTTGTGTTTTGATTTACCGACACACGTGCGTTTGTGTCTTGATTTACCGACACACGTGCGTTTGTGTTTTGATTTTTTCGCTTGCCGATTGGCTGAGGGAGTACAATAGCTGTCAAACTCAAACAGCGAGCGGAATTCATATTTCGTTACGTTCCCTGTACAGGTACGGTATTTTTGGTCCACCTGAAAACGAGCTATGCCCCCACTCACTCCTGTTAAGTTGATATTTGTCTTCGCCAGACCGAGGCTATTTTGACGGTCGCACTTCCGCCGTCCAACTTCGTTGGCTGCCAACCTCGAAGGACTTGAAAATGGGCGACAAATTGTTTGCTTTCTCCAGACTGTGGTATCGCTGGATCTTAAAATTCGGGTAGGGATGAGTTCATTTATCATTCTATGTCCTACCGTAGTTTTGAGTTATTTGGAGTGAGCGAAGTGTGATTTTCATGGCAAAGATTACAGGTTATGCATCGTATATTTGTCGGTTGTCTCCAGCCTTTTCATTATATTAGGAGGTGAGGGAAAGAGGTTCGAAAAAAGCAGCGGAAACGACCCTAGAAGAGCTCAGAGGTATGAATAACCACAACTGAAACACTGTAGGATGAAGTCGTGTATTTATTTGTCTAACATACATGTTAGAAATGAAAATCAACGGGAAGCAATGTAAGATGGAGCTGGATACTGCTGCAGATTACTCCATAATGAGCCAAAGTGAATATCTGGAGAAATTTGCAGACAGATCCCTGACTCCTTCAAAAGTAACACTGAAAACGTACACGGGCGAAGTGCTTTTAAAATGCGTCAGGGGAAATGCTGAGTGTAGTATTGTATGTAAGGGCAAACAGTATCTTTTGCCAATTCTGCATGCCAATTACAATGCCAAGCCCACCTTACTTGGTACAAACTGGCTGGGTCAAATCAAGTTAGAGTGGGGAGAGATATTTAGTGTCTCTAATGGAGACCCAGTCATTGCTAAGAGTCAACTGAGTGATTTGTTGTCTAAACATAGCGAATTATTTACAGAGAGTTATGAAGGCATGAAGGGCCTTGAGGCACACATTACCATGAGAGACGATGCAAAACCTATATTTGTGAAAGCGCGTAGGATTCCGTATGCTTTAAAGGAAAAAGTTGGGAAAGAATTAGATAAACTGGAAAAGCACGGGGTGATTAAGGAAACTGACAAGTCGTGTTGGGCTAGCCCAATTGTGATTGTGCCGAAGGCTGATGACACCATTAGAATTTGTGGAGATTACAAATCAACTAGTAATCAGTCAGTTGAAGATGGGCAAAATGTCCTGCCCACCAATCAGGATTTATATACAGCACTAGTTGGCTCCAAGGTATTTAGCAAACTCGATCTGTCACATGCATAGTTTTAGACAGGCTACACAAACACAATTTGCATTTGAAATTGACCAATTATGCGAATTCTTGAAACCTGAAGTGGTTTATCTAGGCCTGAGAATAAGTGCTGAAGGGTTGCAACCAGTGGAGGAGAAGATCGATGCAGTGAAGCGAGCTCTAGCCCCACAAAATGTGAGCGAACTAAGGTCCTTATTGGGCATGGTCCAATATTATCATTCCTTCTTGCCAGGGCTAGCCACAACACTAACACCGCTGCATAGGCTTTTGCAGAAAAGTGTTCAATGGGAATGGACAGAGGATTGTCAGAAGGCTTTTGTAACCTGTAAGGAGGGCCTCGCCAGTGATTCGCTGTTAGTCCACTATGACCTGAATCGTGAGCTAAGGTTAGCTTGTGATGCCTCAGTCAAGTTATGGTTTGGGAGCAGTACTTAGTCATGCATGTGATGGACGATGGCCAGGAGAGGCTAATAGCTTATGCCTCTCGTACACTTAGTTTGAGTGAGAGAAACTATGCCCAGACAGAACGCGAGGCGTTGTCTATCATATTTGGGGTTAAAAAGTTTCCCCAGTTCCTTTATGGACGGAAGTTCACATTAATAACGGATCACCAGCCATTAATTTGCTATTTTAGACCCCAAAGCTGCAATTCCCACACTGGCAGCCGCCCGTATGCAGCGTTGGGCTCTCATCCTTTCAGCATATGATTATCAAATCGAATATAGGAGATCTGATAAGCACAGCAACTGCGATGCACTCTCCAGATTACCCTATGAAGACTCTAAGATAGGCAGTGAAAATTAAATCTACAGAGTAAGTGCTATTGACAAAGAATTACCAATAACCGCAAAGGATATTTGGAAGGCCACATTGATGGACCCGGTGCTTAGCAAAGTACTGCATTGTGTCATGATGGGGTGGCAGGAAGAATGTAAAGTGGAAAATTTGAAACCCTACTAGACCCGTAGACATGCGCTTTCTTGTAAACAGAATTGCATTCTGTGGAGCTCAAGGGTAATTATTCCCCAAGTATTGAGAGAGAAAATGCTACAGGAATTGCATTGGGAGCACCCTAGTATTTCTGCAATGAAAGCAATAGCCCGTACCTGCGTTTGGTGGCCCAAGATGGATGAAGAAATTGAGAGAGAAATAACATTATGCACCGTTTGTCAGAATGTAAGGAGCTCCCCACCTATAGTGTTCCATTGATACCATGGAAATGGGCCATGCGACCTTTTCAGCGCATCCACGTTGACTTTTGTCAAAAGGGCAGTGACTATTTCTTAGTGGTGGTTGATAGTCATTCGAAATGGATCGAAGTACAGCACATAACCTCAATCACCACAGTGAACACCATAGATGAGCTATGGTTTATATTTGTCCAACACGGCTAAATTCCAGAAGAAGTGGTATCTGACATGTTTCAAATGAATTTGCTGAGTTCATGTACAAAAACGGCATCAAACACACTCTAACTCCTCCTTACCATCCATAATCAAACGGTGCCGCTGAAAGATCGGTGAGAGTAGTAAAGGAGCTGGCACTAGTCAAACAGGTTTTAGAAGGAAACAAGAGTAGGTCTATGAAACATAGATTAGCAGATTTTCTTTTAAGATATCGCACCACCCCACACAGCACCACAGGTGCGATGCCAGCTGAGTTGTTAATGAGACGCCGCCTGCGTACGCGTTTAAGTCTAGTGAAACCTGATCTAGCCCAGGTGATAGAGAGTAAACAGAATAAACAGAAGGAATATAAGGATTTGAAGTGTCATAAAGACAGACTGTTCTCAGAGAATGACACAGTTCGAGTAAGAAACACTCAAGCCAGTCGTAATACTGAGAAGTGGATTCTAGAAGAATAGCTAAGGTCTGCGGACCCAGAACTTATCTGGTTAAGACAGGATATCAAACTAGGTATGTTCATGCTGATTGAAAATTATTACTTTTAAACCAGGATGAAATCGTCCAGGGATGAACTCATTCGTCCAGGGATAATGTACAATACATAATGTACAATACAATATAATGCCTATTTTCACAATGGCGAGGTTTTCTTGTGCTACGCAATAACAATATATCTTTTCATAAATCATTTGGATCAAGGTTTCGTATTGTTTTTGTCTTGACTCTTTCATCTAACGTAGCTTGTAGCGTAGAGGAGAGGACAGAGGACTAGAAATCAATCGAGCCAGGGTTCGAGTTCGATTCCGGGTCGTAACAAATTCCGTTTTTTGTATCTTCTTTCACGTTACTTCTCTGCATGTACTTGCGAGATGCGTGAGGGAATAGATCGAGGGAAGTAACATTAAAATGCAAGGGGAATATATGTTAAAGCACTGATAATATGGAAGGGGAATATGTGTTAAAGCATTGATATCAATAGTGAATGCAAGGGGAGTATAAAGGAGAAAGAAAGTGAGGGCATATGGGATATATTGGTCTTTTAATACCTTGAAAAGTCATTGAATTCACAAAGCAAGCATATAGCAGACCTTAATTATATTTTACATTTCGCATGCTGCTTCTCTTATTGCATTTTTTTCTCCTTTTAATGACTGCTATTTTGTGGCGCTAAAGGTGCGAGTTTTGTTTAAATCATCACAACACCTAGCTAATATTTCACTTTGGCAACACCAGGCACGTTATACTATTACAAGCCGGTCTGTCTGTAAATTCCTAAACGAAGGCTATGTTTGTTTAATTGTCATAGTCGTTATTGACTTTATATCATCAGAGACATCAGTATTAAAGTACAACACTGAACATGGCAATACAAAGTTGAAAACATAATCAAAGAGAAAATGAAATATTACATTATAATTTCTTCATATAACTTCATTTGTCTAATAAAAACACTACTTGTTTTCTGTATGGTTCTATCATTCATGGAGATTATGTAGTGAAATAAACAAATGAGGTGAAATGGAGAGAATGATGAATTTATATCAGATAAGTTGTACATTAACAATTTCCACGCAAATAATGTCAAAACACATCAAGCATGCAATTTTCACTAAATGTAAAAAGATCATCAAAAGACGGGGTTATGTTCCCGATAAGGTTGTACTTATTATATTTACAAATAACTCCATGCAAGTAATTTCCGGTTCAGCTGAATATCATCGATGGCTTAAACTATTGCTGTCTCTGCGTTTGCAAAATGTTTATTGTAGATTTTTTCGAGTGGAAAACAGACATAATCTCTACTGCTGGTGTCAATTAATGCGCTTGGTTTTTTAAACGCCTCTAGTTGTTGCAGTGCCCAACTGAAAATCGCCTTGACTCGTATTCGACAAAATCGTCACAGCACGTACGGGACAGATTGAATTGTCAAATGCTTCACGTATGTACAAGAAGCGGGAGGGGTGGAGGTACAATGGGCAACGTTGGCATTGATACTGACATAACCTAATGCTACCTTGATGTCAATATGTTTCGCGCAACTGATAAAAAGATGATATTACACGGTGGTTTGAAGATATGAAGTTTATCCTCGAGAGTCGAAAACATTTCACGAGTTGGCGCAGTGAACGAGTGAAATGTTTTCGACTCGAGATGATAAACTTCATATCTTCAAACCACCGTGTAATTTTCTTTTTATTATATGACGATTAAACTACTCTAAGAACTCTTATCTATTTATTTTACTCACTGTCAGTACAAACTTCTTCGTGATCTTTCTAAGCTGTCCTGGGGAGTGTCATTGGGTTTTCTTGTCTTTTTCGTTGCAGCAGTCGAAAGAGAGAGTTTTGGATCGTATTTGGCGGCTTTTTGTGCTCGGAATATTCATTGTCGTGCAGCTCATTTAAGCTGTTTATATCTTCCTCTGTGATTTTTACAAACCTGCTTCAAAAGGCGGCAAACGTGACGTCATCGATATTTTTACTAGTGAGGATATGGAAAATACGCTACTCATGCAGTACCTGGATGTAGTTTCGTATGAGTTCTATGAGTGGTTTATTTCTCATTATAAAATAACCCAGAGTAAACTCGAGCGCTGATTGGCTGAAAGCCGTGTTTATATGAGAGTCCATAGACATGGAAATTCGCTGCCACGCGATTGTGAATGAAAACAAAATGGCAAACGACAAGTAAGAATGTATTCACCAAACGTTGACTTTCAATATCGATTGTAATCATCAAAACCGACAGATATATTTAAAGGGATACCCGAGTGAAAAACACATTTGTGCTCAAAAGCATCTTTCGGATGTACTTTGTTCAGAAAATGTATTAAAATTTGATAAAACTTTTTCAGAGTTGAGAACGAGCCCCTCAAAGTAGGCCCCGCGAAGACCTGGGCGCCGCCATTTTGTTTACATTAATTCCTGTGACGATTCATGTGCCGTTTCATTACGTCACTTCGTCCCACCGGAGTCTTGCGGCTATTAACTTGTAGCGACTTGTTTTCTTTGTAGAATTTTCACACGCTCGGAATTAGAATAGATTTTCATCGATACGGCAGAGCAATTTCGTACTAGAACAAAAATATGATGAAGACGATATTGTGAGAGAAGTTCAGAAGACTGGGAGGACGAAGAAAAGCATGTGGAAGGCGAGAATATCAACGAACAACAAAGGCGACTACCGAGCTAGTGCAAAACTGGTGTTGTGCTATGATGTAAAGATTCGCTGTGTGTTTTTGTATGGAACTTGTCAGCCTTAAACGCAAGACTAAGGTAGATTATGACAATATTGATATTGACATTGCTTTCGAAACTTATGTATTATTGGAGCTATATAATTTGCGAGTTATCCGGTTCGATCTGCACTGACTGCATGGCTTTGTGCAACTGAAACGAAACACCTGAAAAGTTAAAACCTCCCTGTAAAAACCGATCATATATAACTAGCCCAACATAGCAGAATATATGCAATGACACAAGAACGAGACACTCGGAGCAATTATATTGCAAAAATAATTCCATTCCCTTATTAAATTGTGTGAAAGCATTGGCGCGATCAAGCCCGGCATGTTTGTTAGAACTTGGCGCGCGCGCGCTGTTTCACAAAACATCAGTTATAGGTAAACGAAATTAAAATTATGTGGCTTGCTACACCCTGATTACCTCTCTGGGTCAAATTAAACAAGTTTCGATTGCTATGCCGATATCAATATTGTAATAATCTACCTTTAGTCTTGTGTTTAAGGCTGACAAGTTCCATACAAAAACACACAGCGAATCTTTACATCATAGCACAACACCAGTTTTGCACTAGCTCGGTAGTCGCCTTTGTTGTTCGTTGATATTCTCGCCTTCCACATGCTTTTCTTCGTCCTCCCAGTCTTCTGAACTTCTCTCACAATATCGTCTTCATCATATTTTTGTTCTAGTACGAAATTGCTCTGCCGTATCGATGAAAATCTACTCTAATTCCGAGCGTGTGAAACTTCTACAAAGAAAAGAAGTCGCTACAAGTTAGCCGCAAGACTCTGGGGGACGAAGGGACGTAATGAAACGTCACAGGAATCGTCACAGGAATTAATGTAAACAAAATGGCGGCGCCCATGTCTTCGCGGGGCCTACTTTGAGGGGCTCGTTCTCAACTCTGAAAAAGTTTTATCAAATTTTAATACATTTTCTGAACAAAGTACATCTGAAAGATGCTTTTGAGCCCAAATGTGTTTTTCACTCGGGTATCCCTTTAACAAAAATACAGCCAACCGACGAAGTTATCAAATTTGCTAACCATCCCGTCCAAGATATTTTTATTCGCAGATCCAACAAACAAAAGTAAAAACCACTTTTCGTTAAACTTATTTTGTACGGTACAACTGAAACACAAACGGCTAAAAAGTCTAGTTTTAAACAACTTCCTTATAGACGAATAGAGTGTGGAATCGAGCTAGAGGCTAAAGTAGACGATAGGGAAAAGAAAGGCTTTTTCTTTCAAAATTTTTCTGTCTTTTTTTATCCCAAACTAAAACTAAAGGGACATGTACGTATACGCTTAATGTTTCATATAAGGCCAATTGTTATCATTCACTCTACTTGGCTTAGATAATTCAGATAAGGTTTTTAGCTTTCTCCTTGCCATTTTATGAACAACTACATGAAGTTTGCAAACTCACGTGCGACATGCAGTTGTGAAGTTGATATTTTGTTGATTTTTCACAGAACAAAATGAGCTTTTCCCTCTTACCTTGCACTCTTAGCCTCATCTCATCGGAAAGAAGGTTCCAACAGCTAGATCTTTCCATTGAGTTTGGCGAAACTAAAAGTTCATTCAACTAAAACCTGCTTCAAAGTTCAACAGGGGAGTCATGTTTACTCGTGTACATTCAGCGACAAAAACACCCAGTTCAAGTCATCTACTCCTCGAATGCCTTACGCCTTAAATTTCCGGGAAAACATGGCTTGAATTCCGAGTTATTCTTTTCGGGGAATGTTGAAGCAGATGTTTTCAAAATAGAGCCACAAACTGACACAGAGGACACAGAGCATTCCTTCGTTTCTCTCAGTTCTGCCTTTGGGGATTTCCCGCGCTGTGCAAACTCACCGTCGGTCGATTTCTGACGACTGTTACAGTTAGGAGAATTGATCTTCTGATCGTGCGTGCGTAAGATTTATCTCTCGTGTTTTTCCTGTTCGTTATTTTATAAAATAAATATAACACGCTTTCCATGTCTTTGTTATCTTATATAAACACTTGGGATATGTTGGGAGAACGCATAAAAACTAATGAAAATCACTCGCCTTGCGGCTCGTGATTTTCAAGTTTTTCTTTGTTCTCCCAACATATCCCGCGTGTTTATAAAAGAGAACAAAGACATGGAAATCGTGTTTTATTGCTTAACTCTTTCGGGTCCGATCGTGTGTGAGCTCAATTGGTGAAATCCTGAGTGCTAACTCAACCCTCCCCCCTCAGTTCAAGTTTGGCTAGCCCGGGGCAGTTAAATACTGCTGACCTTTTAAGCCGAGGGCTCAAACTTTCTCCAGAATGCCATTCGGGTGAATTCTACGAACTGGTTGACGGTAGGTATTGCAACTTCTGTAGGGTTTCCAATGAAATGTGCTCTAATTTTGGAGAAAATGCCACTGTCAGAGAGCTTGAGGACATCATTAAGTCTGAGGATGGCTGAACAGTACTTGGTTTGCTTTTAGTAGGCCTTGTGAGGGGATTTCACAGGGTTTTTACGTTGTGTATGTGCTTTCAGACACAGGAAAAAATTATTCAATGAAATCCTTGAAATCCTTGAAATTTGCAGTTGGCAGTCTTTTACCCCTGCTCAACCTATTAGGATGTGTTTTTGTCACTTTAAAGCAACGGCTTGAGTCCAAATCACCGCTCTTGGTTGTAGGGGTAAAAGATTTCTAAAAAATACCCTACCGGAGTCCCAGAGGGGGGACCCCTTGTGAATTGTTTGTCCATTACCCAGCATGCAATTGGAGGTGGGAGCAGGTAAATGTGGTCGAGTGAAATGCAGTGGCAAGAATACCGCGGTTCACAGTCGCTTGGTGTGTTTTGTGCAAACAAACCTGGTGGTTCGATTTTGTGTTTGCTCTTGATTTCAAGTGTGAATGGGAAGAATGTTTCGAGCCGATTCCTCAAAATTCGTGAAAATCGAAGAAACAAAAACGAACGCCAAAACAATGAGCTTTTCTCCATAGTGAAAGAGTCAAGCGATCCCTGTTATAGCTCTGACTTTGAAGCCATTCATCCCTTCACATAATATCGCAACATCGTCTTTCCGGCATGTCTAGATGTGATGCAATCTTTTTTCTCATATAGGTCTCAGGGGACCTATATTTACAGGCTCGGACCCGAAAGAGTTAAAGGGATACCCGAGTGAAAAACAGATTTGGGCACAAAAGCATCTTTCAGATGTACGTTGTTCAGAAAATGTATTAAAGTTTGATAAAACGTTTTCAGAGTTGAAAACGAGCCCCTCAAAGTTGGCCCCGCGAAGACCTGGGCGCCGCCATTTTGTTAACATTAATTCCTGTGACGTTTTTTACGTCACTTCGTCCCACCGGAGTCTTGCGGCTAACTTGTAGCGACTTGTTTTCTTTGTAGAATTTTCACACGCTCGGAATTAGAGTAGATTTTCATCGACACGGCAAAGCGATTTCGTACTAGAACAAAAATATGATGAAGACGATATTGTGGGAGAAGTTTAGAAGACTGGGAGGACGAAGAAAAGCATGTGGAAGGCGAGAATATCAACAAACAACAAAAGGCGACTACCGAGCTAGTGCTATAAAGATTCGCTGTGTGTGCTTTTGTATTGAACTTGTTAGCCTTAAACACAAGACTAAAGGTAGATTATCACAATATTGATATCGGCATAGGAATCGAAACTTGTTTAATTTGACCCAGAGCCGAGATAATCAGGGTGTAGCAAGCCACATAATTTTAATTTCGTTTACCTAACTGATGTGTTGTGAAACAGCGCGCGCGCCAAGTTCCACCACAAACATGCCGGGCTTGATCGCGCCAATGCTTTCACATAATTAAATAAGGGAATGGAATAATTTTTGCAATAAAATTGCTCCGAACGTCTCGTTCCTGTGTCATTGCATATATTCTGCTATGTTGGGCTAGTTATGATCGGTTTTTACAGGGAGGTTTTAACTTTTCAGGTGTTTCGTTTCAGTTGCACAAAGCCATGCAGTCAGTACAGATCGAACCGGATAGCTCGCAAATTATATAGCTCCAATAATACATAAGTTTCGAAAACAATGCCAATGTCAATATTGTCATAATCTACCTTAGTCTTGCGTTTAAGGCTGACAAGTTCCATAAAAAAAACACAGCGAATCTTTACATCATAGCACAACAGCAGTTTTGCACTAGCTCGGTAGTCGCTTTGTGTTGTTCGTAGATAATCTCGCCTTCCATATGCTTTTCTTCCTCCTCCCAGTCTTCTGAACTTCTCTCAAAATATCGTCTTCATGATATTTTTGTTCTAGTACGAAATTGCTTTGCCGTATCGATGAAAATCTACTCTAATGCCGAGCGTGTGAAAATTCTACAAAGAAAACAAGTCGCTACAAGTTAGCCGCAAGACTCCGGTGGGACGAAGTGACGTAAAAAACGTCACAGGAATTAATGTCAACAAAATGGCGGCGCCCAGGTCTTCGCGGGGCCAACTTTGAGGGGCTCGTTCTCAACTCTGAAAAAGTTGTATCAAACTTTAATACATTTTCTGAACAAAGTACATCTGAAAGATGCTTTTGAGCCCAAATCTGTTTTCCACTCGGGTATCCCTTTAAGTAAAACACTATCGTCCATATAATAATTATGTGTATTACATGATAATCAATGGAATATATACTGGCTGATAGCAAAATTGTCAAAATGCCTCCAGTGGGACATCATTGTTATCAACACATGTGGGATGTCATTTTACAGACTCAGAATTAAACTTGTTTTGTTTGATTTCCTCTTTTTTTAAACCCTAATGGTTCTGAAATTTGACAAACATTAGTTTTAAATAAGTCCAACGTAATTTTGAGCAAATTTGTTTGAATTTTATTGATCTTCAAAATTAGAAATGAAAATGTTCACCAACTGGTTTTTATGTAATAAAAAGTTAATTACATGGCTGCGCTCACTCGTGAGTTATCAAGCTAAACACGCGGAAGATAAATTCTGTATCTCCGCGCAGCCATGTAATACCTCTGTTTAGTCATTTTAACGCACTGCTTATAACACGCACTTCACAAAATAATCCAACACACATGATTCATACAAATCCACGAGTTCTCCTTAGGGGTCCTATGTTTTATTAAATGTGAACAATTGACTCTTCTTGATATTTATGCGCATATAACTAGCTACTCGAAAACGAGGCTATCCCCGCATCGTTGCTTAGCTAAAAAGCAAAATGGGTTCGCGGACGGAACATTTCTGTGTTTCCCTATGCGTTGGAGACAAAAGACAAAACCTGAATTGTCCTTTCGAACTAGGATGTACGTTGCGGCATC
The DNA here is from genome assembly GCA_030867875.1 of Actinernus sp. WN-2022. NCBI lineage: Eukaryota > Metazoa > Cnidaria > Anthozoa > Actiniaria > Actinernidae > Actinernus > Actinernus sp. WN-2022. The sequence goes on along the minus strand of JAOWCC010001634.1, from coordinate 133,302,634 downwards.
CTTGATGCGGGGATAGCCTCGTTTTAGAGTAGTGAACAAATATGCGCATAAATATTAAGAAGAGTGAATAGAGGCTTTCCAACGTAACAAAGTGAGTTGGAAAGCGTCTTCATTACGGCACGTAGCTATTTGTTTATCACTTAAGTGATAGTTCATTAGTTTCTTTTCTTGTACATATGTTTAATATTCATATTTGAGGTATATAAAGACCAATCAGTTTATAATTCTTTCTCTCGCTTGCTGGACAGCCACAAGTCAGCCAAACCGTTACGTGATTCGTTATTCTGATCGTGTAATGGGAGAGCCAAATCCTTCAGCTCAATTTCTTAGTGACTTCAAATCGTTTATGTCCAACGAGTTGCGATCGTTTCGCGAGGAGATGAAAAAAGAGAACGAAAAAACCATCAGTAGCGCAGTTAAGAAGATTCGTCTAAAGGCAATGAAGAACAGTTAATTCAACCACGAGAACAAGCTCGCTGGTCTTTTCGAGAATTCAGTAGATTCTATCAAGAGAGGAAAGTTGGAGGAAGCTTGCGAGTCTTTACAAGAAGGTAAATAATTGTTTATCTAGAATGAAGCACATAACTTTAGTCGCCCTTCACGGTTGGGACTTTGTTAATGAATACAAGCTGATCAACAACTCTTTCCAAATGTCCATCTTTCCTAGAGCATGGAAGATTGCAGAAGTTGTTCCCGTCCCTAAGGAAGGAGATCCAGAAGAACCGGCCAATAATAGGCCCATCTCATTGTTACCTATTTTATCTAAGGTAAATGAGAGACTTGCACACAGGCAGTTCGTGGATTTCTTAACTACGAACAATAAACTATCAATACATCAAAGTGGCAACAGGAAACAACACTCAACAGAAACTGCCCTCACATATGTCACTGATGAACTCCTGAAGGCAATCGATGAAAAAACAGTCTCATTACTTGTATTATTAGATATGTCTAAAGCATTCGATAGTCTTAATCATAATTTATTGTTAAATAAGTTACATAATCTTGGCCTTAAGCCATCTGCAATTTCGTGGTTTCGTAGCTACTTATCAGATAGATATCAAAGGGTACGTTATGAAGATTCTGTTTCGGAAGTGCTACCATTAAAACATGGTATCCCTCAGTGATCGATATTAGGTCCAGTACTTTTTACAATATATGTTAATAATCTAATTAACAAGGTTAGTCATAGCCAAGTTACTGCGTATGTTGACGATTGTCAACTGTATTTCAAATTTCCAGTATCGAATTCATTAAATGCTATTTCAGCTGTAAATAATGAACTCATGAATATCAGTAATTGGTGTGCAAAAAACTCTTTACTCATAAATCCTGATAAGACAAAATTACTAGTTGTTGGTTTGCCGCAACTTACTAAGCAGTTACCTGCCATTTCTCTTTCATTACTAGGTAAGACTATTTCACCTGTTCCAGTTGTTAAGGATCTTGGCATCTTTATAGACCAAGGCCTTACGTATAATGTACATATTACTAAAACAGCTTCTGGGTGTATGAATCAGTTAGTACAGATAAATAGAATCAAGCACCTTTTAGATAAGAAAACACTTTTATTGCTCATAAATAGTTTTGTATTTACTAAATTGTTTTACTGCTCCTCAGTATGGGGGAATACTACTAAATCTAATTTACTGGAAAAATCTACCCTTTTCCATAGTATGTAATTCATTTGTAAAATCCAATTTCCATACTTTGTAAATTGATTTACAAACTCTTTACATAGTATGGAAATTGATTTACAAACTATCTTACCGTGTAAATAGTTTGTAAAATTATACAAGAGTATTTATACTACACACAATTTACAAAGTATGTCAATAGTTTGTAAATGTAATTTGGAAATAGTTTGGAAATTGTGATGTACAGAGGTGAACAATCAGTATGTAAATACTTTGTAAATCGATGTTTTGGAGGCCCGAGATAGTTTGTAAATACTTTGTAAATCGATGTTTTGGAGGCCCGACATAGTTTGTAAATACTTTGTAAATCGATGTTTTGGAGGCCCGACATAGTTTGTAAATACTTTGTAAATCGATATTTTGGAGGCCTCGAGGTAGTTTGTAAATACTTTGTAAATCGATGCTTTGGCGGCCCGAGATCGGTTTGTAAATGCTTTATACTGAATGTCTTCAGTGTTGTTCCAGCACTCGCTATTAGTTCCACGATCCGATCCGATCCGATCCGTGATCCGGTCCGATCCGGCCGATCCGATCCAGGTTTTGTTGGTGCCGCAAGCTCGCTGTTCTCCGCTTCGCAGCCTCTTTGTCCGCGGCTCTCTCTTGAAAACCTCTGGAACCAGGGTAGCCAAAACGCTGTCCAAAATTCAAATGACTCGTAAAAATACACAGCCGTATTAGCTGCTTTGCCAACTAATAACCTCCTTTGTTGCCAGTCGGAAAATATGGACGAATTCTAGCCGTTTTTACAATATGTTTTCGCCCAACGGTATTCACGAAGTTGGGGAATAATTAGAGACTGGGACGCCTGTGGTTTGTGTATGGACCACAATGCAATACGAAACACCCCAGTTTGCGTCCGCCTTTGTCATCGAACATGGAGAACTTACGATATCTGTGCAGATGACTTCAAGGACAAAGCAAAACAGACTCCAAACAACTATGAACATCTGAAGAATATCCGAATATCCAGGTAAGATTATATACGAATTTGAAGGTCCAATTTATGTGGTTTAGCCGGAAAATTTTACTCTAGAGTCTAGTTAGAAATTATCACACCGTACCTTCGAATTCGACTCAATGTTGTTCACTAAGAAGACTTAGTTTCAATACGGAATCTTTAATAGAAAACTAATGCTTCATATGTTATTGTCAATGAATCATTCGTGGATTTTTCCCCAGTTTATTTCGAGTGATTTTTATAGAAGAAGTTGAAACGGGTGTTGCTAAATCACGGGCGAGGATCGAGGCAGAGCCGGCGCACGAAATACGAGTGGTCAGCGGTATAAAGAGTGAATAGCACAGCAAGCCCACCCTAAGAGTTAGAATGAACAAATGGTGGACTCCTCTAGCTCTGCTGCAAGTTCACTTTACTAAATTTAGAGCTAAATTTCTTGACTAAAGCGTAATTTCTTATTTTCTGAATAAATCCCACTGATATGGTTCTCTATCAACTAACACTACGTACGGTGTGATAGAGCAGATTTCGTTCAAGTTGAGTGGGCAAACTACAGCACTGACTTGCAAGCACTGATCGAAATTTGAGAAATGTGACTATTTACAGTTTTAGCGGTAAAACTATGTCCCCCAAAATAAGATTATCACGCAGATTATATGTTACACCTTGTAATATAATTCGCCTGTTTCCCGGACGCATATTCGTTCACGGACGTGCAGGAATTTTACGAAATGTAATGGTTACGTTCGGTATATATACAGGCTACAAACGTTGTATTGTAAAACTCCCTGATGAAGTCTGCAGTAGTCAGACGAAACTCGTAGGAAATAAATACGTTTTACAACTAAAAGTTCGCAGACGTGCTGCTCACTAGTCTAGTTTTTTTTTAAATAGTTTTTTTTTAAATAGTTTTTTTTTAAATAGTTTTTTTTTAAATTGTTTAAATAAAATGTTTTCAGTTTTCCATACATTTGTCTGTAACAACGAGTCAAAGTCCGCGGCTACAATTTACAGACAAACTGTAAATTGTCACATTTCTCAAATTTCGATCAGTGCAAGTCAGTGCTGTAGTTTGCCCACTCAAACGAAATCTGCTCTATATCACACCGTACGTAGTGTTAGTTGATAGAGAACCATATCAGTAGGATTTATTCAGAAAATAAGAAATTACGCTATAGTCAAGAAATTTAGCTCTAAATTTAGTAAAGTTGAACTTGCAGCAGAGCTAGAGGTTACGGTGGCCGGTATGGACAAAACACGATAACAAAAGCCACAGCACGAAAACAAAAGCCAAAACACTAAAACAAATACCACAACACGAAAACAAAAGCCACAACACGATAACAAAAGCTAAAACACGAAAACAAAAGCCACAACACGAAAACAAAAGCCACAATGCAAAATCAAAAGCCAGAACGCAAAAAACAAAAGCCACAACGCAAAAACAAAAGCCACAACGCAAAAACAAAAGTCACAACGCAAAAACAAAAGTCACAACGCAAAAACAAAAGTCACAACGCAAAAACAAAACCCACAACGCAAAAACAAAAGTCACAACGCAAAAACAAAACTCGCAACGCAAAAACAAACTCGCAACGCAAAAACAAAAGACACAACGCAAAAACAAAAGTCACAACGCAAAAACAAAACCCACAACGCAAAAACAAAACTCGCAACGCAAAAACAAAACTCGCAACGCAAAAACAAAAGTCACAACACAAAAACAAAAGTCACAACGCAAAAACAAAACCCACAACGCAAAAACAAAACCCACAAGTACAACGCAAAAACAAAAGTCACAACGCAAAAACAAAAGCCACAACGCAAAAACAAAATTCACAACGCAAAAACAAAACTCTCAACACAAAATGCAGACAAGGCATGGTCACTTGGCTCAACCTCGTTCCTATGTTCTTTTCGGGGAATGTGCCAAGATGGCCGCTTGTATGATCTTGTTTTTTCTCGCGATCGTGTTATATCAGTTTGGTTCGGTAAATACTTTGCCCGCATGCCCTTTTCTGTGTGACTTTGCTACACTTGAAGATTGTATACGTGCCTACTGGAGTATTGGCTACACGTTTGCAAGTTTAAGTATATATATCTATAAATATTTACACGGGCAACGTTCGAGACCTCAAACATTCTGCTATAGGAGCTCACCGCGGCAAAACGTCACGCGCAGGTGACGTTTCTTTATGTCTATCACGGTGTTAATATTGAGATACCTTGTAAACCATAAATTGTCCCTGAAAAGAAGAGGAAACCATGCAAACCGTGGTTCATGATATTAGGCGAGCTATCAATGCAGAATAAAGTGGACCTGGACCTTTGATGGGTTACTGCGCGATGACACAATGTCTCGGAACTCGCCATAATACAAGAGTATCCCGAGATACCGTTATGCGTTATGCAGCATGTGATTAGCAGAACTTTAACGGCATAAAAATTGTCGTCTGATTTTGGCAATTATGCCTGACTTCGATACGAAATAAAATTATGTTCACACTCCAAATTGATTTTTAATTACACAACTGAAATGGCTAAGGGAAGCCTAGAATTTAATAAAATAATAACGTGATCCGTTGTTTTCATTTCATTGGCACTTTAACCCTGACCATAGCATTTGAATTTCAAGTTCCGCTTTTAATAACGTTACGGAGGTGTTCTTGTAGTTAGATTTCATCAGATAAAAAAAACGGTCTTAAGTGACGTTAAATGGATTTTTTTGCGCAGTGTATTTCATTGACTTTTAAAATGGCTGCTTCATGCATGCTAAGCTATATTTCAGTTATTTTTGCGTTGTGACTTTTGTTTTTGCGTTGTGGGTTTTGTTTTTGCGTTGTGGCTTTTGTTTTTGCGTTGTGACTTTTGTTTTTGCGTTGTGGCTTTTGTTTTTGCGTTGTGGGTTTTGTTTTTGCGTTGTGGGTTTTGTTTTTGCGTTGTGGGTTTTGTTTTTGCGTTGTGGCTTTTGTTTTCGTGTTGTAGCTTTTGTTATCGTGTTTTGTTCATACCGGCCACCGTAAGAGGAGTACTGTTGTTCATTCTAACTCTTAGGGTGGGCTTGCTGTGCTATTCACTCTTTATACCGCTGACCACTCGTATTTCGTGCGCCGGCTCTGCCTCGATCCTCGCCCGTGATTTAGCAACACCCGTTTCAAACGCCGGCAGAGCTTCTTTAAAACAAAACTACACATTAATAACACCGTAAGATAGAAGAGAAATACTATGTGAATGTCCTGGTATGCTTTTTAAACAATTACGATTGAGGATGGCAAAGATTAAAGTGCATTGCAAAAGCTTATTCTACAAAATTGATTTCGATTTCAAGCTAGAAAGCAATAATTTTCATCCACTCGAATCTCTGCCATCCTTCAGCAAAATTGTCCCACATTTTCTCCAGTTTACCTGGAAAGCATACTCTGCTAATCTGAGTAATTATTTTTGTCTTTCATCATGAGAAAGTTTGTCATTTTGGAGTTTATTTATTTATTTATTTATTTATTTATTTCAAGCTTCGCCTGAAGGAAACATAAATATCAGGAATGATACCACAAACAATAGTTTTAACAAATTACAATGATGTAGAAACAAAATGATAAAAGGCAGGTTGACCGCAACAGCTCAAGCCAATTACTGCGGGACCATGACACTAAATTAAATTAATAATAGTCAAAGAAAGAACTAATGATAATGATTTCACAACCGCAAGGTGACTAAAAACAAGAAGTTAAAGGACTGAGTAGGCTACAGACAGAGTTATATTTTACACAAACTGACTTCCATGTGCGTGGATTGTCTGGGTTATAAGATGTTTTCAGGGCTGACGTATAATATTGTAAAAGGTGGGACTTGTAGGAGGACAGTGAAAGTGCTGGTCTCACTACGGTCAGTGTAATCTGCAGACTGGGTGTAAAATGTAGACTTGTATAAAATGCAGACTGGGAAAAAAAATATAAAAAACTCACCTGAAGTCTTTATCTGTTCTTCATTGGGCTCTGTATGCAATTTCAGCAAGTTCTGTTGAAATTTTACCTCTCTACCTCTATCTCCACCTAAGAGTCTAGAACTGACCACACTCGAATTTTCATCTAAAATCAATGTAACTAAACCTCAAATATTAGCATGACAGTACCTACTCCAAGAGCCAAATGCCATTTAATTGAAATAACCCCATTTCTCGAGTCAAACAATTTACGCTTGACAATGCAAGTTCCCAAAGTTCATGGTCTCGGAACGTTTTCACATACATTTGTATACCTTATTTTGAAACCAGTGTTCAAGTGAATCGGCTCTATGGTAAAGTGGTCTAGAGAACACGCTTTTGAATTCAACAATCCGTTTGATTCCCACATGAGCCACATTTTTTTGCACTTCTTATTCTCCTTCCTTGGACACAACTACAAAACACCAGTATGTTTTTAGTGTAGAAGGCAGCTCTAATAGCTTAAAATAGAGGAAAATATTAAATAAAACTGAGAAAGGAGAAAAAGAAGTTAAAGTAAATTGTGGCTCGTGTGGGAATAGAACTCTGAACGTTGGAATCAAAAGTGCGGGCTCTTTACCACTTTACCATTGAGCCGATCCACTTGAGCACTGGTTTCAAAATAAGGTATATGTTGTGGTAATGTTGCAAAATATTTTGATTCAAAATTTCCAAACCAGTTCAAAATTTCAAAACTGTTTTTTTTCCAAGATTCTAAAAAGGGATTTTTGAATTTTTTGGGATTCATAAAAAGATGGGGTTTAGTATTTTGGGAGGGAATTTAAAAAGAAAAAAATTCCACCCAACCCTCCCCTGAGATTTTCGCAATTGTCTGTATATACTTACGTGAACAAAACATGAGTGAACTGTACACCATACTACACGATTATTTACCTGCACAATACTTATTTTTCATTATGAAGTCTTAAGTACGATAAAGTCAAAGAGTAACCGGAGTATTGGGGCAACTACAGAATACCCTACCCAAGCACTGTATATGCAAGTTCTTCAATGGTCCTGTGAACTAATCCAAGCCCTACCCCTAAATTTATAAACAGCCTAACTATCAACAAAGGGTGCTCACTAAGTTAGGGTTTTTAGAGCTATAGTCGCTAAATTTAGATCACTAAATGCAGATAAGTAATGATTCTTCAATGGTCCTGTGAACTAATCCAAACCCTACCCCTACATTTAAAAAGACCCTAACCATCAACAATGGGTGCTCACTAATTTAGGGTGTTTAGAGCTACATGTATAGTCACCAATTTAGGGTGTTCAGGGCTAAATCACTAACACAGACTATAATCCTCCTTCAATAATCATGTGAACTATTCTAATCCCAAATCCAACATTTAAAATAACTCTAACATCAGTTAACATAACTTCCCTTTTAGAATCTTAAAGATAAACCAGATTTACAAAAATGAACTGGTTTAAAAAAATTGAACTGGTGTAAATATTTTGAACTGGTTAACATTTTTTGAACTCACTATATTCCAGGCAGAGGTGGACCCTCGAGTGGGGCCTGGGAAATGCACATATATTATATCAACAGTGTATTTTTTCCTATTTGTTGTCAATTTCTCTATTAGACACCGTGGTGAAATGTACAATTTAAAAATTTTGCCAAGTGACTTGAAATTCATTTTTTGAGAATTAAGGACCATATGCATTTACATTAGAGAGAAAAAGATCAAGTTACTTGAGTTGACAGCACTTGAACTCTCACTAGTATGTTCCAGTCTTTTCCGTAAGGGAAACTTCTAATAATATGTTTGCTCTCTGTCTTGTCCTCCATGTATATTCCTTATTTCTTTGTTGTCGTTTATACGGTCATTTCATTGGTACCCTTCCCTGCTTGCAGAACCTTCTATTCTTCCTTGCTATAATCAAAATGAAAGGGGAAAGAAAGCTCTGCCTCAGTCACAACATTGGGTGTTGCGCAAGCGTTGTGTTACTAAGCGACACAAAAACACTTGCCATGCTTGGAAGCTTATGCACTGTATGTTTTTTATAATTTATTCATCCATGGTTGTGGATGGTAGTTACATGTACATGTAGATCAAACAATGTTGTGACGGGGGCAGAGCCGCCTTCCCCCACCAGTTCAATTACAGAAAGGGAGGAATGAAGGTTCTGCAAGCAGGAAATTTGGTACATGGTACATGTACCCTTGAGTCCCAAACAATCATTTTTTTCTAATGTACATATTACTAATATGCAGTATTCGAGATATACAAAATTTGAGAACCAAAATTAAAGCAATAACACTTAAGAAATTCCAGAAAATTTTACCAAATCAAATATTTATCGATCACAAAACCAAATCAGTTAAGTCCAACCAGTGAAAGAGCTTGCACTGAGATATACGTCGTATATGTTTTGGAAAGCAGAACTGATTTGAGACGAATGTTGCAGCTCAGTGGTAACAGATCCAAATAACTTGGTGAAAAAACAACATTGCTAAAATCTCAATATTTACTGGAACAATGATATTGAAAGAAAGGACAGTCAAGTCAAAGCACTACACAATAACAAGCAAAGTTTGCAGCATTTTCCTGCATTTCTTTGTTTAAATTATTCAGACAAAATATTTTTATGGATTTTTTTCCAAGAACTGTTGTAATGTTTAAATGTACATGTAATTATGTTTAAAGTGCTTCTAACCCTTCTTGGTATTTTTCACCTATGAACCTTTGAAAGGTTTTGAGTACTTTTGCGAAGAAATTGTTGGTTTACAAAGAATACTCTATGTTCTACGCTTGCTTGAAATGGTGAAAAATTGACCTTTCCTGACCCATGACCGCGTTAGAAAAAGCCTGGGTCGATTACCGGGTAGATGTCATATAATTAATTCGACTTTGCAATAACTTGAATAAATACTTAGCATTTTGTCTAAAATGACTTTTTTCTTTAGTAACAACTCGCAAACTGTGTATATTTTCTATAAATTGATGTTGTCGTGATAGAAAGGCACCATGAAGGATAATGCATTAATGAAATGACGTCGACCCAGGAATCGACCCAGGCTTTTTCTAACATGGTCATGGGCCAGGAAAAGTGTAGAACATAGAGTATTCTTTGTAAACCAAAAATTTCTTCACAGAAGTACTCAAAACCTTTCAAAGGTTCATAGGTAGAAAAATATCAAGAAGGGTTAGAAGCACTTTAAATAAAAGTACATGTACAGGTTAAAAAAGTAATTCATGTAGATATGTAGAATTGATCTACATTTTTGATTGTTGTACTTGCCAAGTAATTTTATTTGCCCCTGGTTATTGTTGGTTATTTTTACATTTTTTGTAGCTTTTAATTAACCGGTTAGCTCAGTTGTTATAAGCTCTGGTCTGTTGAGCGGGAGGTCGCGGGTTCAAACCCCGGCCAGACCAACACTCGGGGTCTTAAAATAACTGAGTAGATGGTGCTGCCTTTGTGAAACAACTGCAAATGGTTAGACCTTCACGTCTTCTCAGATAAGGACGTAAAATCATAGGACTTCCGTCTGCCTTAAGTTTATCAGTCTCATCAGACTGTCACGAGTTACCGACGTTAAATAAAGTTGCTTTACTTTTACTTTAAGTACTGTTTAAAACATGAACAGCAGTGTTTTATCAAGTTTAAAAATTTGAGGGCGAAGCCCGAGAATTTTTAGACTTGATAAAACACGTGCTGTGAGTGTTTTAAACGGCTTCAAAAACGCTTTAAAAATGCAATGAAAGAAAGACGCACATCTCAAGGGAATGGTTCACTTAATGAACCATTGAACCTTTGTATTCACAACGCCATGCAAAATATTCGAAGTAATCACCGCCTGCAATTACGAAAATCTCAAGGGAATGAAATGACATGAAGAAATTACCATACTATGTTGTTTGAAGCGGCGTTTCGCAATGCAAGAACTGAACCTGCACTTGAAGGATTTGATGTCGTGGTTTACCTCGATAAAGTTCAAGACTTGTGACTGATATGACGGCAGACTCTAAATTTGTTGACTCCGACACAAAATATGTAAGTTTAATGCACGTTCTTATTATTTGGCGGCTTTGAGTTTGGTTTAATAATTGGAACTAAACAGTGGCTCGGTAAACAAGTAATGGTAGTTGGATAACTTCATTTAAAAAATATTATCTGTGTATCTCGGTAGTCTGCTGATATTAGTAAATTTAGTGCAAAATTTATTATCTAGGTACCTTATGTTCCGTGTACTTTTTGCTTTCTTTGGGTCTTTATCAGTGAATTCTTAATTAGGATGAAACTTTATATAAAATTTCATGTTCATTAGTATTCTTTATATAAAACGTTCATCCTAATTAGCAATTCAATGAGAAAGCTGAAACATCAATAGAAATGCCATTGTCTCAATCATTAACCCCGTTCCCTCTGGGACAGAATTCAAATCCCTCCGCGGGCCTTTTAGAATGATGAGATTTTATCAGGTATAAAGGACCATGCACGTGACTGATTTGCTTCATCTGATTGGACAAAATGCTCATTAATTATTCAAGAGTTTTTGAATTGCTATTTAATAGTTTCATTAAACTGCATGATCATTCACAGGTACTTTGAAACTACACTAAACAGACTCACTGAAAGAGAAGAGGCTGTGACCAAACAAATTAAAGTAGAAGGACAAGTGTTAGCATCGAGGAGAAGGGTAAGCACATATTTATGTATATGTTGTAGGTCAAATTGAATTCCAGGTCAAAATCAATTCAACCTAGGTTAAGTTGAATTCCAGGTCAAATTTGATTCGACCTAGGTAATTTGTTGTACGTTGTACGTTCATTGATGTTAGGTTTTTTTTTATGTTAGGGTTTGGGTCAGTGGCACAGGAACATTTAAGGAGTAAATTTATTTCTGTGTTTAGTAATTAGCCCTAAAGAACCCTACATTAGCGAGCACCCATTGTTGATGGTTAGGGTTTTTCAAAATGTAGGGTAAGGGTTTAGATTAATTCACATAAACATTTAAGAATTACAGTATTATATTTCAGTGTTGTTTAGTGATTAGCTCTAAAGAACCCTAAATTAGTGAGCACCCATTGTTGATGGTTAGGGTTTTTAAAAATAGACTTTTTGGAATACAAACCCAACATTTGCCGAGATTGGAAAGTTATACTTCCTCTTTGGTGGGATACTATAATTTTCAAGAGGTAATAGTTATAGGCAAAAGGACCAAACTTCCACAAACATAATTAGTCTGATTAGTGAATCAGCCCACCACCTAGCCTGCGTTGCATCCGAACTGAACCCTGGTTAAGTCTGTCTGCGAATTAACGAATGAAAGCTTGCTTTGGACCCCCAGCAGAGTAGCACGATTATATGTACCCTCCTCTGATTGGTTTTTACAAATGCTGATTCTTACACGTCTTCTGACTTGTCATTCAACTGTCACCAGCTTTGGAGATTGTTATGATGGGCAGTTCATGTCAGAGACCGCTCGGTTGAAACTGTTTGTTTGCATGCGAGTCAGCTGTTTACTTTGGAATTTCTCGCCCAAGACAAGCTCAGTCGTCATTTCCCTGTGTTTTACTACCGGAGCATGTTAGGTTAATTTCAATTTTAGGTCAGGTTTTGAAGTAATGTAACACAATAGGCTGCCCGTGGTTTATAGTGCCACATGAAAGGAAACTTGCTGAACACATTAAATAGAATCTGTCACGACAAAATGCTTGTTCGAGGAACACACAAACAAATCTCCAGTGCAGGCTGCTTGGAAAGATCTAGTATGTGCCACATCTGAACTCAACTCCGGTCAACTGCTCTTGTTTTAGCAAACAAATCTTGATTTCAAACTGATATACAGTACAGATGCCATTGCTTTTCTCATAAATGACGTGCATAAAAGCCACCATATTTTGAAATGTAAATTAGCTGTAAGTCACACTGCTGACAGTTGAATGGCCATTCAGAAGATGTGTAAGAATGAGCATTTGTAAAAACCAATCAGGAGGGTACATATAATTGTGCTACTCTGCTGGGGGTCCAAAACAAGCTTTTGTTCATTAATTCGCAGATGGACTTAACCGGGGTTCAGTTCGGATGCGACATAGGCTACCCACCACCATGCGAGTGGCATCTACAGCTATTGAGACTTTTCAGTGACTCAGCCATTTCTTTGCTTTTCAAATTTTCTCCTTGGAAGTTAAAGAAGCAATATTTAATTGTCATTGGCTACCTAAACTGCATTTTGATTTCATGTTTTGTTTCTTTCTTTTTTTCAGAAACAGTTAAACTGATCAGATGCACTGGAAAAGATTGATTGGCCAAATGAGAGAACATGAACTGGTTTTAGCAACCACAAACTATGTGTCATCAGAGGATAGTGAGGAAGAAGTAGAAGATGGAGAGAGGAGACTTGTGTACATTGTGAAGAGCCTCCCCTAGGAGAGAAAGGGGCTGAAGGAGGGAAAATGAGCACTTGACCAGCACTACTTGTCAAGCTTGACAAGGCGAGCAATTCAAGAGCATATCAGATGCATGAGTGATCAACAGTCACATACATGTAGATCCTTCCCTGAGAGCTACGTTAAATGGGTAATGCAAAATGAAAACAGCTCTTCAGGGAGTACTCCTGGCTGAGGAAAAGTCTGAATAGGCTACAAACACTCGAATGGACTTTTAACAGTGAATCATTGCTATAAATTATTTACTCTATTAAACTAAATTGCACATATAAAGGCATTCGCATGTCTTTATTTCAGACATTTATTTTTATGAATATTAGGGACCACTCATTAAATATGGTGGAGGGGTGGGGGGGGGGGGGATAATAGGGTGGTCACAATCATTTTTTTAGAACACAGGGTGGGTCATGATATAATTAACTATCAGATGAGCCGGTAGAGATATCCCAATAATACAGCTGTTGATAGGAACTTATATTTAACAACATGATTTTGTTCTATATCAATATTCTGGATGACTGTACCACCTACATACATGTATAAAAAAAGAACTTAGCTATTAGAATGATTTCAAGAAGAAAAAAAACACAAATGTGATTATTGCCACCAGCCCCTACAGTATCTGCATTTTTACATGAGATTGGAGGCCATACCCAAAAAAGATCAACTACAAAAGTACTATCACAAGTAACAAACCAACTGCTTTCAAGTATGTCCATAATGTTTGCAACCAGTTCATATGAATCAAGTACAAAGCAGCCTTGTTTCATAAGAATGTCCAGTATGATTAGTACACCTTTCTTGTTGTGTTTTGTTGAGAGACAGTTACTCATGGAATAGATTACACTTCAGACTAAGGTATGGGGGTTCTACTTTAAAATTTGCATGGGAGTTGGGGGGTCACAGCTTAGAAAACTGTTTAAAGGGGTGGGTCACAATTATTATTTTTTCTCTGGGAATAATTTTCTCCCCCCTCTCCATAAATAATGAATGGTTCCTTATGCAAAGTCCTTTAACCTGTTTTTTGCACTTGTCACTTTGCTTGATTTCCAAAATATTTTAGATGTCAACTTGCAACAAGTCTATATTCTGCTTATCATATAAGTGCCAATTATCATAACAGGACATATATACAGTGTAGGTGATATCTCCGAATTTTTATTGTTGTTATTTGAGAAAAGGAACAAATACATTTATATTGGAGAAAAAAATATTGTGGTTTGTTATCTATCCAATGGGTTATTTTATAGCACTGGGTTGAAATTGAGACAGACTGCAAAGAGAAGTCACTCTAATAGTCTTGTATGTTTCGGCATATAAACACAGTTTGTCCTGCCTGTAAAATACTTTTAAGACAGACTGCAAATACTTTTGAGACAGACTGCAAAGAGAAGTCACTCTAATAGTCTTGTATGTTTCGGCATATAAACACAGTTTGCCCTGCCTGTAAAATACTTTTAAATGCTCTTATACATCGAAGTTAGTAGTATTTACTGCAGTCTGAAAACAATATATTGGTGAAACTTTAATGTTTTGGTTGGTGTTTAAAGTTTCCTAAAAAGGAAATGAAAACGCATTTAATGATGTCACCTAAATGTTTATATAGTTGACATAACAGTATATATAAAGTGAGCCCTAAATTTCTTGAAAGTCACTAAATATTTGCATTTACATGTGCCCCTAAAGGAAGCAAAAGTTCCTATACAATGTATATCATCCCTGAAAGTCACTGATTGTAATAATTTGCAAGCCTTTACCTGTGCTCTTAAAGTCACTGAAAGTCAACATTTAATTACTTTACATACCTCCTTAAAGTCGCTGAAAGTCCACATTTAATTACTTTACATACCTCCTTAAAGTCGCTGAAAGCTAATATTTAGTTACTTTACATACCTCCTTAAAGTCACTGAAAGTTAATATTTAACTACTTTACATACTTCCTTAAAAGTCACTGAAAGTTAACCTTTATGAACCTTTAAGTGTTCCTTAAACACAGCATTTTGTTGCATTTAAGAACTCGTGTAAAGGTCATTAAATATCAACTTTAAGGATTCTTAAAGTTACAGTAAAGGACACAAAATCTCACATTTCAGTCGCCTTTCGGTACCTTTCAAACTACCTTAAATATACATTTTCGCCTAGTGTATTGACAAACATTTGCCAGGGATTTACAAAGTATTGACAAACATTTGCCAGGGATTTACAAAGTATTGACAAACATTTGCCAGGGATTTACAAAGTATTGACAAACATTTGCCAGGGATTTACAAAGTATTGACAAACATTTGCCAGGGATTTACAAAGTATTGACAAACATTTGCCAGGGATTTACAAAGTATTTACAAACATTTGCCAGGGATTTACAAAGTATTGACAAACATTTGCCAGGGATCTACAAAGTATTTACAAACATTTGCCAGGGATTTACAAAGTATTGACAAACATTTGCCAGGGATTTACAAAGTATTGACAAACATTTGCCAGGGATTTACAAAGTATTGACAAACATTTGCCAGGGATTTACAAAGTATTGACAAACTTTTCAACTATAATTTACAACATATTTACATGTTATTTACAAAGAATTTACAGAGTTTCACACAGAAACCAGGGGAATCAATACGAATTTACAAACAATTTACAAGCAATTTACAAAGTCCATTATATCTTACAAAGTGTGTAAATGTGCCTTGAGATTGTAAATTTACATTTACAGTCTCTTTACAAAGTATTTACACTATATTTACATACTATGGAAAAGGGTGGATTTTTCCAGTGATAATTATTATATAATTATATATAAGCTGCAGGTAGTGCAGAATTTTGCAGCCAGAATAGTCTTAGGATTAAGAAAGCTTGATCATATTTCTGAGGGCCGAAGATCGCTTAAATGGCTAAATGTCTCAGAAAAGATTATATTTAATGATTTAGTTTTAGCTTTTAAATGCATGAATGAATTAGCTCCAGAATATTTATCTAAATACTTTGTTAAGCGTTCTGCCATTCATGGTAGAAATACTAGGGGATCTGGAAATTTGAATATTCCACGCTGCAGATTGTCAACGGGACAAAGAGCTTTTTATTTCCGGGGTGTCAGTGCATGGAATAGTCTTACAAAAGATCTACAAAATATCAAAAATATTCAGAATTTTAAGAGAAATGTTTTGTATAGTTTATTTAATAAAGATAAGGTTTATTAAATTAACCTACAATTGTAAATTATATTATATTTTTACTGTAAATTATATTATATTTTTACTGTAAATTAGATTATATATATTTTTATATTGTATTGTGACTGAAAAGCCCTGTTAAGGGAGTCTCAAATAAAGTATGTATGTATGTAAGCAGTGCCTATTGTGCAAGATGCTGATGATGACAGAAGAATTAGGAAAGTTTTGAAGTCAGTACAGTTGTCAAGGGAAAAGAGAAAGGTTGAGAAGTCAAAAAAGTCCAATAAATTCAAGTTTGATCTTTCGCTTCCCCGAAGCGGATCTAATAATAAATTATCTGCTGCTAATGTTCCTTTATCTGCTTTACCTTCCATGAGCGCATGTTTCTACTGTGGAAGAACCGGCCACTTCTGGAGGAACTGTTTTATTAGAAACCCAACGGGTAGACCTGCAGGACAAGCCAACTTATATGCCGCTCAGCGCCAGTTGGTCCAAATCCCTCTTAATTCATCCCATGCAATCGGACCAGCAGGTGGCATTGGTCCCAGGATATGAATCTCAGGACTTTGGTATTTCCAAACAGTGTGACTTTAGTTTCGATATATTAAGTTTTTATTCTTGTAAACAAGCTGATGTGATTTAGAGTTTTAGTCGAAAATCTGTGCAAGGAAGAATCAGTACTTGTAAATCTTGGTGGTTTCACAATTTATAATTGTCATCACTCGTTAGAGGAGTTTTGCATGAAGATTATAAGTTTCCGTTTGTTGAGTTACCTCCGCCGTGTTTTCTTTTTAATAATAAGAGTTCATTGTCTCATCCTGAATTTGTCGCAAATGCTATTCAAGAGTTATTGCGTAACAGATGCATTGTAGAAGTTTTTTCTAAACCTTTATGTTGTAATCCCCTTTCTTTAGTGGAAGGTCGTAAACTAAGGTTAGTCTTAGTCGTTCTGTAAACCCTTATTTTAAGTATTTCAAGTTTAAATACGAAGGCTAACCGACTTAGCTGAACTGTTTAGAGATGAGTTTTATTTCTTTTCTTTCGACATCGAATCAGGTTATCATCACTTAGATATTAACCCTTATTTTTGGCAGTATTTAGGTTTTTCATGGTCGTTTTCAGGTGTGTATAGATATTTTCCTTTCAGAGTTTTTCCTTTCGGCTTGGCTTCTGCATGTTATCTATGGTCAGGCCTTTTGTAGCTCGTTGGAGAGCCCTTGGCATTTCCGCCATTATGTATATTGATGACGGTATTTTAGGATGTAAGTCATTCACGTTAGCTACATGTAAGGCGGCTAGTTTTTTTGTCAAGTCAGATCTTGTAAATTCAGTTTGGAAGTGCAACGAGAAGAAGTCTAACTGGGAACCCCTTCAGACCGGGCAATGGTTGGGTATATTTATATCGATACTGTTAGAATGTTATTTATTGTGCCAGAGAAAAAGATTGTTAAATTGAAATCTGTTTTAACCAGATTGATTTATGATTTTCCTTACCTTAAAGTGCACCTAACCCCTTTTGCGATTTTTATACCAATGAATCTTTGAAAGGTTTTGAGTACTTCTGCGAAGAAATTTTTGGCTTACAAAGAATATTCTATGTCCTAGGCTTGTTTGAAATGGTGAAAATTTGACCTTTCCTGACCCATGACCGCGTAAGAAAAAGCCTGGGTCGATTCTGGACATTACGTCACCTCATTAATGCATTATTCTCCATGGCGCCTTTCTATCACAACAACATCGATATATAGAGAATTTATACAGTCTGTGAGTTGTTAGTAAAGAAAACAGTTATTTTCGACAAAACGCTAAACATTTATTCAACTTATTGCAAAGTCGAATGAATTAAATGACGTAAGATCCAGAATCGACCCAGGCTTTTTCTTACGCGGTCATGGGTCAGGAAAGGTCAAATTTTCACCATTTCAAACAAGCCTAGGACATAGAATATTCTTTGTAAGCCAAAAATTTCTTCGCAGAAGTACTCAAAACCTTTCAAAGATTCATATGTATAAAAAATTCAAAAGGGGTTAGGTGCACTTTAAGGTAAGGGATGTTGCCAGTGTGGCAGGATTTGTAATTTCTTTGACCTTAGCACCTAGTCCTTTGACTAGATTGTTTACTAGACAGATGTATTTTTTTGTTCAGCTTCGTCAATCTTGGAATGATGTTTTAGAGGCATCTAAAGGCGTGTTACATGAGTTAAAATTCTGGTTACAGCACGTAGATGCTTTTAATGGCTTTACCATTAATAGGCCTTTGTCCTGTAAAGTCGCTTTGACCTGTGATGCCAGTGATATTGGCTACGGTGCCTTTGTTTTAATCGATGGCGACCGTATATTTTGTACTGGGACATGGAATGTAGAAGAGTCCGTTAAGAGTTCTACTTACTGAGAACTTAAGGCTATTTATTTTAGTCTGAGTAGTTTTGTTAACTTGTTGAAAGATCAGAATGCTAAGGTATTTTGTGATAATCAGAATGCTGTTCGCATTATTCATGTTGGAAGTCCTATTCGGCATTTGCAGGAGATTGCTATTGCTATTTTTAGTTTTTGCATTACTAACAATATTTCTTTTCAGGCTTTTCAGGATTCCTAGAGACCAGAACGTGTTGGCCGAGTACTTGAGTCGTGTTATTGACCCTGACGATTTGATGTTGAATCCTCATTCTTTGGTTTGATTTCTAATCTCTGGGGACCCTTTGATGTGGATCGCATGGCTTGTAATTACAATTCCCAATTGCCACGATTTAATTCCAAATTTTGGTGTCCCAATTCAGAGGCTGTTGATTGCTTTACTCAAGATTGGGGTTCTTGTAATAACTGGGTTTGTCCACCCCCTTATTTAATTAATGCAGTCTTATTTCATATGAAATCCTATCGGGCTAAAGGCGTTATTATCGTGCCTGAGTGGAAGTCGGCTTCGTTTTGGCCTTCTTTGTCTTCATATCTCAGCCCGACCGCTTTTGAAGAGTTTGTCAAAGAGATTATGTATTTGCCCAAGTCTGACAATATGTTTATTCTTGGTCGTGGAGCTCGATAGTTACAGAGACACGAAGTCAGTGTTTTCCGGTTATCCTAAATTTAATGTTATCGCTGTTAGAGTGGATTTCTCTCAATCAGATACATGGACATGTTATGGCGTTATTCTTACCAATTTTGTTTTCGTTGTCATTTCCTTTTTTCTCTACAGACGTTCTGAAGGCTGGGGCCAGAGGGAGAAGCTGGGTCATACCTTTTCAGACAGGCTCCTAAGATTAGCCGACTCGCTCCCCTCTTTTCAGTTGTGTTCGAAGGCTACGTCAACCATTGTTAAGTACAAGAACGCTTGGAATAATTGGAAAAAATGGGAAAAAGAAAATACCGGTTGTAATCAATTTCCTGTTTCCCTTATTTGCTTTCGTTGTATTTTAGAGATAAATTTGATCAATGTAATTCTTCAGCTCCTATTGAAGCAGCCTATACGGGGTTAGGTGGGCTCATGAGGTTGCTGGTTTGCCTTCGCCTACCGATAATTATTTTGTTAAACAAACCGTAGAGGCTTCCAAGAGGTTGTTGGGGAAACCTGAGTACGGGGTAAATTACCAGTTGATAAAAGTGTAGTTTTGAAGGTGGTAGAGAAATTCAACGTTTTTGGGGCTTCCCTTTCCCAATTGAGTATGTTTTATCTTTTGTATTTCATTTATAGGACTTTTGCGCTGTGATGAGTTAATCCATATTACTAGAACTCGTATTACTATTTGTTCTGATCATATGTCCATTGTTTGCCCTAAGCGAAAGAACGATCAACATTCCAAGGGGCACACTATATTTCGCCAGGTCTTCAAAAGTTACCTGTCCTGTTACCATTACGGTAAGCCTACTTTTCAAGCTTCCAAAACATCCAGATCAACATCTTGTGTGTAGACTCACACCTGGAGCAGAAAAGATCGAGATGTGCCTTCCTGCCATTTGATGCTTCTATTGTAGCCAAACTGTATATATTGAACACCAAAGAGAGACTGTGCCTTTCTGCCACTTGATTCTTCTATTATCGCCATGCTGTACCTTCCAGACGGTTGATTCTTCCATTATCGCCAACATGTACATATTGGACCTCATGAGAGACTGTGCCTTACCGACAATGGATTCTTCATCGTCAGTCTGTGTATATTGTAGACCACCGAGAGACTCTGCCTTCCTGCCATTTGATTCTTCTGTTTTCGCCAACCTGTATATATTGAACATCACCGAGGGACTTGCCTTCCTGCCATTTGATTCCTCTATCATAGCCAACCTGTATATATTGAACATCACCGAGAGACTGTACCTTCCTGCCATTTGATTCTTCTATTATCGCCAACCACTAGATAATGAACACCAAAGAGAGACTGTGCCTTTCTGTCATTTGATTCTTCTATTATCGCCATGCTGTACCTTCCAGACGGTTGATTCTTCCATTATCGCCAACATGTACATATTGGACATCATGAGAGACTGTGCCTTACTGACAATTGATTCTTCATCGTCAATCTGTGTATATTGAACATCACCGAGAGACTGTGCCTTCCTGCCATTTGATTCTTCTATTATAGCCAACTTATATATGTTGAACACCAAAGCGAGATTGTGCCTTCCTGGCATTTGATTCTTCTATTATAGCCAACTTGTATATAT
The DNA here is from genome assembly GCA_030867875.1 of Actinernus sp. WN-2022. Taxonomy (NCBI): domain Eukaryota; kingdom Metazoa; phylum Cnidaria; class Anthozoa; order Actiniaria; family Actinernidae; genus Actinernus; species Actinernus sp. WN-2022. The sequence goes on along the minus strand of JAOWCC010001634.1, from coordinate 133,281,769 downwards.
TGAACACCAAAGAGAGACTGTACCTTCCTGCCCCATATGATTCTTCTATTACAACCAACCTGAATGTATTGGACATCACCAAGAGATTGTGCCTTCCTGGCAGTTGATCTTCCATTATCACCAATCTCTATAACTGAACATCAACTAGAGACTACTTGCGGACATTTCTAGTGTTTGATTACAGCTTCCAGTATGACCAGGAGGTGTCTGCAACTTTTCTTCCAGTGTCGCTTAACAGATGATTGACATCAAGGTTTTTCATATTTTGCGTGATGTCACCACGGACGTAGGTTGAAAATCTGAAATACCCTTTTCAGATAAATTTTCACAATACTAGGGCATTTTCGATAATGATTTTTATATCTATTTAATTTAGCTGCAAAATATTTTGGTTTAATAGGGAAATGGAAGAAAGTTTCGTAACTGCGAAAGTGCAATAGGTAACTTGATCTAGTGGTATAGTGATATGATAACAAACACATTAAAAGCTGAATACAGCAGTATACTTGCATTTTCTAGCCAATGTTTCTGCAAGCAATGTAATCAGCGACATATTTTTGTAGTTTTTGTATACAATTATTTTACAACAATAGAATTGTATTTGAGTCGGTATTACTGAGCTGATGCCTGGTGTGAAAACGCCTTTTAAAGATCACTATGCTCTGCCATGTGATTCTTCTATTATAGCCAACCTATATATGTTGAATACCAAAGCGAGATTTTGCCTTCCTGGCATTGGATTCTTCTATTATAGCGAAACTGTACATATTGAACATCACCGAGAACTGTTCCTTCCTGCCATTTGATTCTTCTATTATAGCAAACCTGTATATATTGAACACCAAAGAGAGACTGTGCCTTTCTGTAATTTGATTCTTCTATTATCGCCAAGCTGTACCTTCCAGACGGTTGATTCTTCCATTATCGCCACCATGTACATATTGGACATCATGAGAGACTGTGCCTTACTGACAATTGATTCTTCGTCGTCAATCTGTGTATATTGAACATCACCGAGAGACTGTGCCTTCCTGCCATTTGATTCTTCTATTATAGCTAACCTGTATATATTGAACACCAAAGAGAGACTGTGCCTTTCTGTCATTTGATTCTTCTATTATCGCCATGCTGTACCTTCCAGACGGTTGATTCTTCCATTATCGCCAACATGTACATATTGGACCTCATGAGAGACTGTGCCTTACCGACAATGGATTCTTCATCGTCAGTCTGTGTATATTGTAGACCACCGAGAGACTCTGCCTTCCTGCCATTTGATTCTTCTGTTTTCGCCAACCTGTATATATTGAACATCATCGAGGGACTTGCCTTCCTGCCATTTGATTCCTCTATTATAGCAAACCTGTATATATTGAACACCAAAAAGAGACTGTACCTTCCTGCCATTTGATTCTTCTATTATCGCCAACCACTAGATAATGAACATCAACGAGAGACTGTGCCTTCCTGGTAATTACTTCTCCTCTAATATTGAATATCAACGAGATACTGTACTTTCCAAATGACTAAATCTTCTATTATCGTCAAGCTGTGCGTTCCAGACAGTTGATTCTTCTATTATAGCCAACCTGTATATATTGAACACCAAAGAGAGACTGTGTCTTCCTGCCATTTCATTCTTCTATTTTAGTCAAACTGTATATATTGAACATCACCGAGAACTGTGCCTTCTGCCATTTGATTATTCTATTATAGCCAACTTGTACATATTGAACATCACCGAGAGACTGTGCCTTCCTGCCATTTGATTCTTCTATTATAGCAAACCTGTATATATTGAACACCAAAGAGAGACTGTGCCTTTCTGTCATTTGATTCTTCTATTATCGCCATGCTGTACCTTCCAGACGGTTGATTCTTCCATTATCGCCAACATGTACATATTGGAAATCATGAGAGACTGTGCATTACTGACAATTGATTCTTCATCGTCAATCTGTGTATATTGAACATCACCGAGAGACTGTGCCTTCCTGCCATTTGATTCTTCTATTATAGCCAACTTATATATGTTGAACACCAAAGCGAGATTGTGCCTTCCTGGCATTTGATTCTTCTATTATAGCCAACTTGTATATATTGAACACCAAAGAGAGACTGTACCTTCCTGCCATATGATTCTTCTATTACAACCAACCTGAATGTATTGGACATCACCAAGAGATTGTGCCTTCCTGGCAGTTGATCTTCCATTATCACCAATCTCTATAACTGAACATCAACTAGAGACTACTTGCGGACATTTCTAGTGTTTGACTACAGCTTCCAGTATGACAAGGAGGTGTCTGCAACTTTTCTTCCAGTGTCGCTTAATAGATGATTGACATCAAGGTTTTTCATATTTTGCGTGATGTCACCACGGACGTAGGTTGAAAATCTGAAATGCCCTTTTCAGATAAATTTTCACAATACTAGGGCATTTTCGATAATGATTTTTATATCTATTTAATTTAGCTGCAAAATATTTTGGTTTAATAGGGAAATGGAAGAAAGTTTCGTTACTGCGAAAGTGCAATAGGTAACTTGATCTAGTGGTATAGTGATATAATAACAAACACATTAAAAGCTGAATACAGCAGTATACTTGCATTTTCTAGCCAATGTTTCTGCAAGCAATGTAATCAGCGACATATTTTTGTAGTTTTTGTATACAATTATTTTACAACAATAGAATTGTATTTGAGTCGGTATTACTGAGCTGATGCCTGGTGTGAAAAGGCCTTTTAAAGATCACTATGCTCTGCCATTTGATTCTTCTATTATAGTCAACCTATATATGTTGAATACCAAAGCGAGATTTTGCCTTCCTGGCATTGGATTCTTCTATTATAGCGAAACTGTACATATTGAACATCACCGAGAACTGTTCCTTCCTGCCATTTGATTCTTCTATTATAGCAAACCTGAATATATTGAACACCAAAGAGAGACTGTGCCTTTCTGTAATTTGATTCTTCTATTATCGCCAAGCTGTACCTTCCAGACGGTTGATTCTTCCATTATCGCCACCATGTACATATTGGACATCATGCGAGACTGTGCCTTACTGACAATTGATTCTTCGTCGTCAATCTGTGTATATTGAACATCACCGAGAGACTGTGCCTTCCTGCCATTTGATTCTTCTATTATAGCAAACCTGTATATATTGAACACCAAAGAGAGACTGTGCCTTTCTGTCATTTGATTCTTCTATTATCGCCATGCTGTACCTTCCAGACGGTTGATTCTTCCATTATCGCCAACATGTACATATTGGACATCATGAGAGACTGTGCCTTACTGACAATTGATTCTTCATCGTCAATCTGTGTATATTGAACATCACCGAGAGACTGTGCCTTCCTGCCATTTGATTCTTCTATTATAGCCAACTTATATATGTTGAACACCAAAGCGAGATTGTGCCTTCCTGGCATTTGATTCTTCTATTTTCGCCAAACTGTATATATTGAACATCACCGAGAACTGTACCTTCCTGGCATTTGATTCTTCTATTATCTCCACCCTGAATGCATTGAACATCAAAGAACGCTTTGCCTTTCTGCAATTTCATTTTTCTATTAGCGCCAAGCTATATATGTTGAACACCGAAGTGAGACTGTGCCTTCCTGGCATTTGATTCTTCTATTATAACCAACCTGAATGTATTGGACATCACCAAGAGATTGTGCCTTCCTGGCAGTTGATCTTCCATTATCGCCAAACTGTATATATTGAGCATCAACTAGAGACTACTTGCGGACATTTCTAGTGTTTGATTACAGCTTCCAGTATGAGCAGGAGGTGTCTGCAACTTTTCTTCCAGTGTCGCTTAATAGATGATTGACATCAAGGTTTTTCACATTTGACGTGATGTCACCACGAACGTAGGTTAAAAATCTGAAATACCCTTTTCAGATAAATTTTCACAATACTAGGGCATTTTCGATAATGATTTTTATATCTATTTAATTTAGCTGCAAAATATTTTGGTTTAATAGGGAAATGGAAGAAAGTTTCGTAACTGCGAAAGTGCAATAGGTAACTTGATCTAGTGGTATAGTGATATGATAACAAACACATTAAAAGCTGAATACAGCAGTATACTTGCATTTTCTAGCCAATGTTTCTGCAAGCAATGTAATCAGCGACATATTTTTGTAGTTTTTGTATACAATTATTTTACAACAATAGAATTGTATATGAGTCAGTATTACTGAGCTGATGCCTGGTGTGAAAACGCCTTTTAAAGATCACTATGCTCTGCCATTTGATTCTTCTATTATAGCCAACCTATATATGTTGAATACCAAAGCGAGATTTTGCCTTCCTGGCATTGGATTCTTCTATTATAGCGAAACTGTACATATTGAACATCACCAGGACTGTTCCTTCCTGCCATTTGATTCTTCTATTATAGCAAACCTGTATATATTGAACACCAAAGAGAGACTGTGCCTTTCTGTAATTTGATTCTTCTATTATCGCCAAGCTGTACCTTCCAGACGGTTGATTCTTCCATTATCGCCACCATGTACATATTGGATATCATGAGAGACTGTGCCTTACTGACAATTGATTCTTCGTCGTCAATCTGTGTATATTGAACATCACCGAGAGTCTGTGCCTTCCTGCCATTTGATTCTTCTATTATAGCAAACCTGTATATATTGAACACCAAAGAGAGACTGTGCCTTTCTGTCATTTGATTCTTCTATTATCGCCATGCTGTACCTTCCAGACGGTTGATTCTTCCATTATCGCCAACATGTACATATTGGACATCATGAGAGACTGTGCCTTACTGACAATTGATTCTTCATCGTCAATCTGTGTATATTGAACATCACCGAGAGACTGTGCCTTCCTGCCATTTGATTCTTCTATTATAGCCAACTTATATATGTTGAACACCAAAGCGAGATTGTGCCTTCCTGGCATTTGATTCTTCTATTTTCGCCAAACTGTATATATTGAACATCACCGAGAAATGTGCCTTCCTGGCATTTGATTCTTCTATTATCTCCACCCTGAATGCATTGAACATCAAAGAACGCTTTGCCTTTCTGCAATTTCATTTTTCTATTAGCGCCAAGCTATATATGTTGAACACCGAAGTGAGACTGTGCCTTCCTGGCATTTGATTCTTCTATTATAACCAACCTGAATGTATTTAACAGTATTATCTTTCTTTATTTCACACTCGTTACTTTACATTTGGGTAGTTTACAGACATATACACTTAATAATTATGATAATAGATATGGGGGGAAAAGGAAAGAAGAAATTATATAATAGGATAGGGTGCAGGGAAGTTGAAGGAACTAAAAGTTTTCTAAGTCAACTCCCCAACTTGGTATTGGACATCACCAAGAGATTGTGCCTTCCTGGCAGTTGATCTTCCATTATCGCCAAACTGTATATATTGAGCATCAACTAGAGACTACTTGCGGACATTTCTAGTGTTTGATTACAGCTTCCAGTATGAGCAGGAGGTGTCTGCAACTTTTCTTCCAGTGTCGCTTAATAGATGATTGACATCAAGGTTTTTCACATTTGACGTGATGTCACCACGAACGTAGGTTAAAAATCTGAAATACCCTTTTCAGATAAATTTTCACAATACCAGGGCATTTTCGATAATGATTTTTATATCTATTTAATTTAGCTGCAAAATATTTTGGTTTAATAGGGAAATGGAAGAAAGTTTCGTAACTGCAAAAGCGCAATAGGTAACTTGATCTAGTGGATATAGTGATATGATAACAAACACATTAAAAGCTGAATACAGCAGTATACTTGCATTTTCTAGCCAATGTTTCTGCAAGCAATGTAATCAGCGACATATTTTTGTAGTTTTTGTATACAATTATTTTATAACAATAGAATTGTGTTTGAGTCAGTATTACTGAGCTGATGCCTGGTGTGAAAACTCATTTTAAAGATCACTATGCTCCAAAAGCTAGTCCTGGAAATGAGGTAAGTAAAATGTGTTGCTAGTATATGTACAGTACTGAAGCGTGGCAACTGTACTTTATTCTTTTTTATTGTACGTAGAAATAAAAGTAAATACATCTAAATGTATTTAAACATAACTTAAAAAAATGCACATTCCTCACCCCGAACACATGCCCAAACGAGTTAACATATATCTACATACATGAAATTGTAATATTGCTGTTACTCTAAAAAAAAAACTCCACAAGTATTGTTAAAGTTAGTTCGACAAAGAAATGTCCAGTTATCCTTTATCGGCTATTTTCCTCTGAGTAATATGGACAAACCAGAAAACGAACTGTTAAATCGTTATCGTTCAACAAGTAACGAAAAATAGTACTATAACATTTTCTCATAGCATTTTCTCATAATTCTTGTAAGAGTGTTAAAAAGGCGTTTTACAAACCTGGCTATGAGATATAAAGATATGTGTTGGAAGAGTCAGCCAAATGTATTTTCTGCAAAAAATATTTATATTTTGGCAAATCTGGCTGTGAAAAGGCAAACAAATGTATTTCTGGCAAAAAATATTAGTGTTTTGGCAAATCTGGCTGGGAAAAGGCAACCAAATGTATTTCTGGCAAAAATATTACTGTTTTTTGCAAATCTGGCTGGGAAAAGTCAGTAAACGTATCTCTGGCTGGCAAAATATAATCATTGGCATCTCTGATGGCTGGGAAGATTGATTTCTATAATATTCCCCAGCTGACTCTGAAGAGCGGATAAAATGTTCCCACGCTCGTTTCTTTTTTGCTAAATATGATGCAACATGCGTTTATTAACATCAAAACAAGCAGAATCACCATTTTCGAAATTTGCTTCGTTAGGTACTTCTGCTGGAGGAGCTACTAGGATACAAGCTATCTCATATTCTAGGGTTAGGGAAATCGTCAACCAGACTTGAGCTTAATTATTTGTCGACAATCCCTCGGACTATGGTACTCACAGCCTCAAGAAAGGTGGAGCTACTTCAATTAAAAACTCTCGAGTCTCTGACGAAATGTTGGACAAGCATGCCGGTTGGAGTTCTGCAAATTCTAAACACAGTTGTATTTCTTTTTCTACAGATGATAAACTTATGGTTATCTAGATCTTTCGATCTATAGATTATTCATTTAGTTGTCGCTTACTTCCGTTACGGTTCTCGTCTTTGTAGTTTTCTCGTTTGCCGTTTGCTGCTGTCCACCAGGCAACCGGCACTGTCACACTCCACTAGTTATAGTGTTATTATTATTTTATACGCATTGGGCGTGTTACGTAGTATAGGAATGAATACACCCTTTCAGCTTGCCTGTCTGTTGCCCCATTTCAGACCACGTGATAGTTCTCCAGAGGATTCAGTGCTTTGCTTTCCAATTACTGATAGAAATTGGTACATTTCCTCTTGGGATACAGAAAAACAAAAACGCATTACTCAAGGAAAAAGTCACGTGGTCTGAAATGGGGCAACAAACAGGCAAGCTGAAAGGGTCTAATGAAAACAAGTACAACTGAGTAACTCCAGTTTTGGCCAAAGAGCCTCAGTGGTAGGCTACCGGTCAAGAGTGCGGGATGTCGTGATTATCGTTTAGAGACTTTGAAAGAACTAAAGAAAAACTGTTGATTGTTTTGTTTATCTTTCCTGATTAGAATCAATTAGTTAATATCCTTTGTGGCCAGCCGCACATACCTTTACGCTTATCTCATACCTTAGGAATGTTTACGCAGATCAATAGCTCTTTTTCAGTAGCACTTTTGTGAGTCACGGAGAGAGTAAAGGTCAAAGGAGTGGTGGAGATTCTAGGAGTTTTCTTGGAGTTATTTTCTTGGAGTTTACCTTTAAGCCCCGGAGTCAAGATCAGATGTAAGTTACACTTGTAAATATTAGTTCTCGGCTTTGTGATCTGTAGCTTTAGTTGTGTAGTTTTGCTCCCTCTAAACTAAGATAACTATGCCTTTGTTGTAGTTTTCACCGCACGTGATGTATGTAATTGGTTCAACTTGGTTCTAATAAACGCCGTTAAATCTTGCTGTTCCTACTGCACTTCACGGTGGTTGAACTTCCCGATCTCCAGTACACAACACCCCGTGTCTGCGGTACTGGGAACGCGACAGTGAAAAATCTGGTGTCGTAGTTGAAGGAGAGATCGGAGGTAAGCCGTATCTTTTATAATCACTAATAAGGAGCCACCGAATCATGAGTCAGATGGGAGAAAAGCTAGACGACGAGGGATTCCCAGAAGTTATAGATCGAGAAAAAAGACAAAGAAAGCTGTCACGAAAAGCCATGCAGAATGCGGTTGAAGAAAAACGCCAAAAAGTCGGCATTTTACACAAAGGGCTCCGCAAAATTATACAATCTGCCGAAGGCTTAGATGACCGCTGCAATATCGATAACATCTTGCGTGACCTCACGATCGCGTCCGAGGAATATCGAGTGATATTGCAGGAGTTATTTGGCCTATACGAACAAGATATAAATGGTGACTATGGAGAAGAGGCTCTCCTCACTAACGAGAGCATTACACTTAAACAAGCTTATATCTTAATAGACCAATTAAAATGTAGAAAATCCAACAAATTGTTGGAGACAAGATCCTGTCGGTCTCATCGCTCGTCAAGTCATAGTAAACCCCTGTCATCCACATCAAGGGCAAGTGGCGCTAGAATTAAAGCCCTCGCCGAGGCTGAAGCAGCGCGCGAAAGTGCACAATATGAACGTTTAATCGCTGAGAAAGAACTTGAGCGCAGGAAACGTGAAGCGGAAGTAGAGCTCAGCCGCGAACAGGAAAGGGCGCAGCACGAAAAAGATCTAACGATTCTTACAGTGAATAAAAAGGTCGCCGTGGCAAACGCTAAACTTAGGGCAATTGAGCAGGCATTAATGGAAGAAGAACTAGGGGTGAATTGTGAATTGCCAGGTATTCCAAAAGCTAAGTCCGAAGAGCGCACTTTAGAATGGATCCATTCAACCCCCGCACCGGAAGCGCTGCCTACGGAAGGAATGGCAAATATCAAATCGCAGTATGCAAAGGAGCCGCAAAACTTGCCTAAACAAACAGTGTCTTTGTCACCGCAATTTCTCGTTACACCAACTGCAAACTTCGCCGCAGGAATCTTCGACGATAATCAAAGGCGTCAAGATAACTTTCAGCGCGATTTCAATCGGCAGCCACTTATCGCCTCGACTCCGATAAGGGATATCTCCGGAAGCCAGTTAATCGAAACACTCACAAGTGTCAATCAACAGATAGTAGCTGGTTTAGCTAGACAAAACCTACCAAAATGCCAACCAGACATTTTTACAGGAGACGCTACGCTCTTCCATCCTTGGAAAGCAGCCTTTAAGGCAATGATTAAAGACGCAAACGTATCTGCCATCCAGGAAATCAATTACATGCGAAGCTTTACCAGCGGGGAACCCCAACGATTAACCGATAACTTTAGGAAGCGTCAACAAAATGACCCGGTAACGCTACTAGAGAGCTTGTGGAGAGAATTAGAGACGCGATTCGGCAGCGCAGCGGTAATCACTAACGTTCTATTAGAACGCATGCACAAAACCGCCGCGTTTAGCGAAAATGACAATATAAAGTTGCAACAGTTCGCTGATCTCTGCGCCGACATCGAAAGCCAAATGTCGCACCTTCCGGGCCTCGCATGCCTGAACTTCCCGAACACAATACAACCCTTAGCCGAAAAACTTCCTTCGCCTCTGAGCAGGAAATGGGAAAGGGAGATAGCGAAGTACGCTGACAACAACGCGGGCGCATATCCCGGGTTTCACCATTTTTCAAAGGTCATTCAAAACCAGGCAAAAATGAAAAACAATCCGAACATTCTGGCAGGAAGCAAGTCAGCAAGCTCCTCCGTTCCAACTCCCCCAGCTGGCGATCCGCGCAGAGGGAACAGAAGGGTGCTGAAGACAACCACCCACTCTGATATCAGCAGATCAGAGCCGTCGCCTGTGGAGGAAGAAAACCAAACTAAGCGATGCCCATTTCACGAGCGGGAAGGGCACGATCTCGTAGAGTGCAAGGCATTCGCCGCTAAGTCCCTAGACGAGAGAACGGAATGGATCAGGAACGCCGGACTGTGCTTCCGCTGTTTGACCGGTAGTCATGTGGCCGCTGCCTGCGAAAAGAAGATCAAGTGCAGCGTCTGTGGAGATGAGCGGCACATCGCCTTACTACACAAGGATAAACCGGAGAAGAAAGACACAGTGAACGTCACTACCAAGTGTACAGCGGTGTGTGGAGCTAGCGAAGGAGGCGTGTCTTGTGGTAAGATTTTACTCGTCGAAGTGTCCACCAAGAAAAACCCAGAGTTAACCCATCGAGTCTACGCCATCATCGACGAGCAGAGCAACAGTTCGCTGATCAGTAGTGAACTAGCGGATGAGCTAGGAGCCGACGGTCCGCCAGAGCTGTACTATCTTTCCACATGCAGCAGCGAGAGGGAGGTAAAATACGGACGAAGGGTGACTGGTTTGATTGTGCGATCCCTCAACGGCACTAAAACGGAACTACCGACCCTCGTGGAGTGCGATAACATCCCGCGGGACAAACACGAGATACCTACACCGGAGATGGCGAGGAGATTCCCCCATCTACAGGAGATTGCAACCGAAATTCCACCCCTCGACGGCACCGTCGACACCCATATACTAATCGGACGAGACGCTCCAGAGCTGCTTAAAGTTAGGGAATTCAAGAATGGTCCCAGAGGAGCGCCGTGGGCCCAAAGGCTAACCCTAGGCTGGACCATAACGGGTCAGATGTGTTTAGATCTCATTGGTGGCCCTACGCACGTGCTCGCCCGTCGCACCAGCCTTCACGCCAGTAAACTGGAGAACTCGACAGAAGAGATGGAAACGCTTGGAGCGTATGAGCTGGTACCATGCCCCAACCAGTTCAAGGTAACGGAGAGCAGCTTGAAGCAAGAGGGCCTACAGAACGATGTCTTCTACTCCACCCGAGAGGACAATGAGCCGAGTCTGTCCCTCGAAGATAGGAGATTCTTGACCATCATGGAGAGTGGCATTCACAAAAACGAGAGTGGCAACTGGGAGATGCCACTCCCCTTCCGCCAGCAGGAGGTACAAATGCCTGACAACCGGAGCCAGGCCGTGCATCGCCTGAACGGTCTCCTGCGCACTCTGCGCAAGAAACCACAAATGGAGAAGGATTACATGGAGTTCATGGAGAAGGTACTTGACAGAGGCCACGCCTCCCCCGTACCACTTGAGGAGCTACAAACCAAGCAAGGCCGCATCTGGTACTTACCACACTTTGGCGTATACCACCCGAAAAAGCCGACCCAAATACGTGTGGTGTTCGATTCGTCAGCGGAGTTCGAAGGCGTATCTCTGAATAAGGAGCTTCTAGCGGGTCCCGATCTAATGAACAGCCTACTCGGAGTTCTAATACGCTTTCGCAAGGAGAATGTAGCTGCGATGTGCGACATTGAGCAGATGTTCCATTCGTTTCACGTGGACCCTCCACACAGAGACTTCCTACGATTCCTGTGGTTTGAAGCAAACGATCCCAAGAAACCTGTGATCGAATACCGAATGAACGTGCATCTGTTTGGTAATGGCCCAAGTCCAGCCGTAGCAACCTTTGGCTTAAGGAAGACCGCAGCTGACGGCGAGGAGGAGTTTGGCACAGAAGCCATGAAATTCGTGCACCGCAACTTTTACGTGGATGACGGCCTCGCATCGCTTCGCACAGTCGACCAGGCAGTCACGCTCATCACCAGCACACAAGCATTGCTCGCCACAGCGAACCTGAGGCTTCACAAAGTAGTATCCAACTCTGTGGAAGTTGTGGAAGCGTTCCCCTCGTCAGACAGAGCTAAAGACCTACGCGAGCTTGACCTCCAGCGGGACAACCTGCCAGCCCAGCGATCACTCGGTGTTTACTGGAATCTCGAGAAGGATGCATTCACCTTCCGTGTATCACTGCCAGAAAGGCCGTTTACACGAAGAGGAGTTCTATCTATCGTCAATTCCATTTACGACCCGCTCGGTTTGGCAGTGCCAGTGCTACTGGAGGGCAGACTACTCCTGCAGCAGCTAGTTAGCATGGGGAAGAAGAAGGTCAACAACACCCCCCTCGGATGGGATGATCCCTTGCCGGACGCCCTACAGCAGCAATGGCAGCGATGGCGGAACTCTCTCGTTCAATTGGAGGAGGTATCAGTACCTCGCTGCTACAAGCCCGACGGATTTGGCAACGTCGTCCGGGCGGAGATCCATGCATTTTCCGATGCTAGTAGAGACGCCATCGGGGCCTGCGTGTACTTACGGCTGGTGAATGACAAAGGAGAAGTCAGCACAGCGTTGCTACAAGGTCAGTCAAAGGTAGCGCCAGCCCAGACGACCAGTATTCCGCGCCTAGAGCTCTGTGGTGCTGTCCTAGCCGTGCAGGCTGTGGCTAGGATACTTAAGGAGATAGACATGGATATCGACGAAGTCACGTTCTACACCGACTCGAAAGTTGTTCTTGGCTACATTCAGAACGAAAGTCGGAGGTTTTACGTATACGTAGCCAATCGTGTTCAGATCATTAGGAGGGTCTCCAAACCAAGCCAGTGGAGATATGTGGAGACAAATAAGAACCCCGCAGACCTCGCCACGCGCTATGTTAGAGCCGCCAATCTAACCAAGACAGATTGGCTGACTGGCCCGAGCCTTCTGAAGGATCCGGCCGCACCGCAGCAGGAGCAGGAAGAGATTCCCTTAGACGAACAAGATCCTGAAGTATGCAAAGACGTTTTAACCTGTGCTACGCGCATCAAGAAATGCCAGGGTCTAGGGGTTGAGAGATTTACGCGATTCTCTCGTCTTGCGTCATTACAGCGCGCCATCGCGAACCTCATTATAGTGGTCAGAGAATTTAAATGCAGGAGAGGCAAGCCTCGTGAGGAAGGGAAAGGAACAACAAAGCCCATCCATGGAAAACTTCGCAGCAAGCCTACAGCAAAGGACCTTCAGCAGGCCATGACGGTGATCATACGTGCGGTTCAAGAGGAGGCCTTCAGCAAGGAGCTCGAATTGCAAAGCTGCATCGATCCCGAACAAGAGGAGAGCAGTCGTGAGGACGCGTGCAAGAGAAAGCGCATAATGAAGCAGTCTAATTTATATCGCCTTGATCCCTTTACTGACGGCGATGGTATTTTGCGCGTAGGAGGCAGATTGCGACGCGCGGAGTTAGAATACGGAGAGAAGCATCCAGTGCTTCTGCCCAAGGGGCATCATGTGTCCCACTTAGTAGTGCGCCACTACCACAAGCAAGTGTACCATCAAGGACGGCAAATCACCCACGGCGCCATCCGCCAAGCTGGATACTGGTTAGTTGGTGGCCATCGCTTAGTAGCCAGCGAGCTAAGCTCTTGTGTGGTATGTAAGAAGTTGAGAGGTCCAGCACTGGAGCAACACATGGCTGAACTACCGGCCGACAGAATAGAAGTCGCCCCACCATTCACCAACGTTGGATTCGATGTGTTCGGCCCCTGGACAGTCCAGACGCGTAAGATGCGAGGAGGTGCCGCTAATTCGAAACGCTGGGGTCTCGTGTTCACCTGCCTCAGCAGTAGAGGCATCCACATCGAGGTACTAGAGTCTATGGATACAAGTTCCTTCGTCTGCGCACTGAGACGATTCTTCTCGCTTCGTGGTCCGGCAGCCCGACTGAGATGCGACCGAGGAACGAACTTCGTGGGAGCCAAGTCAGAGTTTGATGAGGCGCTCAAGGAGATGGATAAAGAGGCAATAGAGCGATACGTGTCAGAGCAAGGGTGCGAGTGGATATTCAACCCGCCACACGCATCACACTTCGGTGGCGCATGGGAAAGACAAATTGGCACCATCCGCCGTGTGCTGGACGCAATGTTTGCGGAGCTAGGAGGCGCCCAGCTCACACACGAGCTGTTAGTAACGCTTATGGCTGAGGTGACAGCAATTGTCAATGCTCGTCCCATCGCCAGCCTGCCTACAGATGTAGATGACCCACAACCACTATCACCAGCGATGCTTCTGACAATGAAGCAGCGACCCCTAGGACCCCCGCCTGGTAACTTCCTACCAGTGGACCTATATGCACGCCGACGATGGAGACGGGTGCAGTACCTTGCAGACCAGTTTTGGCTGAGGTGGAGACGGGAGTACTTGCAGACACTCCAGACCAGACAGAAATGGAACCAGCTAAAGAGAGACCTCACAACAGGAGATGTAGTCCTCGTCAAGGAGGAAGGGAGTTGTCGTAACGACTGGCCAGTGGGGCTTGTCACACAGGCTGACGCCAGTGAGGATGGCAGAGTCCGGAAAGCCCATGTGACCATCATGCATCTACTACTACGCTCTCTTCTAATACTCTGTCTACCAGGCTGGCTTCTCTTAAGTATAAGCTTCGTAACGTTTTTCTTCCGCACATCTCCTCTGTTAACCATCTAGAGGAGCTCCTCTGCTATAACTGTCGCTCCTTGCTTCACTGCTGCTGCATTTCTGGCGCCGCGTCCAGGGCATAGCCCCTTCCATTGCGCAGTGTTCTAGTAAGTATATTTTGTTTTTGATTTTATTTCATATTAATTCTCTTTACATTGATTCCAATTACTCATTATATCTTTTAATGTCGTAGCCCGTGCGTTAATTCGTTCCCATACTTCCTCTCCTTTCCATTACGTTTTATTTGTAACATAGAGGGCCGCATGTTAAATAACTATGTAAGGTTAATGTGTCTTCCCTCTGTAAATAAAGAATATTGTATTGTATTGTATTGTATGCGAGACGGCAAGAAAAAGATCTTCCTACGCCCCATCAAAGAGCTAGTCCTGCTGGTGGCAGCAGATTGATACTAACACCTATAGAGAGTGATAGAGAATGTTGAGAGCAAGGATCAAGACCCTTGGGCGAGGAGTGTCGTGATTATCGTTTAGAGACTTTGAAAGAACTAAAGAAAAACTGTTGATTGTTTTGTTTATCTTTCCTGATTAGAATCAATTAGTTAATATCCTTTGTGGCCAGCCGCACATACCTTTACGCTTATCTCATACCTTAGGAATGTTTACGCAGATCAATAGCTCTTTTTCAGTAGCACTTTTGTGAGTCACGGAGAGAGTAAAGGTCAAAGGAGTGGTGGAGATTCTAGGAGTTTTCTTGGAGTTATTTTCTTGGAGTTTACCTTTAAGCCCCGGAGTCAAGATCAGATGTAAGTTACACTTGTAAATATTAGTTCTCGGCTTTGTGATCTGTAGCTTTAGTTGTGTAGTTTTGCTCCCTCTAAACTAAGATAACTATGCCTTTGTTGTAGTTTTCACCGCACGTGATGTATGTAATTGGTTCAACTTGGTTCTAATAAACGCCGTTAAATCTTGCTGTTCCTACTGCACTTCACGGTGGTTGAACTTCCCGATCTCCAGTACACAACACCCCGTGTCTGCGGTACTGGGAACGCGACACGGGAGGTCGTGAGTTCGAATCCCGGCCGAATCCTTGTGCAGAGATGTAAAGCCGTCCACCTTGTCTCCTTCCTCTTCTAATCTATATGAGGCTTACGTAAACGAACCTGTTGTGCTATTTCGTAAAAGTAAAATGTTGAAAGTTTGGATTTTCGAAGAATTACGAGGCCTCGAAGAGTCGCCACATGGACTAATGGCGTCTCGTGTTTCCCGCCTTTTCAATATTTGTATAGGGGAGGGGAAAAAACCAGAAGTGCCTCAAACCAGAAATAAACACATTAGTGATGAAGTGGAACAACTTCATAACACACAGGTAAGATTTCATGACTTTATTGATCATTCAGTTTAGTACAGTTTTGATATTTTCTAAAAATTCCCATACATTCCTTGTAAAAATCATTAGCTTGGGCTGCCTGTGATTACAGTGAACATGGAGGCCACAACACACGGTTAGTGCATATTAATTCAAATAGCTTAGGAACTCAGAATTATTCGTTTCAACTCGAGTAAATGCGATTTAACAGTCAAGAACATGAAAAAAAGAGTACAATGCCAACGTAACATCTGAAGCTTTATTGTAATTCTGTTTCACAATTAATTTTACTCCAAACACAAACTTCCATACAAAGTACTGTAAAATTCTGAGTGGGATCGATTTCTGGCAATGAACACCTTTACCTATATTTCGTGTCAGACTCTTCTGCATATCGAAAGGTTACGGAACGTTTAATCAACTTTTACGTTTAAATTACTCTCCCAAACATAGCCTTACTCCGCTATATTTAATCAAAGTTATTAAACTTCACAGTCCCTATTGTACATAACAGTCCCGCTGATATTTAACTTTATAGTAGGCTCTGCACATAGAGCTACAAACAAAATAACATTTCAGAATGATGTGTTCAAGATATAAAAACTAACCAAATAAGAACCCCCTGTTTACTTTTCCAAATCTAATTATAGCTCTGATCTCTAATGAAAATTATATTCCGAGAGCAGTATTATATTATCATTGGGAATTCACAATAGCCACTATATAAATACTAATTACATGTTAAACCTAGCATGCAGAATTCGGTCCGTAGGGATGCATGTTTATTATAATAATAATAATAATGGCCATATTTATATAGCGGCATATCACTAGAGTCTCATGGCGCTTTACATATTACTGACATATCCCGTCAGTGAATTATTTCGGACTGCTTTACGGCGCTAATAGCTGCGACGCAGTTTACAATGTTGAGTGTGTGGTTAGTGCAATGGCCAGGCTGCTGTACCGGGTGACAATCCCCTGCTCTTTTTCGAGTAGTACAACAGGTTCTTTCACGGATTTGAACCCCCGGCCTCCCGCACTCTAGACCGTGCTCTACCAACTGAGCTAACTATTGCTCTACCATTGAGCTAACCATGTTTGCGTAACCAGAAGACGCGTTCCTCTTCTAAAGAGCCTCGCCTTGTTCCATAAGTTCTCTTTAGTCTTGTCAACTAGACACGCGTGGCCGCTGCTATTTCCCACCCCCCTACCCGCAGCGATGAGCCTCTTTACCCTCACTGGAGCTACACGCACTCAACCGCCTCGGGCTGTTTCCCTGATATCAGCCTTCGCATTGTTTGTGGGTGCTCAGTCGGTGAGAATAGCATATAATAATGTAGCACAGTATTTTAAAGTTAAGGGTAGTTACGTTTTTGAGATGTAGTAGTGATTGTGATCCTCACACCAGGAGCATAGGTTTCATTGACTGGGGGAGCAATTGTTTAATTTGATCATTAATCCGCCCACCGAAGTAGCTCATTTAGCAATTAAGTCAATTTATTACTGCATGACCCTAAGATCAACAAATATTTATAATTAATCTCCAAATTTACTGTCAGAATAGTCGTAACGCTGTCGATTCATAACTATATATTCTCAATCTATTCTCCCCGGCTAGCTCTTATCCCTTCCCCGGGGTGTGCCGCTGAGCCCTTGAAACCCTTACCCTGTTCCAGGTCAAGAAATTTTGCGACCCTGTTCCAGACAAAATGGCAAGAAAGGTACCCTGTTCCAGGCTAGAAATAACGAAAACATACCCTGTTCCATGCAAAATGGCAAAAGATATCCTATTCCAGACCAGGCTAGCGTCTCATATGATACGAGCGAGACGTTGCGCTCCACTCGCCACTCGAATCATAAACAGATAAACGGAGTCTGCGTTTGCAGCGGCAAGGGACCGTGAATAACTCAAACCCTCCTGAGGCCCTTCCAAAAATTTACGACCCTGTTCCAGACGAAAATAATGATTTATATACCCTGTTCCAGGCTAAGAATTGTCAAAAACCATACCCTGTCGAGCGTCACGTACCCGTACAGCCTATATATGGGAGTACCCACTCCCCCTCCCCTGGGGGGGCTCTTACTGAATTTCGTTACAGTTATATTATCTACGATTATTAGTGTCAAACCGATGTACCGGTTGTTGTACAAGGTGCTAATTAATATTTGTTGTTGTTGATTGGGAAGGGGGGATGATGATTTCTGGGACATTTTCAACAGGCCTTAAAAAATGGTGCACGCCTAGCATCCAATGAAATCGCGCGTTCTTAGGATGTTCCCAGTGTTTATATTATAAAATCAAATGTTTGATTTTATTACTAGAAATAAGCTTCTATCTAATTGCCAGTCTGGGTTTAGATCTTTGCATTCCACTGTAACAACACTTTTAGAAGCAACAGATGATTGGGCACTTAATATCGATCGGGGTAACTTTATCGTCGTGGTATTTCTGGACCTAAAAAAAGCCTAAGATACCGTTAACCATGGCATTTTGTTATCAAAACTATGGCACTATTGTATCAAAGGAAGGTCTACGATTGGTTTACATCCTATTTATACCAACGATCCCAGAAATGCTTCGTGAATGGCTCTTTGTCTGGAACTCGTTCGCTCAGCTATGGTATTCCTTAAGGGACTATACTGGGGCCTTTGTTGTTTCTATCGTTTATTAATGATCTCCCCAACTGTTTATCGCATTCAACACCGCGAATGTATGCAAATGACACCACTCTTACTTTTTCAAGTAACAGTCTTAATGACCTAAATAATGACATAGCTATCGATCTTGCATGCATTCACGAGTGGCTTAATGGAAACAAGTTGGCACTTAAGCTAACTAGGACGGAGTTCATGCTTATTGGTTCAAGACAAAAACTAAACACTGTCTCGCAAACTGTTGCGCCTTTAATAAATAATGTCCCAATAAAGCAAGTCACAACAACAAAATCCCCAGGGGTACATATCGATGAAAACCTAACATGGGCAATGCATATAAAAGTCACATCTAAGAAAATTGCTTCCGGTATTGGAGCTTTGAAACGTATCAGACCATACGTCCCCTTCAACATTATGTTAACAGTGTATAATGCTTTAATACAGCCACACTTTCATTATTGTTGTCAAGTGTGGGAAAATTTTAACAAAGGTCTGAACGATAAATTACAGAAACTCCAGAATCGCGCCGCACGTCTAGTTCTATTGAGCGCTTTATATGAATACAATGCCGAGCAATTATTCAAAATTCTGGGTTGGAAGAATCTCGAAACCCAGCGTCTAGCTCATTTGGTAATGATGGTTTTTAAGTCCCTGAATGGTTTAACCCGAGAATACCTCTCGTCCAAATTTATACCTCGCAATGAACTGACAAACTATAATCTCAGAGATTCTTCCAATAAGTTTGCTGTTTCACATCCGCGTATAAATTACTGCAAACGAAGCTTTAGCTACCGCGGAGCGGTTTTATGGCACATCCTTCCTTTCGACTTACGAAACGAGAAATCTCTTTTGGCATTCAAAAAGAAAGTTAGTTGCTACGACTTCACCAATTTCTCCTCGTAACTATTTTTAGATTTTTAAATCACGGCGCTCATGGAAAGCAGGAACTTATTTGAAATATTATAGTTATAGTTAAATAAATATTTGTAAATTATATATATATATGTTTTGTTTTTAAATTAGCGTACCCAATAAAGTTGAAGTTCTGGTCAATTCTTGAATCCGGCACGACGTGAGGTCTGGCGAATGAGTGAAATGTTTTTGACTCTCAAGGATGAACATTTGAGGATACATACCGAAGTCGTTCAAACGAGTTTCTATTTGGTTGAAACTAGTACATTTTCTTTTCTCGGCCTAGTCTACGTACATTGTAGTTCTTCCAAATTGCTTGTCCGACTTTAGGGGGCGGAATTTCCCGAACTTATTTACTTGCTCGAATTAAATAGTGAGTGTTTTGAATCAATCATTCTATGTAACATTTGTGTTGAATTATCCTGGAGAATGTTAAATCTATATTTATTTATTGTTATTATTATTGTTATTGTTACTGCTATTATTGTTATTGTTTATGTATTTGCATACCCTTCGTCACACTCGTAATTAAATGGCGACGTAAGCGTCGATGAGCTTCCTGCTCTTGTGGCAAACGCCGAGAATATATAGGTTTAAATAAATAAAAAATGCACTGAAAGAAAAAAAGATAATATTCCTTTGAAAGCTGCAACGACAAAGTTCCCCGTTGAAAGTGTACTACCGCGCGCGCTGTACTACGTACCATCGGCTAACATAGTCGACAGTTTTTCCCATTTCAAAGTGGGCAAAATACCGTTTTCCTGAAAACCACTACACTAATTTTCCCGGCGAAGAGCGAAGCGACGAGAAAGGAAATAACCTCTATTAGCGGCGGATGAGAATTTTACTTCGATGTTCGGATCAGGTACAAGATTTGTACCTTGTTGCCGTTTGGCTATAAACTTCACGTGAAATGATTCAACTTCGGAGTTTGACCCCGTTTGTCGACATCGGTGCAAAACAGCCAAACTAAACTATATTGCCGGACTGGTAGTGCCCCTCCTTAGTTCCATCCGACGAGCCTGGGACAGGTTCATGTTCTCTAGAACGTCGTGATACGCTTATTAATTCTAACTGCTGCTTTAGGCTTACAACATGTTACTGCCGAGTCAGGAAGGCTTCCAAATATTACCTCAGTCTATAGAGCAGATGTCGTATGAGTGGGACAAACTACGGCATGTCCGTAGCCTTGCCGTAACCGTGCTGTGCCGTATTTATGTAATTTGATTGGATCAGCAGGGGAAAAACAATGGGAAACCATTTCAACGTCACGGCATGCCGTACGGTAACCGTGCTGTAGTCAGTGCTGTAGTTTTTCCCACTTATACGAAATCAGTGCTCTAGGCAACCGTACCTCACGCCCGAACATCAGCCTAAAGGGGGTATAACCCGTAGACTCATGGAAACTCGTCCGATATTCCAGCAAGATGCATGTTGGTCCTAACTGTGATGATGGTCATTTGCAACTCAGCATGGCTACCAGCGCGTCATGTTCATCCTTTCCACGACACCGTCGGACTGCAGATGGTACAGGACGTTGTACCCCTAGATGTCTATATCTGCATATGGGTGGATTGACAATTTCGGCCTTCATCAGAGTGGATAAACCACGGTGCACTGAAACGACACATCCACTCATCAACCAAGATATGACCCACTCGGTCCAGCGAGTAAAATAGTCCGAGACAACCAAAATATACTGTTACCACGATGACTAAGAGGTAGTGGTCTAAATATGTCCATTGCCACGCGTTCCATGGGAAAGCTAATACGCACAGGGATCATTCGGTGCACAAGTTTTCTTGGAGGGAGACTCTTCCTTTGAGAACATTCCTTGCACTGCTTACACCACAACTGCATACCCTGTCGTAGGCCAGACCAATAGAACCTTTCCTCTAGCTTATGGAGTGCTTTCAGATCGTAAATGTCAAGCTATCATAATTGAACAAATCTGCAAAGAAAAATGTTGTAAACAAGTCAAGTATGGGGTTTTCGCTGTCGTCAGTTTGCTTTTAGATTTTTACACGGGTTCTGTTAGATAGCTTACTTTCCTTCGTCTAGATTGAAGTTTATATTATAAAACAAATAAAAGATACCAGCCTGCCCGTAGGGCTTGCTGGATATTAGTTGGACCGCATTGCACGCTGGGGACACGTGCTAGAGTTGGTAATTGTTGTTGTACCGAATACTACATGGTGGCAGGCGGTTTTTGAACCCAAAATGCCATATAACCAAGGCCAAGGGCTCCGTGAAACATCAGACCTCCCGTCAGCCAGCCAGGGAAGCGCAAATCCAGCTCAATTGCCGCTACCGGGTAGTTTTGAAGCGAATGGTCCGAATCAGGCAGACTTGTGGCTGAAATGAATTCAACGATTTAAGAGATACAGAATCGCTTCTGGTCTACAAAACAAGCCACAAAATGAGCAAGTCAGTACGCTACTGTATTCTATGGACGACTATACAGACGATATATTGAAAACTGTTTTAAACAGCTACTACAGAGCACGTCGAAATGTAATTGTTGTGCGAGCTCGTTTCAACAGCACAACTACAGAATACCCCCTCCCAGATGTGTTATCGGTATCAAGATACGCGTATCTGGCGTATCACTCGGTATAATTGTATATAGGGATTTTTTCAATTTGAATATAATTTACAATATTTATTTACGTAAGAATAATAACAAGATATGCGTACGTATCACTCAGAATATTTGTATGGACATTTTTCACAATTTCACTTTCAAGTGAGCACATTTTAGGTGAGAATAATTACAATTAAGATATAATCGAAGAATCATTTCAATTCTGTTTCATTTCTTCGAATTTAGGAGTGAAAAAATAGGTCTGCATAGCAGGCTAGGTTCTACCCTGCTTCTCTCGAATTTTAGAAAAAAATATGTATAAAAGACATTGAATACATTGAGAAAAATAACATTTTATATGAACATCAATATGGATAAAGAAAAAAATTGATCCACAAATATGGCCATCATTTAATTAATTCATAAAATCAAAAGTGCAATTGAAAATTATGAGTACACAGTAGGATTTTTTATGGACTTGTCAAAGGCATTTGATACTGTCAACCATAGTATTCTTCTAAAAAACTGAATTATATGGAATAAGAGGACACTGTAATAAATTGATTGAAAATTACTTGACAGACTGGGCCGGAGACAAATTGTGAAATATAATAACACTAAATCTAAAGAAATGTCTATAAAAGTTGGAGTGCCTCAAGGATCAGTATTGGGGCCACTGCTGTTTTTAATATATATTAATGACATCGCTCATAGTAGCAGTATGACATCATTCATCCTCTTTGCTGATGAAACAAATTTATTCTAACTAATTGTTAACAAAGAAATAACAAAAATTGCAACATCGTTGGAAGATAACCAGCTATCACTTAATTTAAAAAAGACTAACTACATAATATTCAGGTCAAAAAAGAAGCAATTACATAAGTGCGTAAAAATAAAAATTGACAATTATGATCGAGTTTCAGGCTAATGTGGCAACACAACATTTTTAAGTGTTATCATAGATCAGCATCTAACTTGGAATAAGCATATCAATTATATTGCTAACAAAATATCCAACAACAACAACAACAACAACAACTTTATTCGTACTCTTATAGTAATGATTTACATGTAAATATGTAGAAAAATTAAATAGCAAGAGTACTGGGACACCTGAAATAGTAATATAAACTAATCGAGTCAGGCATCCCAGGAATGTATAGGTTAAAATTGTTGAATTGGGTCAAGCACACATACACAGAGCACTACATGATGCATACATTACAAGTACAATATACAGAATAATCGGTGTAAGAGACGAGTCTTAGACTCTGAGGCTAAATGTAGAAAAATAACAATAGGTATCTTATGCAAAGCTCGACATTTCCTTAATACTAACATGCTCCTAACAATAAATTATTCACTTATTTACCCATACCTTCACTATGGTAATATTGATTGGGCAAATAATTATCCTTCTAGACTAGATAGGATCTACAAAATGCAAAAAAGGCAGTAAGAATCATAACGTTCTCTTCGTATCGTGCACACTCTGCGCCTTTGTTCCAAAAGTTAAATCTATTAAACATTTATAAAATTAATGATCTATCAAAAAGGTAACTTACCAAATTATTTCAAGGAATTTTTCGTTTTAAATAAAAATATATACATAATTACAATACAAGAAATTCAAACAATTTACATAAATGTTATAATAGAACGAACTATGGGAAACTGTCCACAAGAACAAAAGGAAGTAACTTGTGGAATATTATCCCCAGTGAAATTAAAGAATTGTATACAAAAAGGCAATTTAAAAGAAAAATGAAACTGTATCTACAACATTAATATACCCTGATAATATGCTATACACAAACTTCCTATGATTATTATTAATAGGATTAGTAATGAACATTATGAATAATTAGTATGTACATGTATATTCGATCATCATCTTTAATACAACTGTACTTTCTACGGATATATATACATTGACATGAAATGTAATTACACATTGTATTACTATTCAAACTGTAAAAGTTGACGTTCATATCAAACCTGATGTTAGTCTATGTGTTTTCATTTATAGGGGGACTATTTAGAAAAGCCTCTATGGGTTTACTTAGTCCTCCTTATTATGTAAGGACTAATAATCTTTACTTGTATTTACTATTGTATTGATTTACATGATAAGGAAATAAAATTAAAATTAAAATAACAAATTTGAATGTCTGGTTGTAGTGAGTTTCTAGTCTGAACTCTGAAGAGCCTACGATAGTTGGACGAGGAAACAGTTGGTTTTTATATCTAAGAACACAGGAAACTACAGAGAACAGACATGGACAAAATATCTTGCTCTTCGATACACCATAGAATTGTAAGATTAAAAAATGAACAGCTTTTTCCACGGCAGCATTTCTAACTGTGCGTGTTTGAATACCTGGTCTTACCTCGTTCGGTCGTTTGACTTCGGCCGCTTCGCCTGGCGATAGGTTTTCCCTAAAACATTCCCGTAAACTCGATGGCTTGCTCGCCTAGGTTTTCCCCAAAACATGCCCGTAAAACTCGATGGCTTGCTCGCCTAGGTTTTCCCTAAAACAGATTCCCGTAAACTCGAAGGTTTTCCCTAAAATAGATTCACATAAACTCGATGGCTTGCTCGCCCAGGTTTTCCCTAACACAGATTCCCGTAAATTCGATGGCTTGTTCGCCCAACTATTATAGTGAGACTCAGTAGAACTTCAGTTGAGAAAACTCCTTTCTTTTCAAGACCAACCTGGAAGACAGAGAGCAACTTGGCCGTCACATTTTGGCGCCATTTTCGGACGCGCGCGCGCGTCCTCCATATTAGGATATTCGATCGAGGGAGACTGGGAAAGAGTGTTACACACACACACTTAGCGTACAGGGACAGCGCTGAAAAACGTCTGCGCATGCTCAACCGCGCGCGACCGAAGGCTGGGGACGACAACATGCACCTATTACAAAGTAAAGGGAAAATGGCGGCTGATTTGAAATTTTGAAGTCTGAGTCACGTTTTGTGGCAAAGTAAGGTGCCTGAAATTGAGTTAAGGTTTTGATTTTCAAAAGTTTGGGGTTTATTAATTTTACTAGTACATACCGTATGAACCTTAGACAGCTTTCTTTGAACCAAGGTTGAAAAATTACCCGGAACCGACGGTCGCGATCTTCCGACATCTGAAACGGTAATTTCAGTGACAGTCATTTGCGTAGGATAAGAGTTTTCCCGTAGTTTTGCCGCAAACAGTTATTTCAAACTCTTAGAGAATCCCCATTGATAACCAAGAAAGACATATTTTGAACACCGTGGTTTTAACACCGAGAATCAGACTATAATATGCTGCAAACACGAGTAACACACACCGAGGCATGGGCTGTCATGTGGCCGCGGGCATGTGGACAAGATCGATGGTGACTACTTTTGGACAAGGCATCCGATTCACCTTAGGGATACACGGACAGAGTTAGAAAGCAGAGACAAAACAGAACGATTTCTCGAACTACTGCTCGGTACGTTAACGGGACGACGGACGATTCAAGGGTCTCTTTAATTCTACTACCGCTAAGTGAAAATCTAGTTGGAATAATTAAACTACACATTCCAAATGCAAGACATTTGGACAACGCTACAGCTAAATCGTGAATATAAAGGATAGCCCAGTCCCTACGATCACACCTAGGTGAAAATGGCCTATTACAATGTATACAACTCCAATCAGGGTTCCGGAAGTCATTCTCTACCGAGACTGCCTTGATCCGTCTATTAGACCAGCTACTCTTTGACTTTGATGTGAATAAAGTTAGCGGCCTAGTTTTCGTGGATTATAAGAAAGCTTTTGACCTCATTGACCATGAAATAATGTTTAATAAGCTCCATCTCTATGGAATCCAGGGAAATGAACTTCATCTATTCCGGAGCTCTCTCTCCTATCGCACGCAGTATGTCAACATACAAATGTAAGCGGTGTAACTTCGTCTTCTAGGAAGGTCGAACTAGGAGTATCACAGGTTCCGTCCTAGGCTCTATATTGTTTCTCATATTTATCAATTATCTGCCGTGTCAAATCGAGCACTCCATGGTAGATATTTATGCAGATGATACTTCACTTAGCTGTTCAGCTGAAGTTTCGATCGGCGAAGAGCGTTTTGTTCGGGTCAGTTAAAAAGCAAGTTGTTCCCTCACTGGGATGAATTACCTCCTACAGTTTATCATAAATTGTGTGCAAAGCGCCACAGAGCATTTCAAAGGGAAAAAAGCGACAGTCTCCAGCTCCACGAAACGTCATTATGAATGAGAGTTGAATACTTTTGCCAGCTTTTAACAGGTGAGTTTAGTTTTTTCCTTCGCCCTTTTACTTGAATAAATCAAGGCTCAAAATATTGAGTCGAAGCTTTCAATTAATTCGGTGTACATGTAGTACTGCTTGAAGTGGTACTAAATTAATAGGAGCGTTCATTTTGTCAGCCTTTGTTTATATTGTTTATAAATTTATTATAATCTTTTTATATTTCAAAAGATAAGCCAACACTTCATCTTTGACTAGGAGATGAGACCCAGTTAATGCTCTGACTTCCCCTGCTAACTGATTTGATATTTCAAGGATAATCACAGAAGTTTCGATTTCATCGGTACAAAAGCAGTGGACTGGTACAAAATGTACTACAAGTACAATGGTTTCTGATGAGCCAAGCTAAGCTTATATATGTTGTACTACATTGTAGGTTGTGTAAAACAAACAGATCATACTACACAGCCTAATTTTATTTCGTCTTGTTTTTGCAAATATATATATATATATATATATATATCATCACCCCCAACGGCACAGAAACCTACATTGGACTATGCGACACCACATTTAAAGAACGATACCGCAACCACACATGCTCATTCAAATTAGAACAAGAGCCCATCTGGGCTTCCACTCGGGCCACATGAGATTGAAGATGTAATACACTTTCATTTGAAATCCTCTTAGTAATAACCAAAGGGAAGAATTATTAGCTGAATTTAGCAGTCTTTAGTGGCCGGTAGCGCGGTGACTTTCATTATCTGCTCCCCTAGTATATATGTAATTTAATAGTTTTGTTTTTCTCGTATGTTGACCTTTTAATTTAAACACTACTTATTCGTTTAACACACTGCATTTGAGCAGGCATATATTCATTGTTTTGAACCCGAGAATTAACCGTATACTATATACCGTACTTCATGGTCCCTTTCTTTAGTAGTGGGTTGTCGGTCAGGTGATTGTAAACTCTCATCATGAAAATGTATTCTGATGAATAGGGATCGGGTTGTCATGTAAGAAAGATGGCTCTTGAACAAACTGATAAGCTTCAGTAGTTTGGGTAGTCTCGGAACACTGGAGACCTTGGTCTTTCATTGTCTTCTTTTTTGTATTCTTGATTTTTTTTTTAAGTTTGAAAGTCGGATCTCAGCTTTATTATAACCGCTTCCAACTCGCCATTTTCAACTTCTAGGTCAATAATACGCGATGACAGCATCTTGATTTCGGTCTTGTGTATATTATCTTGCTGCACTAATTTGTCTTCCAAATGACTGAGTTTCGTTTTGATGTGACGAGAGTAAGAATTCATTACGCATATCAGTTAGGTCAGCCTCCATGTTACAAATCA
Organism: Actinernus sp. WN-2022; assembly: GCA_030867875.1. Taxonomy (NCBI): domain Eukaryota; kingdom Metazoa; phylum Cnidaria; class Anthozoa; order Actiniaria; family Actinernidae; genus Actinernus; species Actinernus sp. WN-2022. The sequence continues at coordinate 133,254,260 of JAOWCC010001634.1, read as the reverse complement.
AGGTCATTCGAGAGAGTTCTTATTGCGGGCTAACAACCTCGTGAAGAATCTCAAGAATTCCGTCTCTTCCGGTTTGAATTTGACTCATGTGTATGTTGCTTTTGGAGTTTCAACAATATGTTGATCCAAAACTACAGGCTGTTGGGGTTTTTCATTGACTTGTGAACTTGCAGGCTCTGTAATTTGTTTTGTTTTCTTAGTATAACATAAAGTGTTGAACATGTTCATATTCTCAAGCATGTCGCGCGTGACCTCTGTTTCTTCATTCATTAAGTTCTCTACTTTCATCTGTAATCTGGGAAACTCAATCTTTGCCCATGCCTTGGCACATAACTATTCCTGTTGTTAAGTAGACGTGGATGATTATAAGTAAAATCCTTCGACAGCTTGTACCGTTTCCGCTAGGTCAATATCCTCGCTGGAACGAAATAACTTGATCTCACTTTACTCTCTGATCCAACTTTCGGTAAATTTAAATCTCTGACAGTTTTTAAGAGACTCGTAATATTGGTCTTGAAGTGCCTTCACCCAAAATAAGATGTTCTCCTCGGATGTTTTAAATGCAGCACAGCGAGCTGATGGCTTATAGATTCCAATATCTATTTCTTCGAATTTTAGCTTTCCGGATCCTGGCCCCAGTTCACTGGCTTCAGGTCGTCGTACGTGTCGTATATAAAATCACTGGCCATCTGGGTAAAAAACGCGGTCCTTCGGCTCCGACAATAGCGCCAGTTGAAATATCCTGAGCCTGTTGGAAGGCTTTCGCACGAGTGAACATTAAACTGGGTCACATTAGAGAGAAAGTTCCTCGCGGGTCCGCCGCCATCTTGATTTACTGTATTAAATTATGTAAATAAATTAACCTGGCTTGTTGTGTGACCAGCACAGTGCAATCTGATTGGTGTGAATTTGACCTTTAACGCATGCGCAGAACGCTTGCTACACGGAATAAAAAAAATATAAAAAAAACGACTTGCATTTTTAGACTCGGTGCTGCCACAGGCAGCCCGGGTAAAAATACAAGAACGTGACTGAACTGAGCAAATACATATGGAACCTTAAAGACCAAAACATTGAGTACAAACTCAAATGGCGCAAAGTCAAACAATTTTTTTATTATATGTAAACCCAACATGGCCACTTTGAATAAGAAAAGCGAATTAATGTCCAATTGCAGACATTGCAAAAAAATCTTACTTAACACACCGATAACTTAACATCTTGACTGTAACGCGTGACTGTAACGCGTGACCGAACCATGCCGCTTAGGAATGCATTGTTCTGTATTATCTATGTATACCCCATATTTGTGATTTGTAATCAGTTTCACCTGAAGATCGATCGAGAGATCGTGAAACTCTGAGTTGTGATTAAAATGTTTTTACATCAACGTTAATCGTCCCATACCTACTCTTATATATATATATATATATATATATATTATCTGAAGAGGTTTTGTATTTGTGTGTCAGAGAGTGCTCAATACCATCGTGGTAGGGCAAGTATAATAAATGGATGAACGGACACAGTTAGGTTTTGACTTCGGTTTTTTTACATACAGGTCTGTTTCATACAGGTTTACAGAGTGAACCTGCACTCGTCAGTGTATAACCAAAAGTGATTCTACAAAGTACATTGCAACAGCATCGGTCTCTATTATCTTACGTTTCTTAGTAGGAATTTATCCTTATGCCTACATTTGCTAATTAACTCGTTTCTTTTGTTTAAAGTTGCCGACTTTGGTTTACATATTATGAAAAATTTCTCTGCTATGCATAAGCTACATCGTTTTGTTTTGTTTGTATAGTGGGGCACACGGTATAAGATTTTCCATTTGATCGCATAATCTAAATTATTGTCTTTTGTCTGCCAAATGTGTTTACTTAGTTCGGTTGCGTTCATTTTGGATTTGGATTTAAAAGATGCCTTGTGGTTAGCGTATCTGGATTTAAAATCTGTCGCTGTTAGTCCGACGTATGTTTCCTCGTTTTCTTCGCTCGTTACTGTGGCTTGGAATCTATATATATATACAAGCGAAGTGCAAAAACTTTGACCTCCCGCTCCTCAACTATATCACTATATCGGGTGCATTATGGGTAGGAGTAAAGTCATTAAAATGCAACTACAGCCGATATCCGCGCGCGTTTGCAAATCGTCTTATTGAAGACTTATGCACTTGATTTAAAGTTCAAGATTTCATCTAGAATACAACATTTTTACTCGGGACAGGCAGGACAGCTTAAATAAACCTGAGTATTTAAATGCACTCTATATATTTACTGTTAGATCGAATATTTGCAAAACAGAACATATCCCTGGTCGGTGGAAAGAGAACTGGAAATGATCATGCCGAAGTTTCAGGTTCGAAGCGTGAATTCAGAGCTATTTGTGAAGCTGTTAAGATATCTTCTGATGACCTAAAATGTCGAGATTACCCATGAAGAGGAGATATGATTACACCTGATCTGTGGGTTCAGGGCCAATATCAATTCGTTTGAAACTTTTACATTCTACATTTGTTGTCAGTGATTCTAAACCAAAACTGAGAGCGATGAAAAAATTCAGCTCGATATCAGCGCAGTTATTCCGTTCTCTGTCTTCTACTTCTGTGAAGACTGAACTGATCAGTGTTATTAGACTTTCTGATAACGTTTCAAAGAGCAGAATGAAAGGATTCATATGTACTGACCGGATGCACAGACTGCACAAGAGCCCGGCTTATAGTTGGAAAACGTATCAACAAATTAAAGCAAAATAAACACTTTATAGTGTAACGTAAGGAAACCTCTTACAGTTTGAACATCGAATCGTTTTCTTTAACTGTTGATTGTTGTGTAATGTTTATTTTTAGCTGATTCCGATGAGACGAAATTCACAATCTGAAAAAAAAAATGCTGTTGTTTGGAGCTGCAATATAATTACAAAATGAAACTTCGAAAATTAAATATTCAAAAGTTTGTCGCGGCTCGTTATCTACGAAATTAGGAAACTAGGATTCACAATAAATTCTGCTAACGTTTTTGGTTTAATGACGAAGCTATAATAAACAGTTTCGTCACAATTATGAGATTTAAATAGCATACAAAATACATTTTAAGAATTGAATGAAAGAAAACTGTGCAACAATAATAAGAACATTCAGCGATGCGAATCCAAGAATTATCGAACGTACCTTTCATAAAAGCTTTTACTAAAAAAATTATACCATAAAAAACAGGATCCCTCCGAACCTTGGATAAAACTGGATAAGAGAATTTCAAGAGGAATAACTAAGAGATTATTAGATTTTTTAGAATCGTTTAATACCATAAAATATGGCAATGATATGGGATACGTTAATTTCTATCCGTTTCTTAATCAAAATAATTAAATGTTTCATGAATTTGTTGTCAATAAATTTATGAAATTGTGTAAACCTTTAAGCTATTTTAATCTCTTCAATTTTCCGCGAAACAGTTTCAAAAATAGCGTTGAATTCTTGCTTCGCAGATGAAATTCGGCATGATAGTTCCGTCCGCGTTACGTTCTGCTAACGTAAACATTAATTTATAATATAAAATCAGTAAAAATATTTGTCCAAACAGAAAATAGAGAGTGCATTTACTTTACTTTAACCTTTCCTGCCTGTTTCGAGTAAAAGTGTTGTATTCTAGATAAATTTAAATCAACTACACAAGTCTTCGCTGTGATGATTTGCAAACGCGCGCGGATATTTGGCTGTAGTTGCATTTTAATGAACTTACTCCTACCCATAATGCACCCGATATATTAATATAGTTGAGGAGCGGGGGGTCAAAGTTTTTGCACTTCGCTGTATATATATATATATATATATATATACAGTCAATGCCAAAAAGGTTGTCCAGCAGAACATAATATAATACTTTAATATCCATTGTTTTGGCCTATTGTCTTGGTCTAGGCAATAGCCCAAAACAATGGATATTATAGTATTATATAATGTTCTACTGGACAACCTTTTTGGCATTGACTGTATATATATATATATATATATATATATATATACTGGTATATTATTTTCTGCTTTTTTGTCAAGAGTTTTGCTATCATGTCTAATTTCTAAGCAACCAAGTCCAGAATTGCTTTAAACATGAAAGTCAATGCAACAAGTTTTCTACCCTTTATAACATTTGGCTTTTGTTTCTTTTGATCATACAGGAACAGAAGAGAGTGACATTCCAGCTGCTTGTGCATAATTATATAGATGGGATACTAAACCAGCATATAATTCTACCGAGACAAATAATTATTACAGAACAATATATATAGCCTGTGTAGCAGTGCAAGGGAGGGAGAGGGGGACAGTGGAGCTCCTTGTGCTGCTATGCTGGCTAAGAAGAAGATTCACATTAGCTATAGTCCTGTTCAATAATACATTTAAGCAGTGGTGTCGGGAGGGAGAGGGGCAGTTGCCCCCCCCCCCCCCCCCCCCTCTGCCCAGTTTCAGAAGAGAGAGAGACATACATACATGTACATACATAGTCTTTATTTAAACACGGAGTCTCTTCATGTTACATGCTCTCCCAGGGAGCCGCGTATAAAGGTAAACATTACGATAATGAGTAAAAATATAAAAGCTAAAACTAACATATTAAAATGTTCTAATCGCTAATTAATATAATCATAAAATTTATTTACAGTTGACCTAAGTACCTCTTAAAATTGTATAGGTCTGGCTAGTTTTTGGCTGCAGCTGGTAAGCTATTCCAGAGAACGGCCCCCTGATACTGAAAGCTGTGTTTACCAGCTTCAGTCTGGACGTTTTATGAAAATATTATGTGCTGAATTTCTTAAACTATGGGAGTGTACAGTGTTTGAATTTGCAAATAGTTTATGCAAATAGTATGGTTAAGTCCCGTTTAATGTTTTAAACATTAAAGTTGCAAGTTGTTTGCATCTTCTGTTCTCAACATTGTCCCATTTACGCTCATCCAGTAGCCCAGATGACGGTTCATCATAATTAGAAAAGGTAATCACTCTGGTAGCTCTATTTTGGAGCTTTTGAAGGTGATCCAATAGCCCTTTACCACACGAGGTTCCCCATACTGCACTACAGTAATCGAGATATGGTAGTACGAGGGAATTGTACATAGTATTTAAAGTTTCAAATGGTATAAGGCTTCTAACTCGTTTTAAAGCTCCAAACCCTCCTAAAATTTTCTTAGAAATTTTATCCACCCGTTGTTTCCATGTTAGGGACTCATCAATCTCAGCTCCAAGATATTTGTAAGTTTGTTCTCTCTTTAAGGGTTTGTGATCAACTTTGATTATGAAATTATGTTCAAGGTGTCTTATTTTATGCCGACTTGCAACTATCATAAACATAGTTTTTACTATATTTAAACTAAGTTTATTTGCCTTTAACCGTATGTGCACCTTATTCAAGTCATGGTTCATTTGTTGCTCTAGAACATTTGGGTCTGCATCAGCTACTGTAAGGCTTACTTTCTTACATACATTCTTACTTCTGAGAATAGATCACAAGAGGGGAGATCATTAATATAAGTTATAAAGAAAAGACAGAAGTCATCAATGAAAATGTCTCAGAATTCATCTCACCCCCCCCCCCCCCCCCAGTTTCCCCCAATTTTAAGGGCCTCCCTATGCCCCAGCATTTAAGCATTAATTAGCTTTTCTATAATCCAGGTTGATTTGTCCTATGAAATAATTACGGTACATACATTGTACATGTAAAACAAATTGTTTTTATTGTTGCCATTTATATTAAATTAGATAATTTAAATATTTCCACATGTGTAATGTAGGTGCACAGAATCAACTAATGCACACTTATCAGCAGCTTCCCCAGGGGTAGACCCCGGGACGATCAAGAGGATTGCAAAAAGGGTGGAACAAACTTCACGATTTTCCCCAGGGGTGGGGAAATGTTATTAGTCAAAGTCCCCTGGGTCACGTTTTCCTTAAACAGAAAATCCCTCTTATGTGAGATTATAATCTTACAAATTCCCCCTCGCTTATCTTGGAACTTCAAACAAAGTCAAGCATTTTCCCCTACCCAGGGGCAAAACTTACATTCAATCCCCTTTTATTCCCCAACTTATCCCCCTGATCGGCCTGGGAGTCTATCCCTGGAGGAAGCTGCTAATAAGTGCATAAGAAAGGTATTTTGAAAAGAAATTATTTGCTTAAAAAGTTGTGAATAGCTCTGCTTTCCTCTCATTTGTCGCACTAGCCGACCTCAAGATTTTTTAGCTGGCTTTCCAGTGGTATCCCCTGTAGCACCACCGTGACCTCTCTTGCTGGGCTGGTAATTATTCTGTCATCTGTTAAAATAATTAAATGAATAAAAATTGAGGTAATAGCTGACATATAGTGACAGTTAAATAACAGTACAATGCCACTTTGCTCAGTATAATTCCTTTTCTCAAATTTTCATACAAACCTAAACTGAACCCCCAAAATTAAATTATTTTTTATTTCAACCCAAAATCATTCATAGAACGAGTCTAAATACACCTGAATTATAATGAAGAATTTAGCGAAGTTTTCAAGTATCTTTTTAAGTGGCACTGCAGCGGCGTTGTATTATTCAGTTTAGTCTAATCGCCAAAATTTTCCCAAATTCAAGTCAAAAATTCAGATCGAAGATAGGTGGCGCTTAGAGGCGCTTTTACACAGTTTTAATCAAACACATTTGGGGAATGATTTCCCAACTTTAGAGGAAGATTCGTCGATGGGTTTTGTCAAAGTTTCCAAGTCTCTAATGCGTGCTTTTAAGAATCTCATTCACATTGACAAGTAATAATTTAATTTCCACCGTAAAATATTGGGCTAAAAGTACTATAAACACCACCAAAATGACTCAATGATCAATATAAATCGATAAACCGATACTTCTAATTTCTATTCATGTTAAAATATGTGACGAAACGTAGAAGAAAAACTCATGATCAGCGTTTGACTTACCGCCAAAATGACACTTTCCACAGTTGATTCGCCGCCATCTTGAAAACTTGACTTTTTGGAAAAAATAATGATTTGCGGTCGTAGCGCCAGCACCACCTGCTTAGCGTATTATTATATAAGATACAAAAAAATCACACGTATCATGTGTATCACTCGTATCAGGCGTATCAGAGGTATCACGCGTATCAGACGTGTATCAGACGTATCAGGGTTATCAGACATGTGTATCACGCATATCAAACGTATCGTGTATTAGGTGTATTATCTGACGTGTCTCGTTTATCAGACGTGTCAGGGGTGTCACGTTTATCAGACATGTCAGGGGTATCAGTGGTATCTTTGGTTGTGAGGTTCGTTATTCGGAGGCGGTATTCTGCAGTTACTCCGTTTCAACAAACGAAGTCAACTCCCCGGGGCACCCGTGCATGACAGCTTTATCCAGCACTTGTACGGGCTAGCGGATGACTGAGTATGGTACTCTTAAGAATTAATTAATTCGTGATAGAATAATCGTTGATGTTTTAAACGATGCTCTCTCTGGCCGCCTCCAGTCAAAGGCAAAACTCACTTTAGAGGATGCAGTACAGCTTAGCCGCCAGGCTGAAGCTAAGCAACAGAATCGTGAAGTGTTCCGTGAGAGCACCAAGTCTAATGAAGTTGACTATGTTAAACAACAAACTCCCCCAGTCGTTATACACAAAGACGAGCACCACAGAAAAATGAGAAATGTCAGTGGTGTGGCCGTCAACGCAATGAGCGTGAAGCATGTCCTGCTAAAGATTTACATTGCAAAAAATGTCATTTCCAGTCAGTGTGCCGCAGTCAAGGGCAAGTTAATGAAGTGGAAATCCCTGAGGAGGTTGAAATTGTGATATACCTAGGTGAAATCCAGGGGGAGGGAGAGTACTGGAGTGCCCAGATTGGAGTTAATGGCCACAAGTTAGACACTGGTGCGGTAGTATCTCATTGTAATTTGTGACAAAGTACCTTGGCTAAAACATCAAGCCCTAGACAAGCCGAAACAAAGCCTACATGGGCCTGGGGGGACAAAACTCACAATTTTGGGAACATTTCAGGCCACCCTGAGTTATCGTCAAAATAGAGTGGATGAGATGGTGTATGTTATTCAGAATCAGTCCTGTTCTTTGCTAAGCAGAAAGGCATGCGTTTGGCTAGGGCTCCAGTTAGTCAGACTTGGAGATGTTAATTAAACAAATCCTACGCCAGCCAACATTAGAGTGTTATTTAAAGGACTAGGCAAACTGAATACCATATACCACCCCATGATGATGTAAATCATGTTGTATGACCCGATACCCCATCCCCTAGTGCCAAAGGTCAAAACCGAAATTGAATCAATGTTACATCTCGCCTGTAACTGTGCCAACCAAATGGTGCTCTGGCATTGTCCCTGTACCAAAGCCTAACGGCAATGTGCGCATATGTGTGGACCTAACCCACCTTAATAAGGCAGTGCGACGTGAAATTCACCCGATGCCTTCGGTAGATGAGTCTGGCAAAACTCGGACAGGGGAAGATTTTCAGCAAATTAGATACAAATAGTGGGTTTTGGCAGGTGTCCCTTTAGGAGGAATTGTTGTTGTACCGAATACTACAGTTCTCCTTGTTCTAAAAAAAAATAATACACTTTCGAGTTCTTGAAAAGCTGCTAAATGCACTCGCGTTCCGCTCGTGCATCCGCAGTTTTTCAAGACCTCGAGCGTGCATTATTTTGTTATAGAACAAGGAGAACCATATTTTATTTGTTAAATATAGTACGTCTAGGTGGCTTTAATTGCGACGCTTCAAGAGCGTTTTGCCAAAATGACACATCGAACCTTTATCGAGACCTTAAGCTTGCCCGAACTCTACAAACATATAAGCTTATAAGCTACTCTAACAGGGGTGAATCCAGGGGTGGTGAAGGGGGTGGCTAGCCACCCCCCATTTAGAATGGCAAAAATATCTGTAAAGTTGGAGTGATCAAATACAGCTGGTGAGCACTTTTTCTTGGATTAATAAAGTTTCGCATTATTTATTAAGCATACCCCTGATGCAGATTATCAAGGCTGCTGCCTCCATTGTCTCAACTTAGTTATTTGCCATGCATGCCAAATCTCATCAGTTCAAAATATGATGGATTCTTGTCAGGAACTGTTCAAGTTCGTTGACAATTCACCTAAGTGACAACATTTCCTAGAAGCCATAATCGATGCGCTTTCGCCCGAGAAAAAGAAGCGCAAGCTGAAGAATTTGTAGAAGGCGCGTTGGTTGAAAGGCACTCCACATTTGAAACTATATTTGACTTGTATGAATACATCGTGGTAACTTTAAACAACATATGTGATCCCACAGAAGATGATCGCGTCTGGACTAGAGTTGGGATGCCAATACGAAATCTAAGGCCAATGGACTGCGCCACACCATGATATGACTAACTTTGGTCACATCGTGAGCTTCGTCTGCGCAAAGGAGAAGTTGGAACCAATGAGGCCACTTGTTACTGCGCTTCAAGGCAGACTCGTAGAAGTTTACTTCGGTTTCATGAAAATCATCGAAGAATTTGTTATGCAGATATCCGTAATGAGATCGATGCGTGGTATCAACGCATGTATACAAAAGCTTTGACTCTACCAGAACTGGTAGGTTCAACTGAACAAAGGCCAATAATTTGAAGTATAGTAGACAACGTAACAAAAATAAGTGCCCTGCAGGTCCAGTTCCTGAATACTGGAAGAGGACGGTAGCGATCCCATTTCTGGATGTTATTTGTGAGGAACTAAGGAGTCGACTCAGCGAAGGAAAGAGAGCTCGTTAATTATTGCGCCTAGTATTACTGGAAAGCTATAATATTAATATATTTTTTTATTTAGAGGGTAACAGCCACCCCCCTTTTAAAAACCTGGATCCGCCTCTGTCTAAACTGTTTCTTTCTACATTGTACTATAGAACGTTATGTAAATATCGTGAATAAGATTAAGAGAGTTTAATCACGAACTACAGTATTTTTTCTTTGATTCAATACCATTTTTCAGACATCTATTCGGTCGAAGAAGTCATAAAGTCGATCACTAATTCACCGAAAATATATTTGCTCGTCTCGAGAGAAAGCTCAAATTTTGACAAATGGCACCATGCACACAAGTAAGATGAACTCACCGATTTATTTACTAAGTTTACTCCGTTATTACAAATACTATAATACTACTTATAATTGGGCAGGAAAAAGGAAATTAAAAAAAAGAATGAGAGGGGAATATCCAAAACCACCCAAGGCACCATTCGAGGGATATTCCCCAGCTAAGACTAAGTATAATATAATATTACTATTTACAATATACTCACTGATCCCATAAATAACTTTACAAATTATTTGTGGTGTAGGACTATTAAAAATAAAATAAAAGGTAAAACCATTGCAAAATCTCCTTATTTAAAAATGACATAACCTTATGTTTAAAGCTAGATAAGCTTATGGCCTCTCTTATATTATCTGGTAAACATTCGTTCTACTATAAACATGATTCAGGTCAAGCGAGTCAGATCATTACTTCTTAGGTGGTAATTTACCTTTCGATCTTTGCAGAAAGATAGCTTATGTCAATGTCAATATTATAATGTTCATTAATTAAATTAAATAAAAATACCACGTCCCTTGTGAATCTCCTATCAGTTAAGCTCTGTAAGTTTAGCTTACTTAATCTGGTGTTATAGTCATCGTTAGATGTAAGGATGAATTTGGTTACTCTCCTCTGTACGGCTTCTAATCTGTTAATATTTCGTTGTGTGAATGGGTTCCATGTTTCACATGAATACTCCATTAAGGGCCTAATAAGACTACAATATAGAGTTCTTAAAGTAGCGATGTCCTTTAGTTCCTTACGTGTTCTCTTCACTAGACCAAGCACTTTATTGGCCTTTGCTGTTATGGAATCTATATGTGTATTCCATGATAGATCAGAGGTAGTAATTACCCCTAAATCCTTATACTGTTGTACACTTTCTAATGTTTGTCCATTTATATGATAATAATAATAATAATGCATAAACCGATTAACTTTTCCCAGTGATGAAATGCTTGTAAAATCCTCATTTTCTTGATTTTTGGATCGGACCTTTGCACAACCTGAATTCACAAATCTCTGCAAAGCCCGTTTCGAAAGCCGGCAGCGCGTCTGTTAAAATATTGCAGATGAAAATTAGCCAATCACATATCATTGCGAGAAAATTGGCGGTTGTTGTAAAAAAAAGGATAGATGCACGGTAGCATATCAGCTATTTGTTAAATTAATTACTACATATATTGAAAAGTGAAACGGTAAATATTGCAATTTTTAATTACTATGTGGAGAGGGCACATATAAAGATTACACGTTTACTTTTTATTTCTTGTATCTTTCAGTATTTTAATTTTCGTTTTAATGAAATGTGTAAATTTGTAAACGGTCCCTGTACTGAATGTATTGGCCGAGAAGACAGACATTCATTTCATTCTTATCACACTATTCATACTGGAAGGTATTAATTTGCAGAACATGGAATTAAAATGTTAAGTATACTCTTCCAGTAGTTAGCCTTCCTCCGCTATTTTTATACAGTTAATAAACTTCATAATAACTATTGTTTTCTTTTAATTTTCTTTTTAATGAAATATGAAAATTCGAAACATTGGTTTTAGCGGAGAAGACAGACAATAATTCGAAACTTCTCATTTCATTTCATACTGTTCATGTATATTGGAAGGTGTTATATTCGGAAAATGTAATTTAAAAAATTATTATACCCTTCCATTTTTAACAAAGACTCCACAGTCCCTATTGTATATTCACCAGTCCTGCTGCCCTAACTTTTATGATGCTCAAACGATAACAGGCGGTCTTTTCTCTTACAAGCAAATCTTTATGTACTTGCAGTCAATTAACGTTATCAGTTATTGATTCCGAATCCAACTTCTAAATTTGTTCTGCCAAAAAAAGGTGTTGTAGTTTATTGTTTGTCCATGTTAATAATAATAATCAGGTTCTGGTTTCCGCTTCATGCTCTACTCGAGCTATTTGCCCGATATTTACTTTTCTTCTCCACACCAGACATGCGCATGAGCACCTCCACCAGCTTGCTGCAATTTCCTTAAATTTCCTCCTGAAGCTTTTGATAAAAATGAAATAAATAAATGGATTGACCGCAGAATTAAAAAGTTGCACTAAGAATTGCGTTCCAGAGAGTGCCTTCCATGTGGGCATTTTAAAGAAATTCCCCATAATGAACGACACATAATTTATTCCCCAGCACAAAATGAAGATAACACTGACCATAATGATCATCTTGATGACCTTTGTGTGTTTCTTGTTCCTTGCAACTTGCACAGCCGCCTGTAGTCCTTGAAGGTTACATCTCCTCAGCGTTTTGATGACTTTGAAATACAGAATAAACATGACAACTGAAGGGATCAAAAAAGTGTGAGCTGTTGTCACTGTAGAATAAATCACGGGGGAGAACCATTTGTGGGCTACAGTGCCACAAGAACCACCATCTATGTAACCAATTGCGACAATGTCAGGGCTACAAATTACTACACCAACGAACCAGCAAAGAGGAACGATACACTTTAGTCTTCGTGTAGTCACCCCTCCACGGCTTGATAGAGGATGGACAACAGCCATGAAACGCTCAAATGCTGTCACCGTAAATAGAAATGCTGAAATAGAGACAAAGAGCCAGAAGGTTCCAGCTAATTTATAGAGAATGTGTCCTGCTAGAGTTGAATTTGTTTGTTTGACAATTGCATGGAGTAGTTCTGAAGGTCTCGTTTGCGAATCGCTTGTCACTGTAGCAACTGCCAGGCCAAAAACGCTGGTAAGAATATCCAAGATGGCTATGTTAAGAAGAAGATAGTTCATTGGAGTTCTCATGGACTCGGTACGTAGGATAATATGGCAAACACAAGAGTTGCTTATGATTGAAGTTATTGCGAAAAGGAGGCATGAAACTGTCACATAAAACGTTTCGCTAAAGACGAAGAAAGGAGACATGAAGCTCTCACATAAATAGTGTCGACAAAGTCAAAGAGAGGACTGGCTTTCTTGATAGATTTTCGCGAGGTTGAAAATGCAAAAAAGGTCAACTCTCAAACACATACAACAGATTGAGAATAATTTTTTTATATCAAGACTTCAGATACGTCAGTCGTCTTAAATTCAGTAATATGATTGATAAGTATAATAAATATTAAATTGGACTAACAACTGCTGGGTAAATAGCAGGGAAGGCAAAACAGTTACAAAAAAAAAACTTTTTTACATGATTTCTTCAGGATGTGAAACCCCGTGTTTACTTTTTCCAATCTAATTTCTAATTAAGCAATATAACACGCTTTCCATGTATTTGTTCTCTTATATAAACACGCGGGATATGTTGGGAGAACAAAGAAAAACGAAAAGAAAAACGAGTGATTTTTTAGTTTTTCTGCGTTCTCCCAACATATCCCGCGTGTTTATATAAGAGAACAAAGACAGGAAAAACCCGAGACATAAATCTTACGCACGCACGATCAGAAGATCAATTCTCCTAACTGTAACAGTCGTCAGAAATCGACCGACGGTGAGTTTGCACAGCGCGGGAAATCCCCCAAGGCAGAATTGAGAGAAACATAGGTATGCTCTCTGCTTCAACATTCTCCAAAAAGAATAACTCAAAATTCAAGACATTTCCCGGAAATTTAAGGCATAACGCATTCAAGGAGTAGAGGACTTGAACTGGGTGTTTTTGTCGCTGAATGTACACGAGGAAACATGATTCCCCTGACCCTGTTGAACTTTAATTTGAAGCAGGTTTTAGTTGAATGAACTTCTATTTTCGCCAAATTCAATGGAAAGATCTAGCTCTTGGAACTTTAGCTTCCTTCCAATGAGATGAGGCTAAGAGTGCAAGGTAAGAGCGAAAAGCTCATTTTGTTCTGTGAAAAATGAAGCTTTCGTTTGGCTGTTTATGCTAAGAAGAGTATGAACACACAAGAGACAACAACGTATTTGTAATTGGATTTCGCAATGTTCCAGTTATTGTTAATTGACACGGTAACGCAATTCCTGTCAAACCGGTTTTTTTCTTGATTATAATATTGCACGTGCTGGAGAAAAACTGTAGAACGAACTACGACTCTGAACGAGAAGCATATTGCTACAAGCTACACATGATTACAATAAAACGTTTATAAAATGGCGCCCGATGTGGGGCACTCAGTATGAGTAGCCTGCGATACGACGACCATTGGAATCATGACCGACAAGGATAAATTCGACCGACTGAAAGCGATAAGACGAGGGCATCGAGGTGTAGCAACGAAACTCATACGAGAAGTAAACGACATACTGGAAGTCGAAGACAACGCAACTGATCACTTGAAACTCCGAATCGACGTAATTAGCCAACTCCTTAATGGAAAATCGAAAACCCTCGAAGGAATTAATCAAGAAATATTATCATTGTGTCAGTTGGAAGATATCGAAAGTGAAATCGAGGAATCCGAAGAAGTGTTGGCTAGGATCATCGAGTTCATAAAGAAAATAGAAGATGCAACATCACCCTGAAGCGAAGCCGCAAATAATATCGAAAGCCTAGCCTGAATTTCAGCCGTCTCCTCTGGTTCGTTCCTCCCGAGAGAGACGTCTGAATCCAATAGCCGATAATGCCGTCCAGTGACGTCACTACCAGAAAACCTTGTAGTGATTTTTGATTGGTTCATATTCTATAATTTCGCATAATTATCATAATTATCAGCCGAGAAGACGGCAGGATTCACTTTGGACTCGCGATTGTTGATCGTTGAGTTTCGGTGGAGTGATTGTCTTTGGCAAAGACCTTGAATTCGTAAGGAAAACATCTGGAAATGGATTGAAAGTTTCCTGCACAATAACCGGCCGACTAACCTGTAAACATGTACATTTTATCGCGTCGCGTCCGCGGGGTTGTTGACAATCGCTTATTTGTTCACACTCGCAGTGGTAAAGAATGTCGCTACTCTCTTCAAGGAACTGTTATTTCCCGTAAAAGAGTCTTCGTATTTCTTCGAAAATTCTCCATTATCCTTTCATGTTTTTCTACTTTTCTGTTGCATCATTTACATAGGTAATATCTCGTAGCTGTGTCGATTCGAACGGCAGATCGCGAGACATGTACAAAGATCAACGGAAAGACAAAGATCAACTGTACTTTGCCTCCAAATATGATTTAACGATGCGTTGCTTCGGAAAGGCTTTCACAACATAAGAGGCACTTGAGAAGCAAATGGGATGGAGATATATAATATAGGTAAGGCTTTTATTTTGGTGGGCATAATCTCAAATAAATATTTCTCACGAACTCTTACTACCGCCGTGACAGTTTTATTTGCATAAATTAAATTGTTAATCCGCCTTGACGTCACTGGACGGCATTATCGGCTATTGGATTCAGACGTCTCTCTCGGGAGGAACGAACCAGAGGAGACGGCTGATGTTCAGGCTATCGAAAGCCGAGCTAATTCTGAATTTGACCAGTGGAACGCCCCATCCCGCCGACCATTTATGAATCAAGTAAAGGCGAGATTACCAAAGTTAACTTTACCGAAGTTTCGAGGAGATGTTACAAATTGGACATCGTTTTGGGATTCCTTCAGTTCCGCAGTACACCTTAATACAAGCATCTCCAAAATCGATAAGTTCAACTATTTGAACTCTCTTCTGGAAGGAGCCGCGAGTAGAGCAATTCAAGGATTGAATCTAACCGACGCCAATTATAGTTCAGCGATAGAGATTTTGCATGAGCGATTTGGAAAGCCGCAGCATATCATTTCCGCTCACATGGATGAGCTGATGAAAATACAAGCGTGTACCAGCGATCGAGCTTCATCTCTGCGATACGTGTACGACAAGATCAGTGTCCATGTGAGGGGCTTAGAATCTATAGGCGTTTCATCTTCAAGGAGTAGTATGGAAGTTTGTTAATCCCAATTGTGATGTCAAAATTACCAAAAGAAATACGCCTACAAATCGCTCGACAATCTACCAATGAAGTTTGGAGGATAGAAAAATTGCTCCAGACCATCAAGAAGGAAATAGAAGCTAGAGAAGCGAGCGAAGGGGTCAAAATTCACGAGAGTCGTAAAGCGCAAGCGCCTTCGAGCAACACAAAGGCTATCCCAAACGCGAGTGCTTTAGTTACGAGAGAGAACAACAAGCTCCATATTCAGTGCGTGTACTGCAGTGGTGATCACTACTCTGCCTCATGTGAAACGATCAAACATACGGAGAATCGCAAGGATATATTAATGAAGGATAGACGCTGCTTTCGTTGTCTTAGACTGGGGCATCGATTAAAGGAGTGCAAAAGTTCAAGAAATTGTCGGCTTTGCAGTCAAAGGCACCACCAATCTATTTGTGCACGTATGACTAATCCAGAACACAACACTGATACTTCGGCGGAAAGCTCAAGTAACGCCCTAAGCGAGAGGCATGTCAACGGCACAACGACAACTACAACAGCAAGAAATAAAGAATCCGTGCTGCTACAAACCGCAAAGGCCACTGCAATTAATTGTTTCAAATTCAACCACCGTAAGAATTCTGTTTGACAATGGCAGTCAGCGTTCGTATGTGACAAACAACCTAAGCCACAGATTTAATTTGAAACCTGTGAAATCAGAGACGCTGCACGATTACCGGATACCTTCGCGGGTCTCTTTCGTTAATAATTTTGTACGCGCGTTGTTTTAAAGAAAACTATAGATACCTCTATAAAGCTTATGAAGTGCAGAATACACTGAATGGATTTGTTTAAAAAAATATTCAATTGTAAAGCAATGCTAAGCCAACAAACGCAAAACTGACAAGGTTTATAAAAGTGAATTAGCAGCCTTCGGGTTAACGCATAAGGACAATTCAACTGCACAATGTCAATCAGCATATGACAGCCTAAAAAAACCGTGTGAGCATTTGTTAATATTTTACTTCATTCAAATGCAATTCATTCCTAAAGTTTTAGTCTTCAATAATGTCCGAGTCACATTACGGGGAATACTCTACGAGGAAAAATACTTTGAATATTGCTAAACGCTCACGCCCTTTTCTTTGTCAGTAACTTATCTGTCTTTTGGCCGAGTTTGATCAAAATCTGGAAACTCTGCATACCCTATTAATTCATTCAAAGAGAGGGGATACGAAGAAAAACCTAATCGGAGATTTGGCGTGTAAAGTTTTGTAAACATTTCACACCTCATCAAAGCAAATGCCAATACTTCGAACCAACTAGCCAATGACTACGCAAGGACTCCTGGAGCTTCAAAGCAGTAGTGAAATTCGCGGGAAATTGGTAAATAGGTCATATTTCATAAGAACCCTTTCGCTCTCACGACATCTCAACAGTTTCGCTGAGTTCGAGAGCCGATAAGTTTCATTCCCAAAGTTCCACAACAACTGCAAGTTGATGTCCTCTCAAGCTCACGATTGAGAAGTCGAGGATTGACAACGTCCCAGGAGTGAAACTCGTATCTGAATCAGTCATCGCCGCTCGTGTCCTTAGTCTCTTCAAATGACTTGCTGGTTCCTGGTAAGACAAACGACAGTTTAAGCCTGCTAGCGCTGCTTATATTTGGAGTTGCCCTGAAGTTGAACGTTGTTCTTCGCTGCCTTTCGCACGTTCTTCGGTCACGAAGAGATCATTCCTAAAGTTAACAGCAAATATTTTTGACCCGCTAGGATTTCTTAGTCCCTTTGTCATTAAGATGAAAGTTATGTTTCAAAATCTCTGCAAGGAAGGTATCGATTGGGACGTGGAACTCCAGGGTAGTATTCGATCGAAGTGGAACTCTGTCCTGTCCGAGCTTGACATTTTGAACAATGTACGAATTCCAAGATGTTATTTCCAGCTGAAATTGAAGCCGACAAACATTCAATTACGGATTTAGCGATGCCTCGGAAACCGCATACGCCGCAGTTGTCTATCTGAGATCGACATAAATAAAAAAAAACTCTTAAACGAACTTGGGGAAAGTCTAATGGACGACACTGAAGTGAGAATGATTGCGTCGAAAACAAGGGTTGCTCCACTGAAAAGGCAAACAATTCCTCGCCTGGAATTGCTAGGAGCACTGAAATATACTAGCTAGACTAGTAAACGCTGTGCAGCAATGTCTCTCGACGAACCAAGAAATCGACACTTGTAATTGGAGCGATTCGAAGACAGTTTTGTGCTGGATCACGAATAAAAAACCGTGGAAACAGTATGTACAGCACAGAGTGCGAGACATTCGTCAGTTGACATCGAAGGAATCTTGTCACCAACACGTTGTGGTTGAATGGCCCACAGTTTCTCACCGAAACTCATGAGAACGAAGAAATGAAGAAAATCGGCAAACAACTGCCAACAGTGACACACTCGCTGGTGAACTTAGGCGCGAAATCAGCCGAATTAAAATCTTAAGGAGATTATTGACTGTGATTGTTTCAGCAATTTAACAAGGCTACTACGAGTTACGGCGTATGTGTTGAGATTTGTAAACAAAGTCAAGCAGTCGATGCGAGGAAGAAAAGTTACACAAACTACGGAAATGAAAGAACTGACTGCTCACGAAGTCACTGCTGCAGAAACGCTTTGGATCAAGACACTACCCTTACCAAAATCGGGTACACAAAAGTATACCTCACCTGTACCTAAGGTATACCCCAAATGTACCTATGTGAGATTAGGTACAATCTAGGTATACCAAGAATGGACCTCAATGTTTTAGTGGAGTGTTTGAGGTATACTTAAGGCACACTCCACTGTACTCCAAATGTACCTTAAATACTCTTGGATAAACCTCAAGGAATGGGGTACACTTGAGGTACACTTTACATGTACCCCAAATGTAAATCTCCATACTCCTGCATAAACCTCAAGGAATGGGTACACTTGAGGTACACTTCACATGTACCCCAAATTTACCTCTCCATAGTCCTGCATAAACCTCAAGGAATGGATACACTTCAGGTACACTTCACATGTACTTTAATTACTTCTGGAGAATCAGATAATTTTATATATTTTTACATGGCTAAAGTGAAAAATCTGCACCGAAAAAAAGTGGTCGGTAAAACTGTGTCGGTAAGTGGTTGGTAAGTGGTCGGTAAGTGGTTGGTAACATAATTGCCACTAAAATACGCATGACAAAACATATGACAAAAAGCCACTGAAACATATGACAGACAAACCACTGAAACGTATATGACAGAAAAACATATGATCATGGTGTTTATAAATTCACTTATTCAGTGCATAAATTACGACACAACATATTTCAGACAGATAAGTAATATTTATTAATCAAAATTAAATTGATTTCATAATATTCTTTCTTTAAATTAATTTATTCATGACTGCATGAGTTAAAGCAGGGTTAAAGAATAAAAATATTTCACGATTGAGATATCGATTTTAGCCATCATCGACCACAGGCTACTCAAGCGTAAGGTTTTGATTGACCGTTTATTTTACAAGATGACTGGGAATTTATAGTTTTTAGAAATTGCAATAATTCTGTAAATATTGAAATAAAAGAAATTAGACTTTACTTGTGTGTTAATATGTTGTGTCTGTGTGCAATTTCAGCGCATTCGGGTGATTATTTCTTCCTAATCAAAAACCTTACGCTCGGGTAGCCTGTGTATCGACAATACCTTGGATGTGCCCGCATGTTTCAACAGTTGGTCAGCAGTAACCACATCAAAACAAGATGGCCTAAACGTAGCGAACTGGCGTCTTGAAGTTAAACCATTTGATGACTAGTTCTTCTTATTCTCGTGCCATCAAAACCTTTTCCTTTC
Source organism: Actinernus sp. WN-2022 (assembly GCA_030867875.1). Classification (NCBI taxonomy): domain Eukaryota; kingdom Metazoa; phylum Cnidaria; class Anthozoa; order Actiniaria; family Actinernidae; genus Actinernus; species Actinernus sp. WN-2022. The sequence continues at coordinate 133,234,479 of JAOWCC010001634.1, read as the reverse complement.
TGGATAAGCAGGCATTTAGGAAAAGAGGAGTGCTTTCCCGACTTTTTTAATCAAGGAAACCGTTCAAAGGTGGCTCAAAGATGCATCCGAAATTGAACACCGAGTATTTTTGAAATGTCACTGTCAGCATCATAACCAATCAGATTACCGGAACAGAATGTGAAGTCGTTAAATTTCCAACGGTCTTTGCTCAGGAGGGATATGTTCAACAAATATCCGCAACCATATCAGACGTGCGTTCTTCTTCTTTATTGGAATCCTCAGGATATTACTCGCATATTTAAGGTAAATTGCTTGTGAATTAATTGTGTTTTGTGATCATGGATGTAGAGCAAAACCTTTGGACTTTGGTAATTTTTACATCATAATTTCTTGAACATGTTCATCGCCTAGTTGTACCTCTGATCTGTGCATGATCACGAGCTAGTCTCGATCAGTTGCTTTGGATTAAGTACATTTGTACATGTACCATGATGTACCATGTAGTGATATACACACGCACTTAATTTATATATAATTTTGTGTTATCATGCAGTTGATTAAAAGAAATTTCGGAGCCGTATTATTTCTACCTCAAATCTGATCTGCACTCGATCTGATTGATTTTTTACTGCCACTTAGAAACACATACATGTAGGTCTACCATACATGCAATAACACCATGGCAAACTAGATATACATTTAATGTTTATTTAGCTTTTTCAAATTAAGGAGCAACTAGCAAATACAACACCACTTATATAATTAGTTCTAAAAACCTAACCCCCATGGCCAAATAAAAAACCCTAACCATTTAAAACCTAAAATCGTTCATATAACGAGTGTAAATAAACCTGAACTATAATGGAGAATTTAACAAAGTTTTCAAGTCATCTTTTTAAGTGGCACTGAAGTGGCATTGTGTTCTGCAGTTTAGCCATTACATGTATAGGGCTGGAATCATTCAACATTTAAGAAATAGAAAACATTTCCCGTGTTTCTATAGAGTTATAGAAACACGAGTGGGAGTTTGGGAGAACGAGAAATGCCAGTGGGAACACGAGCCCGAAGGGCGAGTGTTTCCACAGCTATTTCGAGTTCTTCCAAACTTCCACAAGTGTTTCTATAACTCTATAGAAACAAGAGGAAAATGTTTTCTATTTCCTTTATAAAATAAACAAATAAAAGCACCGAAACGCTCGCTTAATTTGATAATCAAAACGTAAATTCTCACAACTAGCTCAAGCGCACGCTCAACTGACTATGTTTCTATGGAGTTCTAGAAACACGGCTTACAGCCAATCAGAGCGCGCGTACTATCGAAACTATTTTATAAAGATATGTACTCATTCGACACAACTATTCAACATGCTTTGTAACCAGGCTCACTGGTTTATGATGGTTTTGAGGTACCAAATCAAATTATTTAGTTTCTTATTTTTATTCCAAGTATCTTACAGACTGCCAACATATTGCGTTGCAGAACAGAAGCATAATTTTTCTCAGAATGATTGTGTCGAATCAGTATGTCAAATAATAATTATTATTATCTATCTCTATGCATGTCATACTGAAATCAGTTGCAAGACAATGGTATGGTTTTAGTTTTTCAATACAATTTGAACCATGTTATTTTTTTTGTATTGATGAATTTCAGCACAAAGTAACCGGTTATTTTCTAGTGTATAAAATATATATAATGCACTTATCAATTGAAACCCATGCCTGGTTGGTAATCTATAGAGTATACGTTTGTTTCTTGTAGAACAATAAAGCAAACAGATGAAACTGAAGAATGCTGATTCCATGGAGAGCAAGACAAGGCACTATTATGCAGCTGAGTCCAATGTTATTGAAACATCCAAAAACAAAAGTTAAAGTCAATATTATTACAAATCAAATTGTGGTTATAGTTTCAGTTGGACTATTTGTGAATCAGACTAAATTTTTATACTGCAAATGGCATTTCTGGCCATGTACCTTGTAGCATTTGCTTAATGATCAGTTCAAGTAATAAAAAATATATCTACGATTTACGAGTTTCAACATCATTGGTGGAACTTTTTAAGTACACCTTGAATGCCTGCAAAAGTTATATACCCTACCTGCAGGTGTACATGCAGTATTTCGGAGTACAGTCTAGTTGAAGAGGTACATTTGTGGTATACATGTACCTCAAGTGTACCCAAAATGCAGGTTCCCAAAAGTGTGATACTTTGGATATACCTAGTATGTACCTATTTTGGGTACGTTTGGGGTATAATTTAGGTACAAATGAGGTATACCCCACATTTTTTGAATATTATTTGTAGTACTGTCTTTAGTTAAAGAGGTACATTTGAGGTATACCTCAGATATACCCATAATGGTTCCAAAAGTATGCTACTTTAGGTATACCTATTTTGTACCTATTTCGGGTACGTTTGGGGTATAATTTAGGTACAAATGAGGTATACCCCACATTTTTTTGAATATTATTTGTAGTACTGTCTTTAGTTAAAGAGGTACATTTGAGGTATACATTCATGACAAACAAATACAGATGCACACCTCCTAATCGTGTTAGTCAATTTGGGCTTTATTTTGATGATCAACGAGTCCTTAGATGTAAGAGGAGAATCAACAACAGTTCCTTTCAAGGAAACAACAAGAAACCCGTGTTGCTGCCATCAAAACACCATTTTGTAGACCTACTCATCAGAGAAATGTATTCGCGCATCAAGCACAGCGGAATAAAATCCCGAGGGGGGGGGGGGGGGGGGGGGGGGGGGGGGTACTCCTGTTTGTGACGTATTATGTATGTGCCGCCCGGGTGGGTCAGGATTTTGAGCTCAGTTTCGGCAGGTAGGGTCCGTGTTTTTACCTGATTTGGGCAGATCAGGGTCAGGATTTGAGTATAATTTGGGTGCAGTCAGGGTCGTGGTTCAGTATTTTTTAGGCAGTTCATTTTTTTAGCTACTATGTCAAAAAAAGACATTCTGTTGCCGCATTTTGATCGCCTGCCCACATGCAAGCACTGAGTTTCCCATACATCGTAACGTCGCTAATTCGTACTTCAGTACTTATCTATGTACTTCATCTGCTGATTTGTTTACCCAATGCCACGTCCCGACTTGAAATGTTCCGAATTTTGCATGAAATCCCGGTACGCGGTATACCGGCCAGGATATATATCCGACCGTGTTTTGAAAACAATTTAAAGAAGGGGCAATCAACGTTTTTTTTCCCAAAAAGGGGGCAATCAGGGTTTTGGAGCTCGGATTGGGTCAAACAGGGTCAGGGTTTGAGCCTCTTGGCCTCACAGACAGACAGACATATTTTATTTGGAGTCTTATACAATAAAGTACATATACTAAAGTCCAAATAACTATACTAACTATAAATAGTGATTACATATCATTATTTCACATACGTACCCATTTTTCATGTAAGTACCCCCCCCCCCCCCCCCCCCCCCCGGGAACGATTTTGGATTTTACGAGGACGAGAAGTTGTTAAGAGAAATTGACGAAGATGTGTGTTGTATCGTAAACTTGAAGGACTGCCATATAGTTAAGTGTTAAGAAGAGTATGAACACACAAGAGACAATAACTATTTGTAATTGTATCTCGCAATGTTCCAGTTATTGTTAATTGACACGATAACGCAATTCCTGTCAAACCGGTTTTTTCTTGATTATAATATTTCACGTGCTGGAGAAAAACTGTAGAATGAACTACGACTCTGAACGAGAAGCATATTGCTACAAGCTACACATGAATACAATAAAACGTTTATAAAAGTTTATATCAACTTCATAACTGTCGCACGTGAGGTTGCAAAATTCATGTAGTTACTTGGGCCAGGCCTTAGGCCGGCACGAGACAGAAATAGCAAGTCTTTTTTATTATATCTTGTGTCGATCCGGAAGTCGCCGTGAGCCAATCAGCAATTGGCAATCACGACGTTTTTTTCTCCACCAAACCAATCAGAAATCACTGTGCACGTGAACATGCCAAACTTTGTGGAGTGAGGGACTGGACACTGATAGACTTTTCGCAAAACGAAGAGTTTGAAGATCTTTGAAACGCGAGCAAAGTATTGGGCCATTCTGAACCATTATTTTGCTGAAACCCAAGGTTTCTTCGACTGAAATACCAAGATGTTATTCTAGGGCTGACAGGACGTTTAGGGGCTTTCCATGGAAAATTCTCACATTTACGAAAAGAGATGTGATCCCAAACGCACAGCTACTGAGCTAGTCTGGCCGGGTCAAATTTATATAACGAAGACCATGCAAGTAAACACAAACGTTTAATGCAAGCTTGCAGTGTTGTCATTTATTAGGATAGAGTAGAAATTGGTCCGATTTCTCAGTTCTTGGATCTTACAGGACGCCTGCAGTTAAATTCTCCGGGTTAGGGGTACTTTTAGTTTTAAACATTCGAGCACATCTAGTGATCTTAACCACAATATTTGGTGTGGATATTTAGTGTCCGATTACTACTCTCGATGGATTGACATTAAAAGACTTGTTAACGATCGAAACATCCGAAGCCGTTATCAACCTACTAAAGGAATTGTTTGCAACCCACGGAATTCCAGATGTGATAGTCTCGGACAATGGGCCCCAGTTTAGTGCAGATGCTTTTCGCTGTTTTTCAACGACGTATGGATTTGTCCACACCACAAGCTCCCCTAGATTCCCTCAAGCAAATGGAAAATCAGAGCGAGCTGTTCACACAATCAAAATTACCGAGCAACACCACTTCAGAATGGGCTCTCTCCAAGTGAACTATTAATGGGACGAACACTCCGTACCCTATTGCCGGTTATGCCAAGCACGCTATACCTAAAGCACATACCTCTGAGCTCCAGCAAGCGATGCAGAGAGAGCACTCCTACCGGTCTAACCAAGAGGAGAACTTCAACAGGCGTCACAAAGCAAAGGAACAAACACCACTTCAACCGGGTGAACAGGTATGGATAAGAGACCAAGACCGCCAAGGTCAAGCACTCTACACCCACGATCGTACCTGGTTAAGAGAGACAAAGTTATATTACGACGCAACAGCTCAGTCCTAGTTCAGACAACTCATGCACCAAATAGTGCTGATCAACATCCTACACTAGTGCCTCGATCACTCTTGCAAGAATACCACGGTACGCCTTTAAGTGCTGCACATACGCCTGAGGCCATCACTAAGAGTCCATCACCACAAGTGATACATGAGACTCCATCAAGGGACGAGCATCCCCCCGACATTCCAGACACCCCGACTCCAAGATCTGGTCCTTTTATGACTCGTTCAGAAAGGATCGTGAAAGCCATACAACGTTTGAAACTAAGAGAACTTAACGATATACTATAAACACTGTTAGTTTGTTGGTATTATCTTTATACCCTAGTTAATGTTAAAGCACAGACTACCGTCGTAATGGTTGGACATTTAGTTGTGTATCTATATTTACACAAAGTAACTCTTGAACATGCAATGTTCAGGACTGGAACATTAGGAGCGGTTGTTATTCAATATTATTTTATGAAGTATACCCCGTATACTTGGGGGAAGATGTAGTAGTATGTAAACAGCCTGCCCGTAAGGCTTGCTGGATATTAGTTGGACCGCATTGCACGCTGGGGACACGTGCTAAGTTAGACCGCCATCTTGGATACTTGGTAATTGTTGTTGTACCGAATACTACAGTTCTTCTTGTTCTATAACAAAATAATGCACTTTCGAGTTCTTGAAAAGCTGCTAAATGCACTCGCGTTCCGCTCGTGCATCCGATGTTTTTCAAGGCCTCGAGCGTGCATTATTTTGTTATATATAGAAGAATGAGAACCATTTATTTTATTTTATTTGTTAAATATAGTACATCTGTGTGGCCTTAATTGCGACGCTTCAAGAGCGTCGAAATGACACATCGAACCTTTATCGAGACCTTAAGCTTGCCCGAACTCTACAAAAATATAACCTTATAAGCTACTCTAAACTGTTTGTTTCTACAATAGAACGTTATGTAAATATCCTGAATAAGATTAAGAGATATTAATCACGAACTACCGTATTTTTTTCTTTCATTCAATGCCATTTTTCAGACATCAATTTGGTCGAACTATTCACAAAGTCAATCACAAATTCGCCGAAATATATTTGCTCGTTTCGAGCGAAAGCTCAAATTTGGACAAATGGCACCATGCACACAAGTAAGTTGGACTCACCGATGAACGTTTCCCAGTGATGAAATGCTTGTAAAACCTATATTTTCTTGATTTTTGGATCGGACCTTTGCACAACCTGAATTTACAAATCCCTGCAAAGCCCGCTTCGAAAGTCGGCCGCGCGTCAATCTGTTAAAATATTGCAGATGAAAATTAGCCAATGAGATATCATTGCGAGAAAATTGGCGGTTGTTGTAATAAAAAGGGTTAGATGCACGGTAGCATAGCAGCTATTTGTTAAACTGATCACTACATATATTGAAAAGTGGAACGGTAAATATTGCAATTTCTAATTACTATGTGGAGAGGGCACATATAAAGATTACACGTTTACTTTTTATTTCTTGCATCTGTCAGTATTTTTATTTTCGTTTTAATGAAATTTGAAAAAGGTCCGTCAACTGAATGTTTTGGCCGAGAAGACATACATTAATTTCAAACTTTTGATTTAATTCTTATTACACTATTCTTATTGGAAGGTACTTGCGGAAAATGGAATTAAAATGTTCAGTATATATACTCTTTCAGTATACTTAGCCTTCTTCCGCTATTTTTATACAGTTAATAAACTTGATAGTAGCTATTGTTTTCTTTTAATTTTCTTTTTTATGAAATTTGAAAAATTGGTTTTAGCCGAGAAGACAGACAATAATTCGAAACTTCTAATCTCATTTCACACTGTTCATGTATATTGGAAGGTGTTATATTCGGAAAATGTAATTAAAGTAATATTTATCCCCTTCCATTTTTAACAAAGACTCCACAGTCCCTATTGTATATTCACCATCCTGCTGCTCTAACTTTTATGAACCTCAAACGATAACAGGTGGTCATTTCTGTTACAAGCAAATCTTTATGTACTTGCAGTCAATTGACGTTCTCAGTTCCAACTTCTAAATTTGTTCTGCCAAAAACAGGTGGTGTAGTTTATTGTTTGTCCATGTTAATAATAATAATCAGGTTCTGGTTTCCACTTCATGCCCTACTCGAGCTATTTGCCCGACATTTACTCTTCTTCTCCACACCAGACATGCGCATGAGCACCTCCACCAGCTTGCTGCAATTTCCTTAAATTTCCTCCTGAAGCTTTTGATGAAAATGAAATAAATAAATGGATTGACCGCAGAATTAAAAAGTTGCACTAAGAATTTCGTTTCAGAGAGTGCCTTCCATGTGGGCATTTTAAAGAAATGTTCCATAATTAACGTCACATAGTTTATTCCCCAGCACAAAATGAAAATAACACTGACCGTAATGATCATCTTGATGATCTTTGTGTTTTTCTTGTTCCTTGCAACTTGCACAGCCGCCTGTAGCCCTTGAAGGTTACATATCCTCAGCGTTTTGATGACTTTGAAATACAAAATAAAAATGACAACTAAAGGGATCAGAAAGCCGAGGACTGTCGAGATCGTAGAATAAATCGCGAGAGAGAACCATTTGTGGGCTACAGTGCCACAAGAACCACCGTCTATGTAACCAATTGCGACAATGGGAGGGACACAAATTACTACACCAGCGAACCAGCAAAGAGGAATAATACACTTTAGTCTTCGTGTAGTCACCCCTCCACGGCTTGATAGGGGATGGACAACAGCCATGAAACGCTCAAATGCTGTCACCGTGAATAGAAATGATGAAATAGAGACAAAGAGCCGGAAAGTTGCAGTTATTTTACAGAGAATGTGTCCTGCTAGAGTTGAATTTGTTTGCTTGACAATTGCATGGAGTAGTTGTGAAGGTCTCGTGAGCGAATCGAATGTGACTGTAGCAACTGACAGGCCAAAAACGCTGGTAAGAATATCCAAGATGGCTATGTTAAGAAGAAGATAGTTCATTGGAGTTCTCATGGACTCGGTACGTAGAATAATATGGCAAACACAAGAGTTGCTTATGATTGAAGTTATTGCGAAAATGAGGCATGGAACTCTCACATAAAACGTTTTGCCAAAGTCGAAGAAAGGAGACATGAAGCTCACACATAAAACGTTTCGACAAAGTCAAAGAGAGGACTGGCTTTCTTGATAGATTTTCGCGAGGTTGAAAATGCCAAAAAGCTCAACTCTCGAACAGATTGAGAATATATATTTTTATATTAAGATTTCGAATTAGTCTGTCGTCTTAAATACAGTAATATGATTGATAAGTAATAAATTGTAAATTGGACTAAACTGCTGGGTAAATAGCAGGGTTTGGCAAATACAGTTACAACAAATCTTTTCAAAATGATTTATTCAGGATATGAAACCCCGTGTTTACTTTTTCCAATCTAATTTCTAATTAGGCAATATAACACGCTTTCCATGTCTTTGTTCTCTTATATTTACACGCGTGATAGGTTGGGAGAACGCAGAAAAAACTTATAGGGCTGACAGGACTTTTAGGGGCTTACCATGGAAAATGCTCACATTTACGAAAAGAGATGTGATCCCAAACGCACAGCTACTGAGCTAGTCTGGCCGGGTCACAATTATATACCGAAGACCATGTAAGTAAACACAAACGTTTAATGCAAGCTTGCAGTGTTGTTATTTATTAGGATAGAGTAGAAATTGGTCCGATTTCTCAGTTCTTGGATCTTACAGGACACCTGCACTTAAATTCTCCGGGTTAGGGGTACTTTTAGTTTTAAACATTCGAGCACATCTAGTAATCTACCACAATATTTAGTGGCTATTTAGTGTCCGATTACTACTCTCGATGGATTGACATTAAAAGACTTGTTAACGAAACATCCGAAGCCGTTATCAACCTACTAAAGGTATCATTTGCAACCCACGGAATCCCAGATGTGGTAGTCTCGGGCAATGGGCCCCAGTTTAGTGCAGATGCTTTTCGCCGTTTTGCAACGACGTATGGATTTGTCCACACCACAAGTTCCCTAGATTCCCTCAAGCAAATGGAGAACCAGAGCGACCTGTTCGCACAGCCAAAATTACCGAGCAACACCACTTCAGAGTGGGCTCTCTCCAAATGAACTATTAATGGGACGAAGACTCCGTACCCAATTGCGCGGTTATGCAAAGCACGCTATACCTAAAGCACAGACCTCTGAGCTCCAGCAAGCGATGCAGAGAGAGCACTCCTACAGGTCTAACCAAGAAGAGAACTTCAACAGGCGTCACAAAGCAAAGGAACGAACACCACTTCAACCGGGTGAACAGGTATGGATAAGAGACCAAGACCGCCAAGGTCAAGTCCTGGCGAGCACTCTATGCCCACGATCGTACATGGTTAAGACAGACAAAGGTATATTACGACACAACAGCTCAGCCCTAGTTCAGACAACTCATGCACCAAATATTGCTGATCAACATCCTACACTGGTGCCTCGATCACCCTTGCAAGAAGACCACGGTACGCCTTTATGTGCTGCACATACGCCTGAGGCCATCACTAAGAGTCCATCACCACAAGAGATACATGAGACTCCATCAAGGGACGAGCATCCCCCCGACATTCCAGACACCCCGACTCCAAGATCTGGTCCTTTTCTGACTCGTTCAGAAAGGATCGTGAAAGCCATACAACGTTTGAACCTAAGAGAACTTAACGATATACTATAAACACTGTTAGTTTGTTGGTATTATCTTTATACCCTAGTTAATGTTAAAGCATAGACTACCGTCGTAATGGTTGGACATTTAGTTGTGTATCTACATTTACACAAAATAACTCTTGAACATGCAATGTTCAGGTCTGGAACATTAGGAGCGGTTGTTATTCAATATTATTTTATGAAGTATACCCCGTATACTTGGGGGGAGATGTAGTAGCATGTAACCAGCCTGCCCGTAAGGCTTGCTGGATATTAGTTGGACCGCATTGCACGCTGGGGACACGTGCTAAGTTAGACCGCCATCTTGGATACTTGGTAATTGTTATTGTACCGAATACTACAGTTCTCCTTGTTCTATAACAAAATAATGCACTTTCGAGTTCTTGAAAAGCTGCTAAATGCACTCGCGTTCCGCTCGTGCATCCGATGTTTTTCAAGGCCTCGAGCGTGCATTATTTTGTTTTATATAATAGATAGTTACTAACGCGCTCTCTGATTGGTCAAAAACCATGTGTTTGTGAGAGTATAGAGACATAGAAAGGAGTAACGCGCGATCTGATTGGTTTGTGAAATTATAGAGACATGAAAAAGTTTTCGGCTAAACATTTCGTGTAAAAATGGAGGAGATGCCTAATTTTACCCTAGACTTTGAAGACATTTTCCAAGATGGCATCGACAAAGAGCTTATAGACTTAGTTGATGAAGTAACCAAGCCGAATGAGTGGGATAAAAAAGAGGAGGAACATCAACAAAGCAGATTCGCTGTTCTCAGTGACAAGGAGCTTGACGCTGTGGTAGAAAAGTCTCGGGCACAGTCAACGAAACAAAACACCAAATGGGCGGTAAGACTTTTTGAAGGTAAGGTAATGGTTGGATTTGTGAGTTTCCTTTAGCACTGCATATGTTAAGTATTGATGAAAACTAATCAAGCAAATTTGTTTGACTAGCTACAGCAAAGTAGCAGTTTAACCGGCTGCTCCAAGCTTAAAACTAACAACAACAACAAATGTATCGCTACACGTAATAATTATTAAGTTACATTTTACATCTTTTTCAAACTACTGCGTTTCCCTACCTTTGCCATTGGTTTAACATGGGTATTTTTAACAGATTGGTGTGCTACCAGAGGAAACAAACTTGATGGTCAGCTTCGCAAATTCTATGCCGAGGCGAGAACCAAAGATGGCCAGTGCTATGGCCGATCGTCTTTGCTCAGCATCAGAAACGGCATCGAGCGCCACTTAAACAATCCTCCACTGAACAGAGGTCTAAAGTTCACCAAAAATCCTGATTTTCAGCAGTCAAACCAGATGTTAAACTCCAAGATAAAAGTGTAAAAAATGGATGGGAAAGAAAATGTTTTGCATAAGCCAGTTCTCGAGTCCGGAGATATACTGAAACTGAGGTCCAGTAATGTGATGAGAGGAATCACTCCTCTTGGGCTCCTAAGGAATGTTTGGTTCCACATTATGCTGTACTGGTGCCGCAGAGGTCGTGAAGGATTGAGAGAACTGAAAGCAGACAGTTTTACTTTCAACAGAGATGATGAGGACCGGGAATATGTTACCATGACACACGATGAAGCCACCAAAAACCATCCCGGTGGTACGGCAGACGTAGAGAGCTTTGAGAAATACGGACGAATGTACACCACATCAGGAGACCCTGGAATTGATGGAGTAAGCTGCCTTAAGCTCTATCTTTCAAAGAGAAATGAAATCTGCAATGCCTTTTTTCAGTATCCAAAGAAAAAGTGGTCGAATACTGATCCCATCTGGTACGACAACAAGCCGCTCGGCATCAACAAGCTGACAAGCATGATGAAAGAAATTTCCAAAGATGCTGCTTTGTCCAAAATCTACACAAACCATTGTGTCAGAGCCACAGCAATAACACTCTGGTCAGATGCACAAGTTCCTAGTCGGCACATAATGAATATATCTGGTCACCGAAATGAGCAAAGCATCAAGAACTACAACCGTCGTCCTACCACTGAACAGCTTCGCTCGTGCTCCAACATTTTAACCAATGCTCTCGAAACGGGATCAGCTACCGGGCAAGCTTCAGAGCCACCTGAACACCACACATCCAGTCTGAATCCATCCTCAGGTCAAGCTGCAGCTACAAATTCGTTTTCTGTGGATGTGGCTTCTCTTTCTACCAGCTTTGTAGGGTCTGGAAGTTTGTTCAACTCGTGTTCAATAAACACAGTCCAGGTATACGTTCAGCAGTGTGGCTTCAACAGGGCATATTCTCGCTAAAAACACTGAACTGACTTAGCTTGCACATTTTGTCCGTAAAGATTGATATTTGTCGGCTTTTTATATCGAATTTTACTTCTTTTTATAGCCATTTCATTCAAGAACTGTCATCGAACTTCTTCGAACTGATCTTTATTTAGATCGGAATCAGTTAAGTGTCAAGTGTCGGACATCTGTCACATTTTAACCAATCAGAGGCATTCTTGTAAGTCTTTCATTGCGTCTTAGCCAATCACGCTAGTAATCAAAATAACTTGTCAAATGATCACGTCAATTGATCACGTCAGCTGCTCAACCAAGCATGGAAAATAAAATTTTGATCGGTACGTTTCGGCTCGTAAAATTCTATTAAATAAAGCAAATAGAACAGGGTTTGCTGTGTTGTGTACTCTGACAAAAACACTCCTGAAGCTGTAGAACATTAAAAAAGATACAGAAATCACTCGCCGCTGCGCGGCTCGTGATTCCTGTACCCTTTTTTCATGTTCTACAGCTCCAGTCGTGTTTTTGTCAGAGTACAGAACACAGCAAACCCTGTTCTATTTGTTAAATAGAAGAATGAGAACCATTTATTTTATTTTATTTGTTAAATATAGTACATCTGTGTGGCTTTAATTGCGACGCTTCAAGAGCGTCGAAATGACACATCGAACCTTTATGGAGACCTTCAAAAACTCATGAATAATTAATGAGCATGTTGTCCAATCAGATGAAGCAAATCAGTCACGTGCATGCCCCTTTGTACCTGATAAAATCTCATCATTCTAGAAGGGCCGCGGAGGGATTTTAATTTTGTCCCAGGGGGAAACGGGGTTAATGATTGAGACAATGGAATTTCTATTGATGTTTCAGCTTTCTCATTGAATTGCAAATTAGGATGAACGTTTTATATAAAGAATACTAATGAACATGAAATTTTATATAAAGTTTCATCCTAATTAAGAATTCACTGATAAAGACCCAAAGATAGCAAAAAGTACACGGAACATAAGGTACCTAGATAATACATTTTGCACTAGATTTACTAATATCAGCAGACTACCGAGATACAGAGATAATATTTTTAAAATGAAGGTATCCAACTTGTTTACCGAGCCACTGTTTAGTTCCAATTATTAAACCAAACTCAAAGCCGTAAAATAATAAAAACGCGCATTAAACTTACATATTTTGTGCCGGAGTCAAAAATTTAGAGTCTGCCGTCATGTCAGTCACATCGCTTTCCAAGTCTTGAACTTTATCGAGGTAAACCACGACACCAAATCCTTCAAGTGCAGATTCTGCTTGCATTGCGAAACGCCGCTTCAAACAACATAGTATGGTAATTTCTTCATGTAATTCCCTTGAGATGTTCGTAATTGCAGACGGTGATTACTCAAATATTTTGCATGGCGTTGTGAATACAAAGGTTCAGTGGTTTATTAAGTAACCATTCCCTTGAGATGTGCGTCTTTCTTTCATTGCATTCTTAAAGCGTTTTTGAAGCCGTTTAAAACACTCACAGCACGTGTTTTATCAAGTCTAAAAATTCGAGGGCGAAGCCCGAGAATTTTTAAACTCGATAAAACACTGCTGTTCGTGTTTTAAACAGTACTTAAGCTTGCCCGAACTCTACAAAAATATAACCTTATAAGCTACTCTAAACTGTTTGTTTCTACTATAGAACGTTATGTAAATATCCTGAATAAGATTAAGAGATCTTAATCACGAACTACAGTATTTTTCTTTGATTCAATGCCATTTTTCAGACATCGATTTGGTCGAACTAGTCACAAAGTCAATCACAAATTCGCCGAAAATATATTTCCTCGTTTCGAGCGAAAGCTCAAATTTGGGCAAATGGTACCATGCACACAAGTAAGTTGGACTCACCGATTAACTTTTCCCAATGATGAAATGCTTGTAAAACCTTCATTTTCTTGAGTTTTGGATCGGACCTTTGCACAACCTGAATTTACAAATCCCTGCAAAGCCCGCTTCGAAAGTCGGCCGCGCGTCAATCTGTTAAAATATTGCAGATGAAAATTAGCCAATCAGATATCATTGCGAGAAAATTGGCGGTTGTTGTAATAAAAAGGGTTAGATGCACGGTAGCATAGCAGCTATTTGTTAAATTGATCACTATGTTACGCCGTTCCCGCAGCCCAGAAAACCATACACACACTTTGCCACAAGCAACGCCAACTCTTTATTTCTATTTTTAACACGGGTCTTGTATCCTTGAAATATAGCACTACTATATCTGATTACGGTGAATACAATGGGCTGTTCATGAACTTGAACTTCCGGCGTGACAGCTAACCGGAACTGAATTATTATTGAGCTTCAACTGTAAGGGCTAACACACTCCCCCACTAAAATAAATGTCACGCATGACATTTCGAGTATGATATCTCGGTAATTAACAAGACAAACTGACTTCATTTACAAATCTTTGCTGGTACAAGCTAACGTAACTTACTCTTTGTGACTCATATTTAAATGATTACACTACTTATGGATGGGGTGATCAGTCCCAACCTCAAGGACAAAGTACGTATCTAGTAGTATACAAAGTGGCGGTTCTGGCGCAGCACCTTCGTTTTCAGTTTTTTTGTCACATTCTATGGCCCCCTTCCCCCAAACGCAGTTGTTAAACTTTGTAAACCACAATATGTACCAAATCCCAACTTATTATCTTCTGGGGTCTTTATATACTACTGTAGTACGCTTATCGTATTTTGACACCCTATTAGAGAAAGGCTGTTATTAAGGTATTACACTATGGCTGAACGCACACTCGAATTCGTCCGAGCACCAAGGACCATCAAGGGCTATTTACGTGGATGGAAGATGGACGTTCCAGATGGTAACCCACTAGGAGCAGACCCAGCTGCCTTCCTAGCTGGTGTGCGGAAGCAGACTACTGAAAAGCTCGAGGAAGAGCTCCAAGACCACAATAGCATCAAGCTTCAGCTAGCTTTGAATATCACGCTACGGCTCGACAAACCTAAGGGTTCAGAATATGAGATAGTTACCTTCCGGAGCTCACAAACCGTCTTGACCATTGATGCTGGGATCCGTGGGGCAATAGTAGAAGCACATGCTCAGATCTACAACCACATTGAGAAGTGGATCAGTCGAGGATCAAACTGGGTTATAGATAAAGTCAACATTTTGTGGTTGGACATTGCTCGATATCAGCCACTCCGCGGAGGTTCGTACATACTACTACCGAAGTCGCGAATAAGAAAGCCGTGATTAACGTAAATAACGACGACGACCACTGCTTACGTTGGTCGCTACGTGCCGCGCTGTTTTCAGTCAAAAAAGACCCTCAGAGAACGTCTAAGTACAGAAAAGATGATGGGTTGAACTTCGATGGGGTGGATGCGCCAACACCAATCTCACAAATAAAACGAGTAGAGAAGCAAATCGAGATCTCTATTAATGTATATGGTTGGGATCTAAAGGAAAAGTGCTTGATCGTACATCACATCTCAAAGGAGACTTTCTCGACGCGCGTTAACTTATTGCTTATAGAGTGCCCAAAGAGTAGTCGGCAACACTACTGTTGGATCAAGAACTTCAATAAGCTTCTATTCGATCAAACAAAACACGAACATAGGAAACACTTCTGCGAGCGTTGTCTACATGGATATACTACCAAAGCTCTTCTTGAAAAACACAGCCCAGAATGTAACGGCGTCCATGACCGAGCCATTCGAATTGAAATGCCTACCAAGGAGAACAACATAGTCTCCTTTCAGAATATCGACAATCAGCTCAAAGTGCCCTATGTCATCTATGCTGACCTTGAGGCCTTAACCACTAAGATCGAAGGACCTACCCAAGACCCCAAGAAAAGTAACACACAAAAGACAGAAGAACACATTCCCTGTGGATTTTGCTACATAGTCGTACGTTCTGATGGCCACAGCGAGCCACCTGTACTATATAGAGGTACAGACACTATCGAACGCTTTCTACGATGCTTACAAGAGGAAGAGGCGAAGATCAAAACCCAAAAGGCCAAGCCACTATGTATGTCATGGGAAAACAAGAGGGTTTATAATAGAGCAACGATTTGTCATATCTGCCAGAAGCCATTGGTTGGTAGTGATAGAGTACGTGATCATTGTCACATCACAGGTGAGTTTAGAGGCGCCGCACACAGAGTCTGCAACCTCAAATTACGTATCTCACCTATCATTCCAGTCGTATTTCACAACCTACGTGGATACGATGCTCACCTACTGATGCAATCCATCTCCAAGACAGAGGGCGATATCTCTTGTATTCCAAACAATATGGAGAAATCCATTTCATTCTCACTTCATAGATAACATTCAATTTTTACTATCATCTCTTGATAAGCTGGTAACAAGTGCAGCCCCAGACACCTTTCGACAAACTACAAAGTATACACACGACCTAGAAAAGAACGAGCTGCTGCAACGCAAAGGCGTTTATCGGTATGAGTACATGGACTCTTGGGATAGATTCACTGAGACTTCTCTTCCACCGAAAGAAGCATTCTATAGTAAGCTATACCTAGAGGACATATCCGACAAGGACTATGAACACGCACTAGAAGTTTGGAACGTATTTGGCTGTGAAACATTGGGAGACTACCATGATCTTTACCTTCAAACCGACGTACTTCTTCTAGCAGATGTGTTTGAGGGTTTTCGCGCGACATGTATGCAAAACTATGGCTTGGATCCAGCTCACTACTATACGAGTCCTGGTCTATCGTGGGATGCGCTGTTGAAGAAGACGGGTGTGAAGCTTGAACTATTAACCGACTATGACATGCATCTATTTATTGAGAAAGGTCTACGCGGTGGGATATCTATGGTGTCTCAGCGTAGTGCGAAAGCAAACAACCCAAGCGTATCCGATTTTGACCCGGAGAAGCCAAATAGCCATATACTCTATCTTGACGCTAACAACCTATACGGCTGGGCTATGAGTCAATATCTCCCAACGGGAGGGTTTGAGTGGTGTACACCAACAGAAGAACAAATCACCAATCTTACAGACGATTCAGATAAAGGTTACATCCTAGAAGTTGACCTTGAGTATCCTCGAGAACTTCACGACGCACACAACAGCTATCCGCTAGCTCCCGAGAGGATGCAAGTGGATCGTGCTTGGTTCTCAGAGTATCAGACCAATCTATTCGAGGAGCTATACAAAGGAAAAGGATCTTTGAAAGCGGAGAAGCTTATACCTAACCTCCGAGATAAAGAGCGATATATGCTCCACCACTGAAACCTACAGCTATACTTATCTCTTGGCATGCGTTTGAAAAAGATACACAGAGCACTACGATTTGACCAATCCCCATGGATGGAGCCATACATACGAATGAATACAGAACTACGAAAACTCTACAAATTGATGAACAATAGCGTATTTGGTAAAACAATGGAGAATCTACGTAAGCGTGTAGATATCCAATTAGTGCGTGCATCAGAAGGAAACAAACTACAACGTCTATTGAATAAACCTAGCTATGCTCACTCTACAATCTTCGACGACGATCTAGCCGCTGTACACAACTACAAAAGTAAGTTACGGCTGGACCGCCCAGTATATGTTGGAATGTCAATTCTAGATCTCTCAAAACATCTGATGTATGACTTCTACTACAACGAGCTCAAGAAGCAGTATGGACAACGTTGTAATCTACTCTACACAGACACCGACAGTCTCTTACTACACATCGAAACTAAAGACATCTATGCAGATATGGACACCAACAAACGCCTATATGATACAAGCAACTACAGCAAAGACCATCCGTTGTATAACATAGACAACAAGAAAGTCCTCGGTAAAATGAAAGACGAATGTGGAGGTATTCCCATTGTCGAATATGTTGGACTACGATCGAAGCTATACTCGATCTTGAAAGTAGGTGGTGGGGAGATTAGGAAAGCTAAAGGCACCAAGAAGGCAGTTGTGAAACATCGTATTCGTCATGAGCAATACAAAGAGTGCTTGCTAGATAAGAACGTATTCCACCATGGTATGGATATGCTTCGAAGCGAAGGTCACAGGATGTATGGTATGCATATGAATAAGATCTCTCTATCACCATTCGATATTAAGCGCTGGATTTCAGCAAACGGGGTTGATACGCTAGCCTATGGACATAAAAACACCATTCCAGAGGAGTAAGACTTAGATGATTTTATTTGCGAGCTGCTTCTATCTTAGAATCCCCTTTGGAGGTAGTTCAGTATCTGGTGGTACGACTTGTAGCTCTTCACGCACAAATCCACGCTTGGGTGCACCCTTTTCCAAATAGTATAGAACTGGTGGGTTCGAAGATATCACACAACGTGAAATAACATATGTCTGTATGCTCCACACAGGATCAGTTGCTCCCTTAGCTCCACCTTCCAACTCTCCAGGTGCATAAAGATATCTAACTAGAATATCAAACTGTAAACGTTTTTCTTCTAACCCAACAGATCGCGAATATGTAGGAGTCTTTATGTTTACTTGCTGTGCCTCTACAGAATTCGAAGGCTCCTTCCCAGTCAGCCGAGTAACTTCGTTGTTCATGGCTTTGATAACTTCTGGAAGCCGCAACACCCATTCTGTACTACGTGCATCTGATCCTTCTGAAGTGAGTACCATTTCCTGTGCATATTGGTATCCAAACAACCTCTCAGCCAGTGTCCTATTTGCTCTCTCAACAAAGCTTTGTGCCCTGTGGTTGCCAGCCTCACCTCGTTGAACTTTCGTACCACGTAGTTCTAAGGTTTCAGACATACGTCCCATGAATTCTCTACCAGGATCAACTTGCAAGGTTTTGGGCCATTCTAGTGGACTACGCTTGTAGATTCGTTCAAAAGCTGCAGAAACTTCACCACTATCTTTCGAAGCTAAAGGTTCAGCCTCTTTATATCTAGAAGCCACATCGATCACCACCAAAGCATACTTATATAGCTTTCGTCCACGTCCAGGTCGATCATGAGGTAGAAAGATCAAATCAGCTTGGTGAACCTCATTTGGTTTCGATACAGTCCAATGTGGCCGTGGGATATGTCGTGGTGGTGGTAGGTATATCTGCCATAGGGCTTGTTTCTCTAACCAACTCTTAGCTACATCCTCAGATACCTTTGCTGCCACTGCTAGCTTACCAATTGCAGCATGACCTTTCCAATAGCCCATAGGACTATAGTATACTACTCTCATCTCTTTATACATAACTATATATTTGCGTAGTACCAAACTTCAACATGTAGAACAAAGCTCGTTTTTAAAAAGCTATAGCCATTTACTAGCAGCATAGGCAATAGCAAGCATACCACCACCTACGTAGACTAACTCACCTGTCTTCTGCGAACTAGTAGGTCGATAGTAGTCGGATAATCTAGGTTCCTTCAGGTCCTGTGGACGTATGTGGTGTAGTCCCACATTTACAGTATTGTATAGCCTACGGGCCTTATCTTCGTTTTTGAGGTCCACAGAAGCATAGTATTTCAGGCGGTCCTGTTCTTTGATCCAATCAGCTAAGATTGCGCGGCGCTTCTGGAAGGCACCCATGTCTGCCTGATACTTCTCTAGTGCCAGGTCGTGTCTTTTTTTCTCAGCAGCCACCGCAGAGGGATCACTACCAGCAACTGCCTTGGCGATATAGCTTCCACCTACGAAGGCCGTTGCATTTAGTATAGCTCCACCAATAGCAGTTATTGCAGCTATGAACATTATGGCTTTGGCTTTGGCTTTGGAATTATATTTTGATCCTCAAGATAATGCTTAGCAGCTATGCTACCAGCCAACACGGCTGTCCACTTCACGTAGTTTATGATTGATGATGAAGGATCGCTAAGCATGGGCTCTTTGGCTAATTTTGTTGATATGAACCCAATGCCACTAGCAATACCAGTTAATATAGCAGCATCAGTTACAGCTTTCATCAACGTTTTCTCTTCCATCCTCCTATACCTATGGTTTCCTAGTCTTCAAATGTTCTATCGTTCTACTCCATGTCCGGCAATGCTACCTTCATAGTCTTTACCGGACTCGCGGGGCGTATCGTACTAATATTCTTAGGGGCGTCGTTTCTGTATCTTTTGTATTGGTAGTATGCCCCAACCAACGAAGCGCCCACACCAATAGCTGCTAGAGTAGTATTGGTAGACATGTTTTTTGTCCAGCTTCCCCCCACATCGGTTCCTTTAGATAATTCGCTTTCACGTGCTATCTCCCTCTTTTGAGCCTCTCTAGCACGTTTGTTGCTTTCTGTCAATGCTTTTCCCCTAGCAACACACTTTGGATCCTTTTCTTTTTTCTCAGGCACAGTCTTCGGTGGATCTGCAGTAATCCGATCCGTTTCCTCCATCTTGCTTCGATATAGTAGGTGTGTGGGAAGGTTCAATAGGTGTACCAGGAATGACTATGTGACCAGATACATGGAACAAGACGCTAGCTAGCGCTACAAAGCGACCTGCTTTAAGTGATAACAGACCAGTCGCAGCACTGATCTCGTTGCGGACTAGGTGGTCTTCTTGTAGGTCTTTGATCAGTTCTTCCTGAGAATCTATGGGTACTAGGTAAGCAACTAAGCTGGTAGCTAGACGCATCACACCATCGACTAAGCTTTCTGTTATTTGCTTAGCTAGAACGGCCTGATACCTTCTATATAATCTATCTACTTCTTTTTCAGATAGTCTAGCAATATCTCCTAGAGAGAAATGTTTACCTAGGTAATCCTTCGTTGTACCCGTTGCAGCCAAAATTGTAAGTGCTTCGCGGTTATCTGTTACGACATCCTCTGTCTTTGGTGGTGGTGGTGGGCCTGTTACGTCCTCACCTAGTAGGGTACATATTTCTTTATCAGCCATGATAATATGTCATAGGTGCGGGTAGCTCTAACACTACTGCAAAAGGATGTCGTAAACAAAAGCATATGCGAGCAAACTTGTGAGACCGAAGCACTGTTTGTAACTCGCTGCCTTCTTGCGAGCCTCCATAGTCCTCAAATAGCCTTTTTCCATCTATAGTCGATGCGGTATGAAAGGCAACCACAACAGCTACGTTTTCACGGAAAGGTTTGCATATACTTGTTAATTGTTGGGATATCACCCAAATAGAGAGTCCTATATGTCGAGCAGAGATTTACGAGCTTGTCAGTTCTTCTTTTTACATCTTTCGAGGCAGCACAATCATCTAGAATCAATAGTGGATTGGTCCCAGCCCAAAAGGCTGCACAAATATTCAATGCGGTATTGATAGCATCCTGTGGTGGAGATACAACGTAGAAGTGTTGATCTAGATTGGCAAATCCCCGATAGGTTTTGTTGTAGGCGTATGTGGGGCAAACTAATACTATATAATCGAACTTACCACGAAATGGTCCACGAAGCTGCTCTATGAGAAATGCTGTTTTTCCACAATTTGTGGGTCCTACTATGAGGGAGTTGAATGGGATGTGTTCTACCAGGGAATCCATTATTATGTAAAGCTACTCAGAGTTCCATTCAATATATTGATCTGAGCTTCCGACAGGACGAAAATGTGCATGTTAACAGTTCCACTGCCTCCACTCCTGTGCACTCGGATGTCGATGTCTTTTCCATCACCTATTTGTGCCATGCCATCACCATGGACAACTGAATCCTTTGCTGTGCGACAATCAACCAAGACGGCAAATTTGTTGTTGTAGAACTTGGCGGGTGTCATAGACGTCGTTTTCGGATCGACATCTACTGACGTACCAAACCATCCCTTGGCAGACTCCCAGAAATCTGGTGGTAATATACCATCTGGAAAAAAGAAATTTGGAATGCCATTAACGTCTACCTCCACCTTAGTGATGCCTGGATTGGAGAATGCCTCGCTGTCCCGGGCGCCTGCGGTGTGTGGCTCAACGAAGAGTAGAAGTAGTCCAGTGAAGGATCTCCGTGGGACTGTGAGGTTCTTAGCCACCAAAGTGCCTGATGCCTTGTTGATAGGGACAGTCGTGGAGTGTAAAGCGTGGTTGAAAAGAAAGGCTGTGCCTGTATTATATGCGTGCTCTGCTTTTCTGGCGAGTTTTTTGTCCTCTATGACCTCATACTCCAATTGTATGTTGTTGAGCTTGTATGTGCCTATCTTGGTAGCATCAGATCCTACCACTATATCGACAGCCGGTGCTAGAACCAAATCAAACGAAATAATGTCACTGAGGGCGTGGGGATACAGAGCTCCATGTTGTGTCAGAATGTCAACATCTAATGGGATTCGATACCTCGAACCATATGCAGCTAGGAGTGCAGCTTCTTCAGTCGTAGATGTTGCACCGTTAGTCTTTGAGCGAAGCTTGTTCGTATTCTCTGATTGGATACCCTGTTGAATCCGAGTTTCTAGTTCTGGAGTAGGAAGGTAGAGATCGGAATACGTCTGTAGGAGATCTGGTCGGGCAAGATCTTCTATTACCTCTGTTCCAAATCTACATCTACGATGAGAGACTAAACATCGTCCGACATTGGCCACTACGCGATTGGTGTTGAGTCCCCCAGACAATGCAATATCAGCCAAGAGTGCAAAGCTACCTGGGACTAGGACAATGTTTTCTCCTAGTTTTGGAACCGCGATATAGAGTGTCTCTCCTGGGTTGGCGGATGATGGTGCAAACGTGCGTCTATATAGGATGCGTCGAGCTTTGAGTCCAAGTGGCTCTCTGTGAGTTTGCGCTGGAACTAACTTTGATGCTATCATATTGAATATAGCACGATACATAGTTAAGTTCAATATGGCTGAAGGGGGAGAGTTTGACCCGTATGAGGAAAATCCTGGTGGAGATGAAGCAGGTGGAAGCTACGATTATGATGATGATGATGATGATACTATCGACAAAGAGACATGGAAATCAATGTTTCCAGACGACACAACTACGGATCCAGGAGGGGAAAGTATCCAAATGAAAACCAAACGTGACCATAACAAAGAAGGTGGTAGGCCAAAGACTAAGGAAACTCGATGGGTGATTACATCAAAGACCTCACCACTTCAGAAGCCCAGAATGTCCCGGGGCTACAGACAATTCTGAAAGGTATTAGGAATGAGAAAGTTCCGAAATATGGCACTCGGGGTGTAGTCCTTAAACAAGGCTTATCGGAAGACGCAAAACAGATGCTGTTCGAGGCTGTCTGGGAACAATATCATGATGTGGGAATTCGGGGCGTGCTTGAGGTAGCAACTACGCCCGACGGAAGAATTGAAATGCGCGCGCAGGGAAGTGAAGAGAAGCCTATCCCCTTGAAAACCAAGCGTAATGAGTTATATAAGAAGATGGGGAAGGATCTCAAAAGTACTCTAGGGCCTAATATAGTAGAAGCAGCAGAACATGTCATCATAGCTGAGAAACGGCGAGATGATATTATCAAACAAGGTGAAGATATACTAAAAGACCCTACGTCTACCGAGGCTCAGAAAACAGAGGCCAGGAATGAGATATCAACCACACGTGATGAAAAAGCAGTCCTAGAACAAATAGAAGAAAACCTACTAGAACATATGTCATTGCGAGACCGTATAAAAACTCCTTTCAAGAAGTATCGGTAACGGCTACTTCCGTCTTACTGGCGGTTGGGGCTGTGATTGGTACGATAGTTTCCTACCTGACGAGGGCCGTTCCAAAGCCACCAAAGGGCTTGCCTGACTATATTAAAGATGCGGTTAAAACCGCTGCCAAAGCGTTAAAAGCACTAAGAAAAAAGCTGGGAGAGATCTTACCTGGGATGATTGGACCAATTGCAAACTTCATATTTACTATGGCTGGTGAAGCTGTGGGATTCCTAGCAAACAACCATTGGTTGTTAATTGTGGCTGTAGTTGTGTTCGTGGTAGAGCAATTCAAGCGGCGTTAGCGAAATAACAACCACTCAGATCCGGCTTCAACAATAGTTACCACTGCTAGATTGATCTCGTGTTGTGGTGTGGTACTATGGGGGGCTTTTTTGCTAGGTGCGGGAGGTGGTACATGCGTCGTAGTTGATTTTGTCTTTGGTACATGCGTCGTAGTCGATTTTGTCTTTGGTACATGCGTCGTACCTGAGCTATGTGGGGCGGACTTACCGGTTCCACCCTTGTGTGGAGGCGGTGGAGGTTTAATTATGAGCGACCTATTAATGGTATTAACCCCCATACTCATATTGGCACCAACCCTTATGAGGTTATTGTTGTAGCCCACTTTAATCTTGAAGTCTAGGGCCATATCTGATGGTAGAAGCCAGACTCCCGGAGCAAGTGCATAGTCTAAACGCCTGAAGGTATCTGAAATGGTATCCTGGAATCTTTTGATGTTAGCTGCAATGTCATTGCTCTTAATGAGGTCCTCGAGTATTTTGAGGAAAATCGTACGGCCCTCATCTGCATGACCAGCACTACCAAGTATTGAGCCTCGTACTGATGTCTGGGCTTCACACACACAAATCACATATTATTCTATGCTCTGGTTGAGCCTGCCACGACCAACAGTTGTTAGCCCAATGTGTGTGTTGCTTACTTTTGGAATGAATTGCTTCCACTGCTCGGCTGCTTTTTTGTTCTCGATGCGTGTCCTCCCAGCATCAAGCTCAGCATCAGAGTCTCCTCTTCTAAATGCCTTAAGTTCTCTAGCGTCGTTCCAAGCGGGATTCGTGGTCCATACTTTATCACCTATCATCCATGTGAATGTGGTTCCCAGGCCCCCCAGGCGCCCCTGTCGAAATCTAAAATCGGTGTCTTTTGGAATGGAGAAGTCTTTACAGATCTTATTGTACGCAGCTTTGTTGTGGGGGTTGTCCCAAGCCTTCCAAGTGGCTGCTCCTGGGAGTGAAGTACCCATCTCTTGGAGTATTTTACGTGTTGTGAAGTAAATATGAAACCGTATGATAGAAGCTACACGTTTTGGAAGGTCTTTCAGCATATCAACCGAAATACCACAACCCTCAGTGGCCAGTAACACAGCAAAATTGACCTGTTGTGGCCAGAAATCGCTATTGGGGCCCTGGAGCCACCTGCGGATATCTACAATCTTACCTCCTTGGGGTCCACCACCTGCCCCACCACCATATAGCACAACGAGGTTTGTAAAGATGTTTGGGACTTCCGCTTTGAAGTATTCGTGTTCTGTTACGTAGATGTCGAGGGGGTGAAGCTGGAATGGTTTCCCCCATAAATCAGATGACCATTCTGGTGGGAGGCGCATTTTACGGTCCCCACTAGCCAGTAAAAGCACTTTTGGGAAACCATCCTGGACCTTTTTATCTTCTTGCGTAACGCTGGCGGCTGTACCTAGTGCGGCATCAATACGTTTTTGTACATCAGGTAGGTTAATAAAGCCCTCCAAACCATAGGCTACGTATTCTACCCCTCTGTCTAATAATACGACGTACGGCCATCTATCCCCATTGTAATCATAGGTTTTAACGCTAAATCTAGAGTAGTCAGCGTGTGGATACTTCTTCTTGAACTCCGTCCATAAAGAGGTGTTCGACTGTACAAACAGCATCGTATTGAAGCGCAAGTACTTATATGTATATCAAACTTAAGGTTTAACATGGTGATCTTAAATGTCACCACCACCTCGGCTGACCATACGGTCTACTTTGATCAACCTATTCATATACAGAATATTTCGCTAGTTGAGGTCACTTTTGAGAGAAAGCGGAGAAAGCGTCGTTCTGGTGGGATACCGAGGGTGTGGGCTTCCCACCTGATTTTCCTGAGGGGTACCATGATATGGTAAGCATCCAATAATACTTAAAACCCGCAATTGATGCTAATATCATAAAATTCGTGAAACCCCCACTGACAGGTGTTTGGATTCTAGAAGTCAAGCAATCGATTATACTTGGTTTAAATCTCTACGCGCTGCTGTTTGCTAAAGAAAATGAGCCTAGGCAAGGCATAAGACTAAAAGTAGATAAGTATGAACTTACGCTACGAGATATCCATACAGTATATGTCCACTGCGATGTGGTGGATTCTGGCTTCTCACTTCTAGATGGAAAACGATCACAAGTCCTAGCTAGCTTAGAGATCCGCGGTGGAAGGTTTACAAAATCAACATACGCTCCACTACTACCACTAACAGCCCGAGCTCTAGGGTCGATGAGAAACAGCCTTCGCCTGACGATTCGCGATGAGAAAGGAAATGTGGTAAACTTCCGTGGTCGACCTATACGCTACGTATTGAAGATTGAGTAAGTTATAGCATATACATATGATGGCAAGCGATTCAATTCAAACAGTTCCAACAGCGCCGATCTATCCACAGCTACACATTCATCTGAAACCGTTTTGTCTGGAGATAGCTTTCGACTGCAGAAAGTCTGTAATACGCTTGCCGAGCTCGAACAGCAGGCAAAGCACTACGAAGTTGTTCGCAAAAAATATGCCCGAGCCCGTGGTATCGTTCACGGGGTTGCTGTGGCCACAGGTAGCCTGAGTGAAGTTTTGTCCGCATCCGCTCTGGGTATGTCATTGACAGGAGTCGGTTTGCCTGTCGGGCTTTCTTTAGGATCCGTGGGATTTCTTTGTGCCGTCACTTCGGCCTTGACGGCTGTTGCCAGTAAGAAACTGGGGGTTCACGTCTCTAAGCACGAAAAGACTGTTATGTTGGCAAAGGCCAAGGTTAATTCCGTGGAAGCCAAAATTTCGAAAGCTCTAGCTGACGACAACATTTCAGACGCTGAGTTTGTAGGCATCGTTGGTGAGAAAGGGAAATATGAGGAGCTTAAGCTAGGAATACGACAAAAAAACAGGCGAGAAGGAGGGTTAAAAAGCGTAGAAGAACTTCGCTCCGAGATCAGAAAGGAGATGAGAGCAAAACTTGGCAGTCTAGTAGGATGAAAATCGAAATGTCCTACCATAGAAGCGAGCGTGGATTTCATTTTAACTTTACAAAAATCTCCGTACAAATTAATTCCTACGTCTGGTTCGTATGTAAATTTCGAGACAGCGCGTAGGCGATTGTCAGTAGATTTTATTTCAGCTTGGTGAAATTAAGTTTCTGAGTCGTAAACAAAAATATTTTTATCTCGTTAAAGTAAAATTGGGTCGCTAAGGAGTTTTAGGGTCGGATCGGAATTTTAGGGTCGCTTAGGAATTTTACAAGTGAACTTCAGTTTACATCATAAAACTAGATATGAGGCGCCAGTCGATTCACATCCCACCTGTCAGAATTAGTGTATTTTAATTTAAGCCAACGCTAGAGCTTTTTACCCGCTGCCCAGTTTCGTTTCTTTTTTCAAGCGCTTTCGCATTACTCTATCAATCATATAGATTGGCTCGAGGTGGGAATGGTAAGCAAGTAACTCATCGATAAAACGCACGATCGTACCCTTATGTGTACCACACCGCTTAACAACGTCAATAAGAGATATGCGCGATCCTGAACGGTGTAGCACCTCGTAGCTTGCTCCAACAACTTTGGTGTGAAGTCGGGAGTGTAGGCCGATATGGCCTTTGATTGCTGTGTTAACGACCTCGTAGACTATTTGTTGGAGATGTGCTTCAGGTAGGCCGAGTTTGGTAAAGGTCGTTGCTATATGAGGAGCTATGCGATCAGCGTTTAAGTCAATATCGATTTTGTCGTCGGCATGTAGCGAGTGTATAAATACGCTGCCGCTATATATACGCCGGTTCTCAAGTTGCATGAAACTAGCAACCTCATTTTAAAGCGAATGAACCCACATTGTATACATGCGTGGTAAAGTATAGCAGCTAAAATAGTTCTCTTAGCATGACTACGCTTGACACAAACTTTCTTCGATTGGATGAATGCATCTGCTACGATTTCTAATACATTTGTGGGAAACGATAGGTTGTGGTTTCGTTCATAAGCTGCGTTGTATGCCTGTAGTTCTCTCATAGCTATGCGTCGTTGAAATTCTTGGTTATCTGTTGGGCTCGCACGATCGAGATCGCTTTGATATCGAAAGCTATCAGGACCTACTATACGCAACATAGTAGCAACGTCAATCGTTTCTTCGCTTAATTCAGCCTCGGAAACAAGGCCACAAGTGGAACATATGAATTCAGTTCCTATCACTTTCATTGGGCATAGACACTCGGAGCATGTTTCAGGGGGATTGATATAAAACATACGTAGACTGGAACCACCGAGTAAGCTAAGTGGGTCATCCATACTATTGGTGTATACTATAGGTCTATCTATTATCTAACATGAGAAAAAAAGAAAGAAAGAGAGACATGAAGTCGGTTTCTCTTTCTTTCTTTTTTTTCTTCCATCGTATCGCGATTTCTAATTATCTAGAAATACCTTATGGTTCTTCAATTCTGCTAATACCTTTGAAAAACAATCCCTAGTGCGGCATTTCGTTTCTAGGTATTTCTTCTCAAGAATGATGCGGCGCTGTGGTGCACCACACTTTGTACAAAGTCCGTAACTAGTACGAAAACCACGGCCACACTTCGAACACGGGACGAATGGGGTGCTCCCTCTTTGAATCTGGAAGTTGTGTTGAGCACAGTACTCTGATATCTTAGAACACTTCCTCGCGCATTTCGTGTCCTTCCCTCGCATCAACCAACTACAAGTTATTATCTCCGGCATCGTTCGATGTATACCTTATACTAGCCTTTCTCTAATTGCTGTTCAAACGATAATAAAGTGGGTTCTAATAATTCGAACATATTAGAGAAATGGTTCAGATAGTATATACCAATAACAATGGCTAATATGTTGGACCTCCCTCTAGAAATCTTGACTAAGATCGTAGAGTACTCAGGGCCTTGGGCTTTTGCAAGCGTTTCTTTGACTTCGAAACGATTAGGCGATGCGGCATCTCTAGCCCGCTATAAAAATGTAGGTCGAATACTGATCTTGCGAATCCTCACGTATGATTTCGTAGACGCTTGTAGTCGGGAAGGTTTGGTTAGGACCTTCGGTATTTCCGCTGTGGATGCATGTCGAGAACTATGTATCCTATGTCATGAGGGTCATCTCGATAGCGCTAAATGGATCTCACAGCGCTTCCAGCTTACCGCGCAGAATGCCCGCTATCGAGATAACCTTGCGCTGCGCTATGCCTGCTATGGTGGGCGGCTAGATGTTGCTAAATGGCTCACCAAATGTTTCCAACTCACCACAGAGGATGCGCGTGCTCAAGATAGTTTTGCGTTATACTATGCCTGTAAAAATGATCATCTCGATGTAGTTAATTGGCTCATCACTCAGTTCCAACTCACTAGAAGTGAGATAGATACAACGATATTTGTGGCAACAATCGACGGTAAAAAAGGTAATATCACCTATGTCGGTAGGAGGCTCTATGAATATTTGCGGTTTGCCGGTGGGGTTGGGTGTTAAAATGTAATAAGTGTACTATAGTAGTATATAAAGTGGGGAACCTAAACGCCAAGAAGATAATAAGTTGGGATTTGGTACATATTGTGGTTTATAAAGTTTAACAAATGCGTTTGGGGGAAGGGGGCCATAGAATGTGACAAAAAAATGAAAACGAAGGTGCTGCGCCAGAACCGCCACTTTGTATACTACTTATCTTAACATGCTCCTATCATATGACTTCGCAATGTTCAGTTTGTTGTGGGCTTTCATCCCAACTCCAACAGGCTACTAACAGCACTGTATCTGGTTGCTTTGTTTTTTTTTCTTTTTATAATATATAAAATTGTTCATTAAGGCTAGTGATTACGACTCCAGCCAAAGTTAAATACAGGTGGTGCAAACGGCGGTTGGTACATCCAAGGAAGTGGCGTTTGATACATCGGTGGCTGTTGCTGCACTGGATGCATGGGTACTCCGCACTTTCTTGTCGTATTGGTTCTTTCCCATAGATGCTACCCGGTTCCCTTATTTTGCTTCTGTCATCGCCGCCGTCCATTTCTTCACATACTCTGTGTAGCTCCCTGGATGGCTCTCCTGAACGCGTCGAAACATCATGTCAATCGGTAACCTCGGTGATCTCCCGAAATGAAGGTAGAACGGCGAGAAGCCTGTCGCCTCATTCCTGGTACAATTGTACGCGTGAACCATTTTACTTAGATGGTCTTTCCAGTGTGATTTATGTTGTTTAGGGAGAGTCCGTAGCATCTGGAGTAGGGTACGATTAAATCTCTCGACCTGCCCATTTCCTTGCGGATGATAGGGCGTTGTGCGTGAATGTAGTATGCCACTGCATTTTTCGAGCTCTTTGAGTAAATTATTTTCAAATTCCCCTCCTTGATCGTGGTGAAATCTAGCAAGAAAACCGAAACGCAGAATGAAGTCGTTGTAAAGTTTCTCCGCCACGGTGCGGGCCGATTTGATTTTCGTAGCGTACGCTTACGCAAACCGTGTAAAGTGATCTACGATAACCAGTATGTACTCGTAGCCGCCAGAACATTTTTCGAGGTGGACAAAATCCATTGATACTAGTTCAAAATGGATACTTTGCATGGGTGCGCGCGTCTTGAATGTGGGGGTCTTATGCTGCAGACACGAGCATACTTTTGTAATGAAGTGCTCAATATCACTCGCCATCCGCGGCCAATAGAACTTCTTTCTTGCTAGATAAATAGTGCGTTCAACGCCCATGTGTCCCACATCTTCATGTAGGTTTTTGTAAACCAGACGGTGGTACTTCTTTGGTAGGACTATTTGAAGATTGAGTCCACTCCTCCTCCGTCGTATTTGCAATTGATCTTTTCCTATCTCTAATTCGTGTAGGAGGTTCAGGACTTGCCGTGTCTCTTGTCGCCTCTTCTGTGCTGTTGGTGGTTTCTTTGCTAACATGTACTTAAGCACCGTACCGATAGTTTGACCCTCTCTCTGAACGAGTGCGATTTCTTGCGGGTCTATCACCTGTGATCTGGAGTGGTCGATATCTACGTCTGCCTCTTCTCCTTGGTTAGCGCGCAAGGCTGTGGACAGTAAGTTGTCGCCTTTCCACTGAACGGACATTGCGGTGATCGTCTCCCCTATAATTTCTGTTGACACTTCTGCTCTGTACTCCTGCGTCGGTGTTCGCTTTTCCTGGGCGGTAATTAATGGTGAAGTTAAAGTCAGCAAGTTCGGCGACCCAGCGATGTCCGGTTGAATTCAGGTTTGCAGTGGTAAGTTCATACGTTAAAGGGTTGTTGTCGGTATAAACGACAAAGGATGGAGCGTAGTACAGGTAATCGCGGAACTGTTCAGTTATGGCCCATTTTAGCGCAAGAAATTCCAGTTTTCCGCCGGTGGTCTAGTCGCCCGACACCCCCTACTCCAGTGTTCGCTACTACCGCACTTCCAGCAATGCTCACACAACTCAGCCTTCCCTTCCCGCGTACACAACTCGCACCCTCTTCTCGCGGCATTATTAGCACCTCTAGGCCGTGGCTCCTGTGACTCCGTGGGTCTTCGCTCTCCACTCTGCTAATTTTTGATGCAAATCGATCGCGCTTGGTTGCTGGTAATGTGATCGCAGGATCTGTCTTAGGCGAGATAACGTCATACTTAGGATGCTTTCAAGATAGCTTCAAGATAGCTTCGCTCTCCACACTGCCTCTCTTATGGCCGCCACTTCTGCTCTAAGCGCCTGAATAGCTGCCATGATGTGGCCTTCATCTTTTTCTTTGCTTTTACTTTTGCGGTTTTCTCCCCGGTCTGACGATCCGCCGTCCCTCAAGTCCTCGGTCTTGATTTTGTTTATGCTTGTATCTACGCGCTTTGATCGAGAGATTTTGTTCTTTCTATCGCGTTCCGCTGACATTGCGCTACTCATTTGCTGCAATAGCGTTTCATCGGTCACGTCAGCGTTTTGAAGATATGGCGTAAGCTTAACCCTTATCGCCTCATCTCGCAAGCCTGTCACCACAGTGTGTAAAAATAGACTTTGCACAATGGCGTAATCGTATTTCACTCTCGTGTCGTCTAACTGAGACGCTTTGCGGGTCTTCGCTGCTTACTTGGGCTATAGTGGCTAGTTTTTGATGCAAATCGATCGCGCTTGGTTGCTGGTAATGTGATCGCAGGATCTGATATAGGCGAGATAACGTCATATTTGGGATGCTTTCAAGACAGCTTCTGAGCCGCATGCCGGGAGTCAACGCTCTAATCACGGCATCTACAACTTCCCCTTCGTCATACCCTGTGAACAATCCACTCTCGATTTGCCTTGCTAGGCTTATAAAACCCAGTTTATCTTTTTGCTCCGGCTCTCCAATCTGCCCGGTTATCTTAAACTCTCTTCGGAATACACCCCCAAATTTGTGCATTGTTACTCGACTTGTTGATCCCCCTAAAAGTCGCCATCTGATATCGATCTATTTAATTCCCCTCGCTCTTGTTTAACTTCGGAACGGGAATTTACGGTAGCTTTTTCTTCATGTGCTTCTTTCTTATCCCCTTGTGTTAAATCATCTCTGATCTCTTCAAGAAATCGAACCCCTCTTCGCCCGACTCTAGCAAATTTTCCTCCAGAAATCTATTAACTTCTTTAATCAAACTAAAGCGACTTTTAACCTCATCCTCTGTTCCCTTTCCGATCCCCAGCTTCTTCATAAGCTTTAATACTTGATCCCTCGAAAACCCTTAAACCAAACCCTGAACTTCCAACAACAATTCTTCTCCTCGCATCTCGAATAATAGTCTGTCCAACACTTACTAGACTAATACTACCTAACAAAGGAGTTTTGCCCACTAACTTTACGATTCCTGGATCAAACTGTCCACAAACCCCTACAATCCAATCCAAGCTGTAACATACAGCATTTACAATTCCAAATTAATCAATTACATTTCCGTCTGAACCCCCAAATGTTACGCCGTTCCCGCAGCCCAGAACACCATACACACACTTTGCCACAAGCAACGCCAACTCTTTATTTCTATTTTTAACACGGGTCTTGTAACCTTGAAATATAGCACTACTATATCTGAATACGGTGAATACAGTGGGCTGTTCATGAACTTGAACTTCCGGCGTGACAGCTAACCGGAACTGAATTATTATTGAGCTTTAACTGTAAGGGCTAATAACTACATATATTGAAAAGTGGAACTGTAAATATTGCAATTTCTAATTACTATGTGGAGAGGGCACATATAAAGATTACACGTTTACTTTTTATTTCTTGCATCTGTCAGTATTTTAATTTTCGTTTTAATGAAATGTGTAAATTTGTCCGTCTACTGAATGTTTTGGCAGAGAAGGCATACATCAATTCCAAACTTTTGATTTAACTCTTATTACACTATTCTTACTGGAAGGTACTTGTAGAAAATGGAATTAAAATATTCAGTATACTCTTTCAGTATACTTAGCCTTCTTCCGCTATTTTTATACAGTTACTAAACTTGATAGTAACTATTGTTTTCTTTTAATTTTCTTTTTTATGAAATTTGAAAAATTGGTTTTAGCCGAGAAGACAGACAATAATTCGAAACTTCTAATCTCATTTCACACTGTTCATGTATATTGGAAGGTGTTATATTCGGAAAATGTAATTAAAGTAATATTTATCCCCTTCCATTTTTAACAAAGACTCCACAGTCCCTATTGTATATTCACCATCCTGCTGCTCTAACTTTTATGAACCTCAAACGATAACAGGTGGTCATTTCTGTTACAAGCAAATCTTTATGTACTTGCAGTCAATTGACGTTCTCAGATTTGTTCTGCCAAAAACAGGTGGTGTAGTTTATTGTTTGTCCACGTTAATAATACTAATCAGGTTCTGGTTTCCACTTCATGCCCTACTCGAGCTATTTGCCCGATATTTACTTTTCTTCTCCACACCAGACATGCGCATGAGCACCTCCACCAGCTTGCTGCAATTTCCTTAAATTTCCTCCTGAAGTTTTTGATGAAAATGAAATAAATAAATGGATTGACCGCAGAATTAAAAAGTTGCACTAAGAATTGCGTTTCAGAGAGTGCCTTCGATGTGGGCATTTTAAAGAAATGTTCCATAATGAACGTCACATAGTTTATTCCCCAGCACAAAATGAAGATAACACTGACCGTAATGATCATCTTGATGATCTTTGTGTGTTTCTTGTTCCTTGCAACTTGCACAGCCGCCTGTAGTCCTTGAAGGTTACATCTCCTCAGCGTTTTGATGACTTTGAAATACAGAATAAACATGAGAACTGAAGGGATCAAAAAAGTGTGAGCTGTTGTCACTGTAGAATAAATCTCGAGGGAGAACCATTTGTGGGTTACAGTGCCACAAGAACCACCGTCTATGTAACCAATTGCG
Source organism: Actinernus sp. WN-2022 (assembly GCA_030867875.1). Lineage (NCBI taxonomy): Eukaryota > Metazoa > Cnidaria > Anthozoa > Actiniaria > Actinernidae > Actinernus > Actinernus sp. WN-2022. Next base: position 133,200,298 of record JAOWCC010001634.1, on the reverse strand, counting down.
ACAATGAGAGGGGCACAAATTACCACACCAGCGAACCAGCAAAGAGGAATAATACACTTTAGTCTTCGTGTAGTCACCCCTCCACGGCTTGATAGGGGATGGACAACAGCCATGATACGCTCAAATGCTGTCACCGTGAATAGAAATGCTGAAATAGAGACAAAGAGCCAGAAAGTTGCAGCTATTTTACAGAGAATGTGTCCTGCTAGAGTTGAATTTGTTTGCTTGACAATTGCATGGAGTAGTTGTGAAGGTCTCGTGAGCGAATCGGTTGTTACTGTACCAACTGACAGGCCAAAAACGCTGGTAAGAATATCCAAGATGGCTATGTTAAGAAGAAGATAGTTCATTGGAGTTCTCATGGACTCGGTACGCAGGATAATATGGCAAACACAAGAGTTGCTTATGATTGAAGTTATTGCGAAAATGAGGCATGAAACTCTCACATAAAACGTTTCGCTAAAGTCGAAGAAAGGAGACATGAAGCTCTCACATAAAACGTTTCGACAAAGTCAAAGAGAGGACTGGCTTTCTTGATAGATTTTCGCGAGGTTGAAAATGCACAAAAGCTCAACTCTCGAACAGATTGCCGAGAATATATATTTTTATTTTAAGATTTCAGATACGTCAGTCGTCTTAAATACAGTAATATGATTGATAAGTAATAAATATTAAATTGGACTAAACTGCTGGGTAAATAGCAGGGTTGGCAAATACAGTTACAAACAAACCTTTTCAAAATGATTTCTTCAGGATATGAAACCCCGTGTTTACTTTTTCCAATCTAATTTCTAATTAAGCAATATAACACGCTTTGCATGTCTTTGCTCACTTATATCAACACGCGGGATAGGTTGGGAGAACGCAGGTAGTATATAAAGTGGCGGTTCTGGTGCAGCACCTCCGTTTTTATCGTGTGTCACATCCGATGACCCCCTCCCCCCAAACGCATTTGTCGGACTTTGTCAACCACAATATGTACCAAATCCCAACTTATTATCTTCGGGGTACCATAGATGTTGTAATTTGGTACATCATGGATCATAAAAAGGCTGGATTGGGCACGCGCTGACGTGATGGCCGCAACGAAGTGGAAAATCGTGACGTCACATGTAAACAAACATTTTCGTAATTTCTCGGCGCGCGCGATTTCGCTAGTAGCTTGGAAAATAAACATCGAAGAGAAAAAGATTAAGCTCTGAAGGATGGAGATCGGAGAAAACTTCGAGGGGTACTCAAACGGCTTGTTTTCGGAAGAGAAAACGCAGCTAAAGGAGAATGAGTTTAATACGAATTTGCCGATAGCTGTCGTTCTAGCAATTCCGAAAGTGAGAGTGAAATATTAGTGTTTAGAGTGCAGAAAGGTCTATCATACTAAATGTTGGTTCATGATAAGACACGTAGGAAGCTATATGGAGCTATTAATATCAAACCGCGAAAACTGAAGCAAAAATTGTCAGAACATCAAACGAAATGCCATAAGTGAAAACACGAGTATTCTCTCTATTCATTCTACCACGTGAATGTGTACGAACTCGTTTGAAAGGTCCTTGTTGATGAAGTTGATAAAAGCCGAAGGGGAATAACGACGACATTCGTTGTAACCATAACTCCCACAAACAACCGTATGGTCTAATCATGCAAAGTCGGGACCTGGAATTGGAATTTAGCGTGTCGTTTTTGTGGATGGAGGAAAACCGGAGAACGCAAAGAAAAATCCTCGGAGCAAGGACAATCGATACCAACAAATTAATAATAATAATAATAAAGACTTTATTTATGGAGGGTAACACATAATAGTGCAGTCAACACTAATAAACTTGTGGCCCTAACAAACTAACCCAGTACAACCACATGATTGCATTCCTCCAAAAGGCCTATAATTGGATTAGAAAAGTGGGAGGTATTCTATAAGTTTCCCACCCACAGTCACACCCCTTCCCCATACTATTTTCCCAGCACATTCATTGATTTTTAGATTGTGTCCAAAATCTAAGATTTTTCGGGGGAAAATGTCTATTGTTGAGGCCTTTCATTTTGTTCTGAATCCCAAATGGATATATTTAATAAGTATCCCAAAGGAGAAAGCTTGGTAACATGTTTTTGCTGGGTTTATTGATTTGTGAAGGCAATAATATGTTATACTGTTAGTACACTTTGTATTATGACCTCTGGGTATAGTATATTAAATTAGATGATAATACTTGTGGTTTGTACAAATCATAACTTATATTCCATTCTAGCTAGCTGCATGGATGATATATGCTATTTAAATCTGAATATCTGAAGTGAACTAAGATACACATGAACAGTGAAAACAATAAAACATTTTTTATTGAACTCTCAGACTTACTGTATATACAATTATAGTTCATGTACTGTACAACATAGTAACCTTGACAATAAACCTATCAAAATTATCTTATAGTCAGATGTAATATAACTGAAAATAAATTATTAGAAATGAAGATTTGGGACTCAGTTAGAATTAGCATAGATCTGAACCATCAAGTTTCATTGAATATTATCACTCTAGCTCAGACTATTAAACATGCCTAATTTACATAGCAGAAACCTTGCTTATCGACTCTTCTGACATGGTGCAGGACTCGATTGACAGTAATGCTTGCCCACTTGCCCAGGACAACTAAAAAGTTGAACCGGGCAGATAATTTTTGTACCTGGACATCCAGATCTCAAGGCAACCAGCCTAAAATCTAATGTTGAGCACTGTGCTGGCCATGTTGATTAACTGACTCCCAGGAGGATAAAAAATATTTGTTTTTGCTAGTCTAAAGTTGTTGTGAAACTGCACAATACTTCAGGGCATTAACCAACAAAGATATTTTTAAATAATTGTGCAGTATTTTTTTCCAAAAATAAAATCTTGTTCACATGCTAACTTAGCTCTCTGGGAGACTGCTTGCACTATAGAGGTTTTGCACCACCACGTGATGGCAGCCATGTTGGTGGCCAGAACAATAGAATGTTATTCCTTTGAGATTTAATTTTTCACATGATTGAACAAATCTCATTGTTCTGGCCACCAACATGGCTGCCATCACGTGGTGGTGCAAAACCTCTATTGGTTACGAAGTATGTATACAGTGTTACTGTAAATACAACCCTTGTATTATAGCTTAATTTTTGGGGATTTTTTTCATGAGGAGTAAATCTCGAAATTTTAATGCCATCTCTATGGGGGATTATGAAATATCTTGAGAACTTTTATAATTTCTCATCTCGCCCCTCTTCCTCTATGAATAATGAATGGTCCATATAAAGTTTTGAATCATGGAGTCATGATATGAAAAAAAAAACATTCAAGTACCCTGTAAAATCTGCATGTACTGATGTAGACTACTTCTTTTAACACATGCATGTACATGTAATATGGAACATAAGGAAGAGTTATGAATGTTTGGCAATTAAGTTCCACTGGTTATTATAATTAAGTAAACCATCATTTGATATAGAACTGTGAATACTTAACAATTAGACCCGAAGCCCGAATGGGCTACGAGTCAATAGCCCATGAGGCGCAGCCGAATGGGCTATTTAACTCGTAGCCCATGAGGGCGAGAGGTCTAATTGTTTTAGTATAAACTAACTAGTCGGACAGTAGAAAATAATAGAAAGAAAGAAATTGAAGTTAATTTTGTTATTATTATTTCGTGAAAATGCGTACGGTTTTTCTCTACCATGGGCTATCACAAATATACCTATAGTAAAACTATGTCTAAGCCACCATTTGATGCAAATACAATCAAGTAAAGGAGAATTTGAACAACGACAACGTGAAAAACTAACAAATATTTGTGTCCCTAAATACACAACATTCTTCCAAATTTGGCCCTAAAAAGGCCCGTTTTTGGGATGCGATTTTCTCCAAAACAGAATAAAATGAAAGTAAACAACAACAAGATGGGCTTACCTTGAAGTTTCTCGTGTGGCTTAGGCGGGTTGGAATTGTCGTAAAACAACGGAAAAAGAAAATACTGTTACTTAAAAGTGAGAAGAGCACTAAAACACGACCAAAAGAACAGAAGTAAAGGCAAAGAAACAGCGAAAAACCTTTACCTACGCCACTCTTCACGTCACGATTTTCCACTATGATTGAACCATGTTGAAGTAGAATATCAGCCAATCAGCAAACCGGAAACACCCCACGTGACCTGTAGTTTCCAATCCAGTCTTTTTATGATCCATGGGTACATATTGCGGTCAACAAAGTCCAACAAATACGTTGGGGTTCGGGGGCCATCAAACGCGACACACGATAAAAACAAAGGTGCTACACCATAACCACCACTTTATATACTACTATAGTCCACCTTCTGCCATTTGTTGTCCACTTATTGTATTTTGACGCCCAATTAGAGAAAGTCTAGTATAAGGTATTATACTATGGCTGAACACGTACTCAAATTCGTTCGAGCACCCAGGGCCATTAAGGGCTATTTACGAGGATGGAAGATGGATGTTCCAGATGGTAACCCTCTAGGAGCAGACCCAGCTGCTTTCCTAGCCGGTGTGCGGAAGCAGACTACCGAAAAGCTCGAGGAAGAGCTCCAAGATCTCGATAGCTTTAAGGTTCAGCTAGCTTTGAACATAACACTCCGGCTCGACAAACCTGAGGGTTCAGTATATGAGATAGCTACCTTTCGTAGCTTGCAATCCGTTTTGACCAACGATGCTGAGATCAGTGGGGTAATAGTAGAAGCACATTCTCAGATCCACAACTACATTGAGAAGTGGATCAGTAGAGGATCGAACTGGGTTATAGATAGAGTCAACATTCTATGGTTAAACATCGCCCGATATCAACCACTACGTGGAGGTTCATACATACGACTACCTACCGAAGTCGCAAATAAGAAAGCCGTGATCAACGTGAAAAACAACGACGACCATTGTTTGCGTTGGTCGCTACGTGCCGCTCTGTTTCCAGTTGCACAAAACACCGAGAGGACATCGAAGTACCGAGAAGACGATGGGTTTGACTTCGATGGGGTGGATGCGCCAACGCCAATCTCACAAATAAAACGCGTAGAGAAGCAAAACAAGATCTCTATTAATGTATATGGTTGGGACCTAAAGGAAAAGTGCTTGATTGTACATTACATCTCAAAGGAGACCTTTTCGAAGCGAGTTAACCTCTTGCTTATAGATCACCCAGAGAGCGGTTTGCAACACTATTGCTGGATCAAGAACTTAAATCGTCTACTCTTCAGCCAGACAAAGCACGAACATAAGAAGCACTTCTGCGAGAGATGCTTACATGGATACACCACCAATACCCTCCTCGAAAAGCACATTCCAGAGTGTAACGGTGTCGATGACAGAGCCATTCGCATTGAAATGCCTACCAATGAGAACAACATAGTCTCCTTTCAGAATATCCACAAGCAGCTCAAAGTTCTCTATATTATCTATGCAGACTTTGAGGCTTTAACCACTAAGATCGAAGGACCTGCCCAAGACCCTGAAAAAAGCAACACACTGAAAACAGAAGAACATATTCCCTGTGGATTTTCCTACATCGTTGTACGTTCTGATGGTCATAGCGAACCACCTGTACTATACCGAGGTACGGAAACGATAGAACGCTTTCTACGATGTACACAAGAGAAAGAGGGAAAGATCAAAGCCCAAAAGGCCAAGCCGCTATGTATGCTGCCGGAAGACCAGAGGGTTTATAATAGAGCAACGATTTGTCATATCTGTCCGAAGCCCTTGGTTGGTAGCGATAGAGTACGCGATCATTGCCACATCACAGGTGAGTTTCGAGGTGCCGCACATAGAGTCTGTAACCTTAAATTACGTATCTCACCTACCATTCCAGTTGTATTCCACAACTTACGTGGATATGATTCTCACCTATTGATGCAATCCATCTCCAAGACGGAGGGCGATATCTCTTGTATTCCAAACAATATGGAGAAATATATTTCATTCTCACTTGGCAACTTACGGTTCATCGTTAGCGCGCAATTTCTACTATCCTTTCTTGACAACCTGATTCGTAGTACGATAGAGGCAGCTGCAGGCAAATGTAAACGATGTAATGAATTCGAGCTGGTTATCATTAACGAGGCTTGGAAGCTAGTGGGGACTTGCCCACAGTGTGGAGAAGTGAGCATAAAGCAACTCGACCCGTCTCGCCTCCCGATAACCGCTACGCATACACCCATGAATGCACATCTTCTTGGGCGCAAAGGCGTTTATCCATATGAGTACATGGACTCTTGGAATAGATTCACAGAGACTTCCCTTCCACCGAAAGAATCGTTCTATAGTAAACTAAATCTAGAGGACATAACCGATGAGGACTACGAAGACGCACTAGAAGTTTGGAACGTATTCGGTTGTGAAACATTGGGAGACTACCACGACATTTACCTCCAAACCGATATACTTCTTCTAGCAGATGTGTTTGAGACCTTTCGCACGACATGCATGCAAAACTATGGCTTGGACCCGGCTCACTACTATACAAGTCCAGGACTCTCATGGGATGCATTGTTAAAGAAGACTGGCGTAGAGCTTGAACTATTAACTGACTATGACTTGCATCTATTCATTGAGAAAGGTCTACGTGGTGGGATATATATGGTGCCTCATCGCAATGCCAAAGCAAACAACCAAAACGTGCCCGATTTCGATCCTGAGAAGGCAAAGAGCCACATACTCTATCTTGACGCTAACAATCTCTATGGCTGGGCTATGAGCCAATATCTACCAACAGCAGATTTGAGTGGCGCATACCAACAGAAGAACAAATCACCAATCTTGCGGACGATTCAGATAAAGGTTACATCCTCGAAGTTGACCTTGAATATCCTAGCGAACTTCACGACGCACACAACAGATATCCGCTAGCTCCCGAGAGAATGCAAGTTGATAAAGCTTGGTTATCAGAGTACCAAACCGATCTATTTGAGAAACTATACAAAGGCAACGGATCTTTGAAAGCGGAAAAGCTTGTGCCTAACCTCTATGGCAAAGAACGATATGTGCTACACTACCGCAACCTACAACTATACTTATCTCTAGGTATGCGTCTCCAGAAGATCCACAGAGCACTACGATTCGACCAATCCCCATGGATAGAGCCATATATACGAATGAACACAGAGCTACGAAAACAAGCGAAGAGCACTTTCGAGCAAGACCTCTACAAATTGATGAACAATAGCGTATTTGGCAAAACAATGGAAAATCTACGCAAGCGTGTATATATCGAACTAGTGCGCTCTTCAAAAGGAATCAGACTACAGCGCCTATTGAATAAACCTAGTTATGCTCGCTCCACAATCTATGACAACGACCTAGCCGCTGTACACAACTACAAAAGCAAGCTACTGCTGAACAGCCCGGTATATGTTGGAATGTCAATTCTAGATCTCTCAAAACACCTGATGTATGACTTCTACTATAGCGAGTTCAAGAAGCAGTATGGACAACGCTGTAATCTACTCTATACTGACACTGACAGTCTACTACTACACATCGAAACTGAAGACATCTATGCAGACATGGACATCAACAAACATCAATATGATACGAGCAACTACAGCAAAGACCATCCGCTGTATAACATAGACAACAAGAAAGTACTTGGCAAAATAAAAGACGAATGTGGAGGTATTCCCATTGTTGAATATGTTGGACTACGATCAAAGCTCTACTCGATCTTGAAAGTAGGTGGTGGGGAGATTCGGAAAGCTAAAGGCACCAAGAAGGCCGTTGTGAAGTGCTTGCTAGATAAGAAAGTATTCCGCCACGGAATGGATATGCTTCGAAGCGAAGGGCACAGTATGTATGGTATACATATGAATAAAATCTCTCTATCACCATTCGATAGTAAGCGCTGGATTTCAGCAAATGGGATTGATACACTAGCCTATGGGCACAAAAACACCATTCCAGAGGAGTTAAACGTATATGATTTTATTTGCGAGTTGCTATCTTAGATTTGTTGGGTACGATCAGAATTTTGGAGGTAGTTCAGTATCTGGCGGAACCACTTGTAGCTCTTCACGTACGAACCCCCGCTTTGGTACATCTTTCCCCAAATAGTACAGAACTGGTTGGTTCGAAGATATCGCACTACGTGAAACGACATATGTCTGTAAACTCCACACAGGATCAGTCGCTCGCTTTGCTCCACCTTCCAACTCACCAGGTGCATAGAGATATCGAACTAGAACATCGAACGGTAAACGCTTTTCTTCTAATCCAACAGTCCGCGAATATGTAGGAGTTTTGATGTTCACTTGCTGTGCCAATACGGTATTCGAAGGCTTCTTCCCTGTAAGTCGAGTCGCCTCATTATTCATGGCGTTGATAACCTCTGGAAGCCGCAACACCCATTCTCTACTACGTGCATCTGATCCTTCTGAAGCAAACACCATCTCCTGTGCATATTGATATGCAAACAATCTCTCAGCTAGTGTTATATTTGCTCTCTCAACGAATCATTGTGCCCTGTGGTTACCAACCTCACCTCGTTGGACTTTCGTACCATGCCGTTCTAAGGTTCCAGACATACGCCCCATGAACTCTCTACCAGGATCGACTTGCAACGTTTTTGGCCACGTTAATGGACTACGCTTGTATATTCGTTCAAAAGCCGCAGCCATTTCACCACTATCTTTTTATGCCAAAGGCTCAGCCTCTTTATATCGAGAAGCCACATCGATTACCACTAAAGCATATTTATAGAGCTTTCGTCCACGTCCAGGTCGGTCGTGAGGTAAAATATCAAATCAGCTTGGTGAACCTCATTTGGTTTCGATACAGTCCAATGTGGTCGTGGGACACGTCGAGGCGGAGGCAGGTATATTTGCCATGGGGCCTGCTTTTCGAGACCTTAGAAGCATCAGCGAGCTTGTCAATTGCGGTCATCCCTTTCCAATAACCCCTTGGGCCGTAATATATCACACCCAGATCTATAACCTTTTTTTAACCCCCAACCCCAACTTCTGTTTGGATTGAATCATGTTTCGGGCAAGGGCATGTCCCCATTGTTGCTCTTTCCAAGGGATGGCATCTAAGGCCTTGACCATTTTGCGGTCGGCCGTGTGTTTGCAAGCGAGCTTGTTGGCGCTCTTGTCACAAACACTGTAATCAACATCGTGCTGCATAGCCACCGCATCAGTCTTACCTGTCGGCGGTTGAAGGACCTCAAGGAGCGTGCCGTCGGGCGCCCACCGGACTTGCTTCTCCAGAGGATTACCAGGGCCGGTGTAGTGATGCCCCGGGAGCACGAATCCCTTCTTTGGCGCTATTTTAAGAATCTGTTTGTGGATGTCGACCCCACTGCCCAGCTTGTCAAAGGTCTGGGAGACGCTCTGATCGATCAGCCGGCCCGCCATCCCTTTGATGTAGTTCGAAGCCATATTCTTCGAGTGTCGCTCTTGATCCCTGCTTTCCCTATTCGCCAGAGAGCTTTTGCACCAGCCTCGAAAAGTGCCGCGCCGAGGTCCCCGCCGGCTTTCGTGGAGACAAACCTGGACTTCGCCGTTCCACAGCTCGCACAAACAGATTTCATTCTTGTCCGGCCAGTTTTAGTGGTCACCAAGGTCTCAGACCCTGGGACGGTTTGAGTTTGCATCCTTTCCTTCACACAGTACGAAGCCATCCTAGCACCGAAGGGCTGAGGTACTCACTGACCTCCTCCGGCATGTCAAGCCCGAACGGGTCGAAATACTCGGCGGGACTTCCTTTGACAATACGATAACATACCCAGTGTGTCCCAGGACCCAGTGTGTCCCAGGACGACGCGCTTTAGGCGCGTCGGGTAGGCTATCCCTGCTGAACACCCCCCGAAAGTTTTTAATTTTGCAAACGGCTACGAGCCTATGTAAATCAAGATTGGTTAGAGGATATCGCCCAAGATCGGAATACCGTTGAACGGGCTGTGCTTGCCTAGGATCAACCCGCATCCACTTTTTTTACGGCCCTGCTGCGGCGGAGGCAAGTAAGTGGGTCGAGCGCTGTTCAGAGAAGCGGGATCCACCTGAAGGTCTCCCCGCCCCGTTAGCGCTTTGAGGACCAAGGGGATGCCGATACTTGCCAGCAATGTGCCTAGGAACCCGCCCTGCTGTTTCTGGGTGAGCTGAACCTGTACTCCAGAACCTGACTTCAGCGCTTGAAGAATTCGCTCCTTCTGCTTCGTGGTGAGGTACTGTTGGTACTGAATGAGTTTGTCCACCTTGGCGTTGGGGATCGAGAACAGCCCACCCCCCTTTTGGAGTGATTTGTTGACCCCCCAATTGGCCAATCCAGAAAGAGCGCCGGTAGCTAGTGGGGCGACCGCCTTGGTGAGCCACGGAAGAGCCGCGGCGCCTAAGCGAGCCAAGGTTGGCAGCAGCGCTCCCAGGAAACCCCCCGTCTGTTGACGGATCTGAGTCGTGCTAATATCGATCTGGGACCCCTTGCCCGATCGCTTGGCTTTCTCAAGCCGGATCACCTGTCGTTGCGTCAACAGGACCGTATCAGAGCCTGAGAGCTGCCCGTGTGCCAAACGAATCGTGACTGGGGCTCGGTTCTGATAGGCCTTGGCAATTTTCTCCTTCTGTCCAGGGGACAAACTGACGTTGTACCCAATGTACGCCATGACTATACTTATAGAAAACAATTTACGCCCGAACTAGCAACTTACCGCTTGATTGCAGGAGTTCGACGTCCTGACTATAGAGGACGAGGGCGTATACACTGTAGTCTGCGTTGGTTCCAGCCGAAAGCTTGTACTTGAACGTCAACTTGGTCGTGCCGTCTTTCAAATCCGGCTTCTGGTGGCGGAGGTCGAAATATAATGCGGGTAAGATGCTCCCGAAATTTGACCGCGTCAGTAGCGTTCCGCCGGCGTAATTGTTCGTGTCGTAACTGTACTTCAGGACGTCGCGGAACACCCGAGACATATCGGTCGAGGGGGTGTACTCATGTTCAGGATACTGATTCCCATTTCCAACCTCGAGATGACAACTAGAGAGGGTCCGGTCATCCGCCACGTAAAATGTGTTGTACAGGAAGGGGTTGGCCACTTGACTGTCCTGAGTGACATCGTTAGCGATCCATACAAACACATGCCGTGGGCGACTAATACCAGACGTGATCTTGAACGCTCCAGTTTGTTGACGAGAGGAGTTCGAGCGCTCAACCATTTCCCGGAGGTAGGACCACTTATGCGATTTCAGAAACTGACTCTTGAACTTCGTGACGACTACGCGACAGGCATCCGTAGCCTGCCATATCAAGTTGGCGTCGCTCTCAAACACCACACCGAGCTCCATCTTCATGTTGGGGAGCGGCTGGTCCTCGAGCGCGTCGAAGAAGGCATACCGGTTGAGTGGGATTTCAGTGCTCACCGTGGATGAAACACCCAACACGCCCTTTCGCATGGCAAAACTTTTATTATAGTTAGCTTGCGCCACTCGTTCTTCAGCGTAGCGATTGGTATCCAAGTAGAAGAATGTGTTTGTGCCGGTCGTCTTTACGTACTCCCGACTATACTCGAGAAGGTTCTTCACGTTCACGGCGTGGTTGACCGATTTACAGTCGTACAGCTGCATTCCGTTTCCTTTAATGGATAGCTCGTGGACAAAACTGTGCGAGCCGTTCACTATACCGTTGTGATCATTGACGGCTATATCGCCGCCATCAGCCAGCTTCACCACTTTAAAATCGATCACGAAGCGGGCATTGTATCAATCGAAAGGGTTTACCTCTCCGCTATTATCAGCGACGAACCGATAACCCACCTTTTTCTGGTGCGCGTCGTTAGCGACGGGTGAAACGAGCGGGGTTTCTAAATCGAAGACCGTATCCTCGTATCGCTCGACGTACTTCGGATTCCTATACGATTCCATGCTATGAATTAAAAAACTCTCCCACCCTCCAGCCAGCGGTTGATCCGCTCCGCCGTAGTCAACTGCGTCGCCGCGGGGCGTCGTAGAAGCTCAACAATTTTAGCTCCGCCATCGGGTGCCTGTGGGGGCGCTTGGATCACTGGTGTCTATGTTGGTGCTTGGGTCGCGGACTTGGCTGCGGCGCTGATCGCTTTACCCAAAGCGCGCCGACCAAAACTTTTCAGCGAATCAAACAGGCCTTCACCGTGGGCATGCCTGTAGATAAACTTTCCGCTTCGGGGTCGTAGCACCTCTTGTATTCGTTATAATAAGGCATCTCTATATTAAAGCAGTGTTAATTTTTTCGCTTCGCAAGATTAGCGTCATATGCCAGTCAATACCGTTGAGGTTTACGGGTCTGTCGAGGGCGTCGGTTACGAAAAAGCTCATGTGACTGATGCTACTCGACGTCACGGGTGTAAAGAGTGCCCGCTTAGGCTCGACCGAGAATGGGTAAGAACGCTGAAGATTGTCTGTAGGGATGACGGCGATTGTATTGCCGGACACGCCGCTCACCAGAGAATCTGAAATGGCATTGGTTTTTATGTGGGGAGAATCGATCGAGTTGGTGATGTTGGGTAGTTTCGTTCCGTACTCGGTTTTGGTTATGACCTTCGGCTCGAATCCTAGGAGTTCGCAGAATTTCGTCCCTTTAAAATCTATTTGATACCTATCGACGAGCTCGATCACCACTTTATAACTCGTGAGGACAAAGATAATGGAAATGCTCTTCGAATCGTGTTTATTGTGCCTCATGGTCTGTCGCAGGTGGCTGAATACATACCGCTCGGAAACTGCACCGTCGTCCATGTACTGCCGTCGTCGGGGCTGTATCTCACGCTGTCGTTTTGATACACGGGAGTGATGTTATGCCAGGAGTATGTCATAGAAAGTTTATTGAGTACTATCGAATGACTCATATCAGACGGAAGTTGCAAGGTGGGAGTGTATTTGATTGTAAAGCTATCGGGTCGAGAGACCCAGACTTTCACCCAAGCCCCAGATGAGATGTAGAGCGCGCGTTTCATAGTGCCTATATCCTAAGTCGCATAATCGCGCAAGAGGGCTGAGAGCTGGGTGTTGGTGACCTTCCCGAGGTCGCGCAGCTTGTGCGCTATGTCAGAAACCTCTTGCCTTACTTGCCGACTCGTATTTCCGCCCTTTATGGACCCCCCGAGGATCTCAAGCCGATCGAGCAGGTCACCCGGACCGGTATAGTATATCGCCCCGCCCCGCTTGCGTCGCCCCCCTTGACCCTGCTGTGGTCGTAGGGTCGTCCGACCCTGCTGAATAGCCTCCATCCTCTTGATATGCTTTTTAGTAAGTAGGAGGGTGTTTTGAATTTCCTCTCTTTTCGAAGAACCGACCTTTGACCGGCTCTTCTTCCCACCGAGTCTTTTATTCATTTTTGCTGCGGCGTCTCGAGCTCCCTGCTCAGCATCGTGTTGAAAGGCTTCCTGCGGCGTTGGTAGCCCTAACGTGGATAGCGTCTGCAGCTGTTCGGGAGTGAAGCCGTGGTTGACATCCACAACAGGTGCCGCAGGGGCGGGTCAGGCTTGCGCAATAGGTGCCGCAGGGGCGGGTAAGGCTTGCTGTGCGGGGGGCGCGGGCAGTGCCAGCACAGACTCTGGCGGCGCAGCGGCTTCGACCTCTTCCCGTAACTCTTCGAGTTCCTCGATGATGGGCTCAAAAGCTTTTTTCTGTTTTTCATAAGTATCTTGCGAGCTTGGAGTGATGCCTGAACAATACAATAAAGCAACCTGCTGACCATTCTCCTTCATTTGCGTTGATAAGCCTATGAAACGGGTGACACGGAACTTTCATGGGGTTATTTAACGTTGGGCATCAACCTGCAGACCCACAAGGTGCCTCAGGACCAAAGGGACCCCAAGGAGTCCCAGGGATAAAGGGCGACACCGAACCTCCAGACCCGCCTGGGCAAACGGGGGTTAGCGGGACGGCTTACCGCACCTTCAACGCCTTCGGGTTTCTGCAGGAGAGAGCCTTGTGGCGTGGAACGTCCGGGGCTCTGAAGCTGATCAACGGGCCCTACGTAAGCGATGGTTTCGAGCCAAAGCACCCAACATTCTACGCTATCGATCGGATTCCTCCTTGCACCCAAGAAACGCTGGTTCTCCGCCTGCCTATTAGTGATGACATCAACCGGGGCGTGCGACCAGGGCGGGCGTACACTCTAAGAATAGAAGCCTTCGCGCCACCCGGAGTCCTTCTGACCCTGGCCGTCATTCAGTTCAACACTCCAGGGTGGGGATTTCGGAGTAACAGCCTCAAACAGGGCGTCATCGACGGGGAAGTGAATCAGCGGTACTCGGAGTCTACCCTAGAGACGGGTAGTGAGCCCGGTGCACCGTCGTATGCCTTATCTCACAACTCCTTCACTCCCCAGAAAGTACAGATATACGTCTTCGGCATTGAGGGAGAGGCCATAGCGCCCACACAGATTTCGGAAAGTGTGGCTGGCAACCTGAATGAGGTTCGGGTGTTCATGTATAAAGCAAAGCACATTATGAAATCACAACGGGTATCATGTAATGGGGGGTGGATACCCGTTCCAGGCTTTGTATTTAACATCACTCTGAAAAATTCGCAGAGCGTTGTTAAGCTCTCTTTGTGCCTTACTATATTCACAATTAGAGCCGCCGGCTCGCCTCTGTTATTTAGTTGGAAACGTCGGGTAGATGTTTTGTCTGGGTTCTTTGGTTACAACCTCTTAGCAATACCCCCCAGGTGGGAGCGAGCTTCGCTCTCAAAGCACTCGACAATCAATTGCAAATGGTGGTCTGGGTTGTCTTTGATAACCCACAAGCACCAAGGTCGATAACATACCAGCTGTATGTGCATGGGGCTGATACGGCGGTATTTTTTATAAACGCCATACCTTTCTCACCGAAATTCTTAACGAGCACCTTTGAGCTCCAAGAACTTTTGGGTGATATAGAATTCGTATATAGCAGGGAGGAGCAGTACACCTCCATCGAAATTGTTTGAACATATTATATATCGTTATGGAATCTAAGCTTTACCCCGCACTCTCCTCCAATGATGAGGGGAAAACGTTTCGCCTCCAAAAAATCTGTGACGTGCAGACCTCCCTCGAGAACGCTGTAAAGGATTCCGCGGGTATTCGTAAGAAATACTCACACGCCTGTGCTCTTCTTCGCGGGCTCGCTGTGATCACCGGGAGTCTGAGCGTTGTGCTCGGCGTTTCCGGCCTAGCCACCAGCCTTTCCGGTCTCGGGATTGTGGTTGGGGTCCCTTTGGGGGGCGGTGGTGGCCTCTTGGGGCTCATCTCGGTCTCTTCAACCGCCGCTTCCAAGCGACTCGCTCAGAAATTGATCAAGCACGAGCAGACGATGGCTTTTGGTAAGGCTAAATTAAACACGGTGTGTGATTTCGTCCCTAAGGCCCTCCAGGACAATAAGATCGACGACCGAGAGTTCACACTAATCCTCTCAGAGCTCGACAAATACGAGGCAATGAGGCGGGCGATTCGTAAAAAAACGCAGGGCACGAAAAAAAACCTGGCCGACTTGAGAGTCCGCATTCGCGAGGAAGTAGCGGAAGAACTGCGAAACAGACTCATTTAATTATTGAGCGGGGGAGGGGTCGGTTTTATTTATATTATGGAACCTATTAACAGCTGTCGGCGGCGTCCCGCTCTATCCAATCGCGAATGCGGTGCCAGATCCTATCGTACTTCTTTTGAGTCCTAAAGCCGAGTTCTATTTCACCACACAGGGCCGCCCACTCATGATCTCCGCGGAGCTCAAACATTTTTCGGAATAAGAATGGGAACTTTGGGAGCCGCTGTTCGTCACAAGAAAAAGTAAAGGCGCGTACAATCTGGCTAAACAGGTTAAGAATCGACTCCCGCTCGAGTTGGTCAAACCATCCGAATCGGCTATAACTCAAGAATTTTGTGGGGGGCTCCTTTTATTACGACCATGGTATGTGGGAGGGGGCTGCTCTGGCTCTGGCTCTGGCTCTGGCTCTGGCTCTGGCTCTGGCTCTGGCTCTGGCTCTGGCTCTGGCTCTGGCTCTGGCTCTGGCTCTGGCTCTGGCTCTGGCTCTGGCTCTGGCTCTGGCTCTGGCTCTGGCTCTGGCTCTGGCTCTGGCTCTGGCTCTGGCTCTGGCTCTGGCTCTGGCTCGTCTAGCTCGTATGTCGTGCCCACCGTGTTGGGCACCCCTGGCTTGTATGGCGACTTAAGAAGATCGCCCTCAGTCGCCCCATTGAAAATCCTGTAGAGGTCATCTATTAATTTTTGGTCCATTTTTGTTGTATACCCTCGGAGCTTTTATCTCTAATGGAGTTCGAATGGTATTTAAATTTAGCACTAGTCGTAGAATGCTTTCGCATATACTTATACTAGCCCTCCTCTAATAGGACGTTGAAATACAATAAAGTGGACAGAAAGGGGAGTGGATTTCTATACTACTTCTCGAGAGTTGGGAGTAAGTACAGAGCAATATGGGAGTGCTACTAAAGAACCATATTCGTTCTTATACATCGATAAACCTTGAAGCAAATCAAAAGGAATTTTTGCGGGGCTGTTTAATATAACGTATTAATATAAAATGGGAATTTTCAATGATTTGGATAATAAAGAACAAGATCCGAAAGGAGGGTCAAAAGGTGATAGAGGTGACACAGGTCTCCAAGGTCCAAAAGGAGATAGAGGTGACACAGGTCTCCAAGGTCCAAAAGGAGATAGAGGCATCCAAGGCATTTAAGGACTAAAAGGTGACAAAGGCGATAAGGGTGATAAAGGTGACACTGGTGCTCAAGGGTCTGGCGCTACGTATAGTAATCTAACATTCAATTGTGGTAAATTCCTTATGAAGCCTAGTAATTGGACGTCATCAAGCAGTGTAACCTCATTCTTAATCATTAAAGATGCGTACTCAGTGGGTAGGGTTACTCCAGAGCATCAAGGTTTTAAAATCAGTGAAACGTTTCCATTCCAATAAATAGGAAAGTTAACCATGACTCTACCGATCAATGACGATCCAAACATCGGATTAAAAAGTAATAGCGTATACACAATTAGGCTCGAAGTTTATGCAAATCTTGGAACCATAACATTAGGCTCTTTATCAATTGAGCAAAACTTAGGATTCATATTAAACACAGAAAAAAGTGGAAGAATAGGATCCTCATATGCGGCTTTTAAAGAGCTTAGCATAACCACAACTACCCATACAGGTAAACTATCCTTCACAGTCACACACGATCAATCATTTAATCAAATAATGACTATATACGTTGCCATTATTGCTGGAGCATTAAATGCAAACACTTTCGTGAATCCTACTGTCTTCGATGATAATGATTACATTATTGAACAAAGAGTACACGAATTGGTTCCTATCAAGACAGTCACTTATATAGCAAATGAAATTTCGAATTTATGGAGCCACGCAGACATGGAATGGGGAGACATACCACGTTTCTCCATCACAATATCTCCCTAGAGTGCAACACATTTAATTCGATTGTCGTGTACGATTTACATTGGATGTGACACAGGAGGAGCTAATATATGGTTTCGATGGCTTGTAACTACAGGTCAAGGATTACTGGCTTACGTCAGTACGAATTCATTACCAAATAATATCATTCAAAACCGTAACAGAGCTAGCTTCGGCTCACAATTAGCAATCAATCCAGAAACTCTTGCCTGTGTGTCCCACAAGGGATTCCATGTTCCATTTAATAAAACCCCACACATATAAATTACAGATAAAAGTGAAAGACACAGGAACTGTTACAATCAATAAGATATACAATAATCAAAATGCTCTATGGAATAGTTACGTTACCTCAAGTATGATAATTGTAGAGGAAGTCTCTGGGATAACAAGGACATTCGCTGCTAATGGGGATGCAATATGTACATCAGAATAAGTAGTATATAAAGTGGTGGTTATGGTGTAGCACCTTTGTTTTTATCGTGTGTCGCGTTTGATGGCCCCCGAACCCCAACGTATTTGTTGTACTTTGTTGACCGCAATATGTACCAAATTACAACATTTATGGTACCCCGAAGATAATAAGTTGGGATTTGGTACATATTGTGGTTGACAAAGTCCGACAAATGCGTTTGGGGGAGGGGGTCATCGGATGTGACACACGATAAAAACGGAGGTGCTGCACCAGAACCCCCACTTTATATACTACTACGCAGAAAAAACTTCTAGGGCTGACAGGACTTTTAGGGGCTTTCCATGGAAAATTCTCACATTTGCGAAAAGAGATGTGATCCCAAACGCACAGCTACTGAGCTAGTCTGGCTGGGTCACATTTATATACCGAAGACCATGTAAGTAAACACAAACGTTTAATGCAAGTTTGCAGTGTTGTTATTTATTAGGATAGAGTAGAAATTGGTCCGATTTCTCAGTTCTTGGATTATACAGGAGGCCTGCACTTAAATTCTCCGGGTTAGGAGTACTTTTAGTTTTAAACATTCGAGCACATCTAGTAATCTACCACAATATTTAGTGGCTATTTAATGTCCGATTACTACTCTCGATGGATTGACATTAAAAGACTTGTTAACGAAACATCTGAAGCCGTTATCAACCTACTAAAGGAATCGTTTGCAACCCACGGAATCCCAGATGTGGTAGTCTCGGACAATGAGCCCCAGTTTAGTGCAGATGCTTTTCGCTGTTTTTCAACGACGTATGGATTTGTCCACACCACAAGCTCCCCTAGATTCCCTCAAGCAAATGGAGAATGACAGCGAGCTGTTCGCACAGCCAAAATTACCTAGCAACACCACTTCAGAATGGGCTCTCTCCAAGTGAACTATTAATGGGACGAAGATTCAGTACCCTATTGCCGGTTATGCCAAGCACGCTATACCTAAAGCACAGATCTCTGAGCTCCAGCAAGCGACGCAGAGAGAGCACTCCTACCGGTCTAACCAAGAGGAGAACTTCAACAGGCGTCACAAAGCAAAGGAACAAACACCACTTCAACCGGGTGAACAGATATGGATAAGAAACCAAGACCGCCAAGACCGCCTGGTTAAGACAGGCACAGGTATATTACGACGCAATAGGTCAGCCCTAGTTCAGACAACTCGAACACCAAATATTGCTGGTCAACATCCTACACTAGTGCCTCGATCACCCTTGCAAGAAGACCACGGTACGCCATTACGTGCTGCACATACGCCTGAGGCCATCACTAAAAGTCCATCACCACAAGAGATACATGAGACTCCATCAAGAGACGAGCGTCCCCCCGACATTCCAGACACCCCGACTCCAAGATCTGGTCCTTTTATGACTCGTTCAGAAAGGATCATGAAACCCATACAACGTTTGAACCTAAGAGAACTTAACGATATACTATAAACAACGCATTCTAAACTATTTTGTCATTTTCCAAACTATTTTTTTCTGCTAAACGTCGATAATTATCATGTCTTTTAGGAGACTTTTTTTAAAGGCTATGACAAATAATCTATTTTACTCGTTATGTCCATAATGTCTATGAAATATTGCAAATGTAATTGCAAAATGCATGGTTTGTCTGTTTTTACTATGAAAATAAGACGTTGGACATTGCAGAGTAAGTGGAAATCCCTGAATATAAGAATCAATGACACCAGGAATTGCATGATTTTAAAATCTGGAGTGATCCACTTTATTTCAAATCAAAGTTTACACAATTAGCTGAAAACAAATCATTAAACGATTATAGACGTATTTGTCTGCTTTGAAGTTCAGAGAATCCAACTTGCCTGCTCTGAAATTCAGAGTATCCAACTTGGCTGCTCTGAAATTCAGAGTACCCAACTTGGCTGCTCTGAAATTCAGAGTAGCCAACTTGGCTGCTCTGAAATTCAGAGTAGTCAACTTGCCTGCTCTGAAAT
Organism: Actinernus sp. WN-2022; assembly: GCA_030867875.1. Classification (NCBI taxonomy): domain Eukaryota; kingdom Metazoa; phylum Cnidaria; class Anthozoa; order Actiniaria; family Actinernidae; genus Actinernus; species Actinernus sp. WN-2022. The sequence goes on along the minus strand of JAOWCC010001634.1, from coordinate 133,180,476 downwards.
TCAGAGTAGCCAAACTTGCCTGCTCTGAAATTCAGAGTAGCCAACTTGCCTGCTCTGAATTTCAGAGTACCCAACTTGCCTGCTCTGAAATTCAGAGTAGCCAACTTGCCTGCTCTGAAATTCAGAGTACCCAACTTGTCTGCTCTGAAATTCAGAGTATCCAACTTGCCTGCTCTGAAATTCAGAGTACCCGACTTGCCTGCTCTGAAATTCAGAGTACCCAACTTGCTTGCTCTGAAATTCAGAGTATCTAATGTTTTCCTAAACAGGTTTTATCTAGGCTGATCTCGAAGCTTTTTTACATTCAGGTGACTATACCTAGAAAGTGATCATTCTAGCTGTCCGTTTACTTGAAATCCGCTCAACATTTTTGAGATTCTTAAGCTAAAAATGACCGTTTTTTTTTGTGTAATATAAGACGCTGATTATTTTACATGGACTGCAGCGTGAACTCTTCGAAAGCTTAAATTTGCATGTCAGCTTGCTCTCGTATTCTCCTACTTCTCTGCTTTACATGATACAGCAACAATTCATGCTTTACCCGAAGGAATTTAACTGTAAACTTTAAATGTGTTTGCTAAATGCTTGATAAAGTAATTACCCACACAGCTGGGCCCGGTTGTTCAAAGCCCGATTAGTGCTAATCCAGGGTTAATTTCCATGACAACCAATAGCTTCTGTGCAGAGTTAATCCAGGATTAACACTAATCTGGCTTTGAACAACCCGGCCCTGGAAAATAAACCGCATTTTCGGTTTATGTTTATGAACATAAATATAAATGCATGAGAACACATTTACTTTTACTCTATTTCACTACCGAGTTAAATGTGTCCCAGAGATAACACACGAAAATAAACGTCCCGAAGTGAATAATAATTTTGCTAAGGCAAAATTTCTATTGAGAATCACTCTAAATTCAAACATTTTTGAACGCCGACAAAATTCCACAGTTTTTTTTTCTATGCCCTTGACTGCGGTAGCGGTCTTTTTCAACCTAGCTGGAATCGCGAGGTATTTCAGTGTTTTCTACAAATTCTCTCGATGCTATATTATTATAGCTGACTGCGGATCGCGGTAGCAGTGTCTTCTACAACCTAGCATGGCGGGGTATTCTATACTCTAGCCGTGGTTAATAATTTTGACATTGCACGAGACTCATAGAATTACATTTGAATTTCTTATGTTCACATCCCGATTGAAGTAACTGCTATTTTGAGATACGTCCCTATACGTACTTAGAATCGGGTACTCGAAATATATCGAGACTTTTGGTTTTGCTTTGGTTTAGTTTTTGAGATACTGGCTGTCCCGAGATGGAATAGATCCTCTATAGCTAACCTCCTGTAACGGCCGATGGCTCACGTACCACAGTACAGTGGAAGTAATCTTGATCTAAATTATACATGCATTCTTATAAGTAATTTGCAATATACAAATGATGTGTATATCACTGTCATACCTTCAACGAGCATGTAATTCTGAATATTCCTGCGACAAACAAGGCTTGTGTGGATGGCGCTAAAACAAATCAGTAGGACTCCAAACGACGCCGTTGCAAACGACACTTCTAAAATTATTATTCAGTTTTGTGTCAAATTTCGTGTGCCTTCTAGTTTGTGATCCGATTGGTTAAATTTGACATTTCGCGCTCAGCGGGATATTCAATCCAATTGTATATGTAATATGTTTTCACATGTAAATGGTGTTGAAACGGCAAGTAAGTAATTACTCGGCTTGTACGTGCCTTTTAATTTAAAACAACACATGCTCTGATTTATTAAAGTTGACACTTCGCCGGTAGCAAATTTGCCATTGTACTTTGTATTAGCGCGCACCTCGGAATTTCATTTCGTATCAGATTTGATCAGTCGCGCCCAGACAACAGAAATATTATTCGCCGTAAAACGTCTTTTCCGGTTCTGGTTCTCTGACCATCTTGTAAACTACATCCGATTTAAATTGCATGAGTGTTCCTTGAATAACATTTGAATTAAAAGTTTTCCTGAGTTGATGGCACCAGACTTTCTGTCGCCTAACACGTACATGTAATATCTCCGACTACGCGCGAAGTGTCAATTTTAACCAATCACAAACTAAAAGGCACGAAATTCGAATATTGGCGCAAAACTGAATAATAATTTTAGAAGTGTTGGTTGCAACGGCGTCGTTTCGAGTCCTACTGCTTCGTTTTACTTGATATCCACACAAGCCTTGTTCATCGTAGGAATCTTCAGTATTCTACGCTCATTCGAGAGGTAAGTATTCGTAGCAGTGTAAAACATAACATATAAGTCAGATTGCAAATTACTTGTAATTATAAGAACGCGTATATAATTGAGATAGATAAAGATTATACTACTTCCACAGCGGCTTGTGAGTTGCTTTTTATTCGTATCTGTTTTATCTGAGAAACAAACCGAGTCACGACATGCTTCAAGCACCAATTCTAAAAGTACGCACGTTGTGTTATGGCTTTCAAAATAACAGTCAATCGGGAGATGAACGAGGGGCTCCGAACGAGGACCCAGCAGTCTCCAAATAGCGTTGCTGTAGAACTGTTTCGTCTGGTCTCCGATATCAACTGAAGAAGTTAAACATGTCGATATCGCTCATAAGCCACAATTTACTGACTTTATTCCTGCAAAAATCCGCAGTGATTGCTTAAAGAAAGCATTCGTTTAATCTGAGAAACGACAAATACTCCAATTAAGCCGTGAAACTAACTGCCACCACGGGCGCTAGCAGAGAAATAAATCACGCGTGTCCGGAGCCGCTTCGGCGAGGGAAATTACGTAGATTTTTGACAAACACAAGTGAAATTTATCCATAATAAGGGTGCGTTCGATTGACCGTATTCCGGAATAAGAATACACAGAATGATCACTACAAATCACTTGTACAGGGATTTTTTTAGCCACTGGAATACTAAATGTATCCTGAATATCATATGTCAGCAACCATAATATTCTGTAGTGTAAAATATGCCCGAGCCAGTGATTTCCAGAGACTATTCTATCTATACGGTCAATCGAACGCACCCTTGGGCTAATTTCACGAGTCACACATTAATATGATGGAGGGCAAATTATGATGCAGAAAAAATATTTTTAAGTGTGAAATTAAATTACGCGTGAAAGTTCAAGATAAAATTAGGAAGATCCTAATTTGTCCTATGGTATTATAAGCATAACCGTGAAACTAACTTGAAACTTGATTTTTTACTCTTATATTTACAAAGTGCATAAAAGTGAACATTCTCTCAGTTTCAGAAAGCTTGAGCTGTTCCTGTAAAACAGAGGAGGAGGAGGAGAATGCAAAAGCAAGCTGACATACATGTACATACAAGGTTTTGGAAGAGTCAGTCCATATAAATAATGACCGTCTTACGCAGAACAGGGTCAGTTTTTGTAGGTTAATCGATCAGCTTGAGAATATCAAACATCAACGATATAGCTTGAAATGTCAATTTGTAACAGATAGAGTTAACCGAATCTCAAAACGCTTGAGAATTAAAGTTCACGGCATAGCTGAAGAGATCATTTTGTTACACTGCGTACCCTTACCATACTGAGGTAACAGGAATTTTTAAATGTAGGAGGAGCTGAATTTGTATATGTAGAATTTCACGAATCTAAGAAAGTGTTGTTTTCGTGAAACTGCACAAAGGTACATAAAACGATTAACCAGTCCAATTAAACGTCAATTTTCTAGCGAGACAAATGAAACCTTGTTGCAAGTATCTTTAAAACAAGCCATTTGGTTCGTATTGCGGCTTAAAAGATGCCAAAAAAGTTTCTATTGATAAGTGTTACTTTGGAAAGACCGGGAAATAATTTGGAATTGGTTGGAATTGGACAAGTTGGCTACTCTGAATTTCAGTTGGCTACTCTGAATTTCAGAGCAGGCAAGTTGGGTACTCTGAAATTCAGAGCAGGCAAGTTAGCTACTCTGAATTTCAGAGCAGGCAAGTTGGGTACTCTGAATTTCAGAGCAGGCAAGTTGGCTACTCTGAATTTCAGAGCAGGCAAGTTGGCTACTCTGAAATTCAGAGCAGGCAAGTTAGCTACTCTGAATTTCAGAGCAGGCAAGTTGAATACTCTGAATTTCAGAGCAGGCAAGTTGGCTACTCTGAATTTCAGAGCAGGCAAGTTGGCTACTCTGAATTCCAGAGCACACTGGCAAGTTGGGATACTCTGAATTTCAGAGCAGGCAAGTTGGCTACTCTGAAATTCAGAGCAGGCAAGTTGGCTACTCTGAATTTCAGAGCAGGCAAGTTGGGTACAGGTCTGAATTTCAGAGCACGCAAGTTGGCTACTCTGAAATTCAGAGCAGACAAGTTGGGTCTAAACGGTTGTATTTTTTCCCTTCGCGTTGTATAGCATTGCTTTATCTTTTTAAGGACTCAAAACAATGTATATTGCAGAACAGTTGAAAGTCCCCTCAAGTAAGTTCATTTTTTAGTAGATTTTGCAGAGAAAATATAGTTTAGAAAATGACAAAATAGTTTAGAATGCGTTAAACACTGTTAGTTTGTTGGTATTATCTTTATACCCTAGTTAATGTTAAGACATAGACTACCGTCGTAATGGTTAGACATTTAGTTGTGTATCTATGTTTGCACAAAGTAACTCTTGAACAATGTTCAGGACTGGAACATTAGGAGCGGTTGTTATTCAATATTATTTTATGAAGTATACCCCGTATACTTGGGGGAGATGTAGTAGTATGTAACCAGCCTGCCCGTCAGACTTGCTGGATATTAGTTGGACCGCATTGCACGCTGGGGACACGTGCTAAGTTAAACCGCCATATTGGATACTTTGTAATTGTTGTTGTACCGAATACTACAGTTCTCCTTGTTCTATAACAAAATAATGCACTTTCGAGTTCTTGAAAAGCATCTATCGTCGCCTGTCCCCACATCTGCACTTGTATCGTGTTACGATCGATCGATTGGTAGCCACTATCTCAACTCACTGGCTAATTCATGTTCAGCCACATTATTTTTGGATACACAACATAGACCGGGTATGTAGGGTCAACTCGTGGCGCCTTTGAGTTTGAAATATATGGTTGTTCAGTACCTAAATTCAACTTCTGCCTAATTTCGGCCATCATTTCATTTTAACATTGTCAATTTTTTCATATTTCGGCCACTAAACAACCGTTTAACGTTTGACCTCTGATGAGAAGAGTTAAACAGCCTGTCTTACTTTACGTGTTCTCCAATCGTTATACAATTCCAAATGAGCTCATTTGATTACGCCACTTTATAGTCATACTACGCCTTTATGCTTTTATGGAGTCTAACATAAAGCGCTTGCCTGGTTTCAATCTTACCTGGCAAATAGGACTCAGTTTGTTATGATTGATGGCTCTACTTCTTCCTCGCGTGCCATAAGTTGTTGAGTCCCACAGGTTCTGTTTTGGGGCCGCTTCTTTACCTGATGTATATTGCTCCACTTGGAAATATCATACGCAAGCATGGCTTATCATTTCATTTGTATGCGGATGATATACAAGTGTATACCATCTTCACCTCCAAATATAGTCACGAACTGGCCACTGCCAAACATCGCATTGAGGATTGCCTGGCTGATATCAATAAGTGGATGACTATTAATAAACTTATGTTGAATAAAGATAAAACTGATAATATTTCTTTTGCTGCATTCTAAATTCCGCTCATACACTCGCAGTACGTTCCCTTACCTTGGGAGATGTAACTGTATATCCATCAGACCATACCAGGAATATCGGAGTTATATCTGACAGTACTATGATTATGTCTAAACAACTAAATACTATTGTAAAATGAGCATTTTACCACTTTACCACTATCATACGATACTAGTAAGGTAACCTTATTCATGCTTTTGTTAGCTCAAAACTTGATCATTGTAATTCGCTCTTGGTCTTCCGCAGCATATGATTTCAAAGCTTCAATACGTACAAAACGCTGCTGCACGGGTTATTGTATGTTTAGGCAAACATGACCATATTAGTCCTTCACTCAGAAAGCCCCATTGGTTACCAATTCAATATGGTTAATTTACTTACTTTCAAAACCCTAAATAATTTAGCTCCGTTCTACCTACAAGAGTTGTTGGAATTGTACAAACCAAGAAGACTACTGCGTTCATCTAAGTCTGTTTTGCGCCTAAGTTGCATATCTTATAAATTAAAGAACTATGGACACCGAGCTTTTTCTGCGCGCGCTCCCAAGTTATGGAACGATCTTCCACTAAATATAAGATCTTCTGAGAATGTTAATACTTTTAAATCCAGGCTTAAAACATACCTTTTTAAGATTGCTTATGATTTGTAATTAGCGTCTTTTTTAACTCGTTATATCAATTTTAGCTATGATTATTATTTTTGTTATTAGTATTATAAGATATATTATTCTATAGCGCTTATACATTAATGTTCTAAGCGGTTTACAATCTAAACAATTACGAATGCTTAACCTATACATTTAAGGTTAAGCATTCGTAATTGTTTAGATTGTAAACCGCTTAGAACATTAATGTATAAGCGCTATAGAAATTATATTATTATTATTATTATTATTATTATTATTATTACAAGTGGAAACCGCTAACGATAATCATAAAATGGTTTCCACCCGTCCCCCTTATTTTTGCAAACTTTGCAGATCTTACACAAAATTCGCATAAGATATGTTCTATTAATCATTTTAGGACCCAGACTATGATTTTGATGCTGCAACTTTATTCAATCCCTTTCTAATGGGGGAGGGTACTACTATTATCAGGAAATGCATAAGATTTGTCACCCCTCCCCCCCTCAGTTTTGCAAGGATCGCAGATCTTACCCCACATTTGCAACCAATATGTTGTGTTCGTCGTGTTTACTACCAAAAGCATTATTTTTAAGCTCCAACTTCATTCTAGCCACTTCTGATGGGGGAGGGTTTCATTATTAACAGGAAAGGCATAGGATTTTCCACCCCTCCCCCCTCAGTTTTGCAGGGTTCGCATTTCTTACCCCACATTTGCAACCAATATGTTGTGTTCGTCGTGTTTACTACCAAAAGCATTATTTTTAAGCTCCAACTTCATTCTAGCCACTTCTGATGGGGGAGGGTTTCATTATTAACAGGAAAGGCATAGGATTTTCCAACCCTCCCCCCCAGTTTTGCAGGGTTCGCATATATTACCCCAAATTTCCAAGCAATAGGTTGTGTTCGTCGTGTTTACCACCCAAACTAAGATTTTAACGCTGCAACATTATTTAATCCAGTTCTGGACCAGGAAATAGCAAATGAAACTGTCCCAGCATGCTTCGCGGCCAAAACGGAAAGGGCGATGGATTTTTACGGGTAGAAAGGAACATCGTAGAGACATGGGGTTTTCACCAAAATGTTACCCATGGAAAACTGCAGGGGGTCTTCTTAATTTGGTAGATATTGAAGTTCAGAGGGCGAAGGTTACATCAAAAATTTAATCTAGTTGGATCAAATTACATATGATAGGCTAGTTTTACTTCCCGTTAACATAGCGCAACGTACCAAACATTAACACCTCCAAGCTAAAAATTACAATTATTCCCGACCCCACTCCCCCTGGAAATGGTATACCTATTTGTGTTAGCAAAATGTCTCCGGAATGTCATTCATGACAAAACTGATCGTTTTCTAAGATTTCAAGTTCAACACCGAAATACAGAATTGACGTTAACCAGTTGCCCAGGCCCGCTCGGCCAAGTAAAAAGCGAGAAAAAACGCCTTAACCCCCCCCTGAACTTCATTTGCGCGAGCGTTAACGCAAAAAAATCATCTAGTTGCTCAAGCAACTTAAGGCCTGGATTGTCGTCCTTAACAGACCCCCAGCAGAGATTTGAAAGATCTTCAATTCTCTGTCGATATATTTATATGTAGTTGTCCAAAATATGAAAATACCTAATATTTGGCTTTCTTAATCAGATGGAAGTCTCCTTTGGTGTCACGTGACATTCCCCAGTTGGTGACGTCATAAGACGAGTACTTTGAAATGGGGGAAGTTTACACAGGAAAATTTGGCTTTGTTTTGCTATCACACTGCTTAAAATGACAATTGCATTGCATTTGCGCCTTTTAAGGTGGTATCGGTCACTTATATTATAAGACATTTTAATTTTTACTATGTCACGTGACCTGTTTCCTTTAATCAATTACTTCCGTTATGATCTGTACATGATTAAAAGGCGCATCGTTCAAGCCCTTATTATGAGTCATAGAAGAATGAAGAAAAAAGATTCATTTAATTTCACTTTACGTACCCCGTTTTTGTCCCAAGGTTTCAACCGTTAACGGTCGTTTTAAAGTCACGTGACACCACTTTGAAAGATACAAGTAGTTCATATTGTTAGAAATACCGATAAGAAACAGCCTACCGAGTTTCACAAATATTGGATGGAAGCCTCCCTTTAAATAAAAATATGTCAAATTAGCAGGCAAGTCAGGCCTTAATATGCTTGAGTGGGTGAAATTACATAAGATAGGCTGTTTTTTATGCCATTAACTATGCGCTAGATACCGAACATTAATTATTTAATTAATTAATTAATTAATTATTTAATGATTGTATTATTTCTATGTTTATCGTTAGGAATTATTACTAGTGGATACCGCTAACGATAATCCAACAGGTGTGTTAGACGCTAGCTAGGTCATAGCGAGTGTTGGGTAGTGCCATGCAACTTGCATGGTAGTGATCCTGGGTGTATGGTGATTTTCCACCTACTAAGGCTCAACTGGAATTTTGGAGCACTTCTCGTGGAAATAAGTGGCCTAAATATCAGCCGAAAAAGTTTCTCCTTGAAACGATCGTTATTTTCCATCCAAGTGCATGGAATGTCATCACTAGCTCGCGAACCGACAGCCATCCGCAGTTCATGCCGCGTGGCAGTTGTCGCGTCGAGTACAGAAACCATGGTTTTAACTCTGCCACATCACTTCATCCATTGTGATTTGAAGCTGCAACCTCATTCTAGCCACTTCTAAATGGGGGAGGGTTCCATTATTAACAGGAAAGGCATAGGATTTTCCACCCCTCCCCCCTCAGTTTTGCAAGGTTCGCATTTCTTACCCCAAATTTGCAACCTATATGTTGTGTTCGTCGTGTTTACTATAAAAACCATTATTTTTAAGCTGCAACTTCATTCTAGCCACTTCTAATGGGGGAGGGTTCCATTTTGAACAGGAAAGGCATAGGATTTTCCACCCCTCCCCCCTCAGTTTTGCAAGGTTCGCATTTCTTACCCCAAATTTGCAACCTATATGTTGTGTTCGTCGTGTTTACCACCCAAACTAAGATTTTAACACTACAACGTTATTTAATCCAGTTCTGGACTCGGATATAGCAAATGAAACTGTCCTAGCATGCTTTGCGGCCAAATCGGAAAGGGCGATGGATTTTACGGGTAGAAAGGAACATCGTAGAGACATGGGGTTTTCACCAAAATGGAAACCATGCAAAACTGCAGGGGTCTTCTTAATTTGGTAGATACTGAAGTTCAGGGGGGGAAATGACAGGCAAAACAACATTTGAAAACGGCTTAACCCCCCCTAAACTTCATTTGCGCGAGTAATAACGCAAAAAAATCATCTAGTTGGGCGAAAATACATAAGATAGGCTGGTTTTTATGCCATCAACCAGGCGCTAGATACCGAACATTAATTAATTATTTAATGATTGTATTATTTCTATGTTTATCGTTAGGAATTATTATTATTATTATTATAATTATTATTAACATAATCGCCCTGTACCGGTTGATTCTCAAGATAGATGTTTCATTCATGGTTATTGTGATAAATTCTAAGCGACCTATATTCGTGTTTGTTACACGCTGTTTCATGTTTTACGGCATGTTAGGAATTTTACAAAAAGCCATTGTCTAGCTTAGGCGTAAGTCAAAAGCATTAACTCTCAATAAAAACCAGAAGGGCTTCACCTCTAAAGAGCAGCTTTCTGATTGGCTGAACACGATTACTGGTCGCGAAGGTGGCACACCAAATAGATGTATTGCTTTTAGCACGTGTTCGAAACGTGAGAGCAAGGTCATTTCGCAATATAGGATGTAGAGGGAGCAGTTCAAAATATGGCCATTCATTTTGCCAGAGAAATGTGTTTCCTGCACTTTCCATACATACCAAAAACAAAACAATTAAAGGTAGCGTACAGTGAGTTTGTTGATCACGGCCGGTAAAGGTAGCGTGCAGTGAGTTTGTTGATCACGGCCGGTAAAGGTAGCGTACAGTGAGTTTGTTGATCACGGCCGGTAAAGGTAGCGTGCAGTGAGTTTGTTGATCACCGCCGGTAAAGGTAGCGTGCAGTGAGTTTGTTGATCACGGCCGGTAAAGGTAGCGTGCAGTGAGTTTGTTGATCACGGCCGGTAAAGGTAGCGTACAGTGAGTTTGTTGATCACGGCCGTAAACTTTATTAGCATTAATGCCATATACATAAATGGTATTGCCTAACAAAATCATAGCCATATAGGTCATTCATTACCAAATAAAAACATCTAAAAGATGATCATTATACCAGCTCCATTATACCTACGTCAATACCTGGACAAAAATACACCGAGTCGGGTAGGGGGTGAAAGAATTGTCACCGGAAGTGAAATTTGGGTAACATTTTGACAACCTACCAAAAATTCGTTCTCCATTTTTATTAAGCAATTTAGAGCATCGTCGGTGATTATGTGCCTTTCTTGGTTTTTAGTATTGGATATATCCATCCAATCTCAACCAAAGAACATCCATGGGTTCACTTGCTCTCAATGTGTGGAGGACTATAAAAACCGTTGGGGGATTTTTTTTAACACTTTCGTAAAATAAATTCCAACATTTTGCACTATTTAGAGCACTTTACCCTTTACTTCAGCTCCAACATGTTTAAATCTATTTATTGAAATCTTTGCATACTAGCATCACTTATCACAAGTATTCAGTTATCTGAAATACATCAACCATGCACCCTGCTAGTCATGTATAATGCGATATATCTTTAGTATCCGGAGGCAACTGAAACAAAGTGCGCGAACGCACTTCTGGATTCCAGGATAGTTCTCCAATTAGGTTTTGGCACATGCTAGCAATTTTGTTTAGCATTTTGGCAAGGAAAAAGAATTGAGAATAATTTAATGCTAGCATTCTGGCATGGAAATTTCTTCAACCAATAATAATTGCTTCGCAGCGAGCGCAAAATCTCCGAATGGTTCATTGCATTCTTTCTGTTTTCATTCATTCATTCACAAGGTCACGGGAGACTCGAGTCCCTTACAAGGTTTGCCTTCACGCGAGCACCAGTCGGTAAACGATGGTGGAAAATGTAGCAAAAGATAATATATACAAATAATGAAAGAATGAATGAAAACGATAACCGCTAAAGAAGCTAAAATACAATCTATTAAATCTATTAAAGCGTAAAACCTAGAACAGTTATATATATATACATGTATATATATATATATAACTTCTAGTGATAACAGAAAAAAACGCAATCACTTATCGAAGTACAAGAACAGCAGATTAACATTTACAGATGGATGATAAGTTAGGACGACGACAAAGCAAATCTGCCAAAGAAAATAATGGTACTTCTTTATTGAAAATTACATTAAATCTACCAGTTCTTATAGAAGAGAATAATTTAGTTTTCCGTTCACTCACTTCTTCAGCCATCTTGCATGCTTGAGCTCGAGACCAACTTCGCGCGTTTTATGGTCACGGTAACCAGTGCACTCGCTCTCAATTAATTGCAGTTTGTTCAATAATTCGTCTCTCAAGTCGAAAGAGAATAGATGAAAAATAGATACGTATACGTTATTTACTGTCTGAGGTCGGCCTGCAGCCTCAGTCAGTATATTTCAAGACTTTCGGGCAGTTTTTTCTATAGCTATAGCGACCGACCCTAAGCCGGTAAATGACTCCTTTTATATAATACTGAGGCACGGTTAAGAAGGGTGCAGGGATTGGGAAAGCAAATAAGGTCATGAGCCAAGTTTTGGAAAGTTATGGGCCATTGTGATAATAAAGGTATTCTGTATTTAATTATTTGTAAACATAATTTGAATACAGTTTTAAATATATATTAGGTAATATGAACAAAAAAATATGAAATAAGTACTCTTGCTACTCAGGTACATTAAGGCCTAGGTCTCAAGATGGCCATCCCAAATCAAGAGGGGGTAGTCTATCTCTTTCTCTTTGTAGTATTTGTCCATACAATTTAGAAAAATATGATTTTTGTCACGACCTTAATAATTACACATGACAGTTTCCATGGAAACATGGAATGTGACCTTTGAACTCTAATGAAAAGCATTTATTTGATAGCCTCCTGCATTATGGTAAAGTATTTTCATATGCCGGAGATTTTTATGCGTGTGAATCAATACTTTATAAATCCAACGAGGACAATTGAAAATATTATGGGGAGGGGAACTCTCAATTAGGCTAACGTGAAATTTTGATACCCCAAATTTACGACCGTTTAATGATATGTTTCTCTAGTGTCCTCGTTGGATTTATCAACTATGGACTATCTCTGATTCATATGCATAAATATCTCCAGCATATGAAAACACTTTACCATAATGCAGGAGGCTCACCCCGCTTTTGAATATATTTTTTTAAATTAGAGTTCAAAGGTCACATTTCTAGTTTCCATGGAAACTGTCATGTGTAATTGTTAAGGTCATAACAACATCATGTTTGTCGAAGTTTTAAGCAAAACGATTACAACGAGAACGAGATAGACTACCCCCTATCGATTTGCCGGCGGCCATTTTGAGACCCAGGCCTTAATACACCTGAGTACCCTCTCTCGCTATACCTTCGCTCCTCTCGCGACCTTCGCTACATTCGTGACCTTCGCTACATTCGCGACCTTCGCTACCAACGCGACCTTCGCTACCCTTGCGACCTCCTCTTCGCTACTCTCGGGACCCTTGCGACCTTCGCTACTCTCGCTACTTTCGCTACCCTCGCGACCTTCGCTACCCTCGCGACCTTCGCTACCCTTGCGACCTTCGCTACCCTTGCGACCTTCGCTACCCTTGCGACCTTCGCTACTCTCGCTACATTCGCTACTCTTGCTACCCTCGCTACTGTCGCTACGCTCTCTACCTTCGCTATCGGACCCTCTGCCTCTGCCCTCCAGCATGTTTTTTGATCTGTCTTTCCCTAACTGTAACACACTGCCAAATAAATAATTACAGAGGCAAACTAATTATCAGAACAAAAGAAAAACGCAGTTACAACTCAGCAGCCAATCACAAGCGCACAACTTGGAGCTGTGACCTGACTCATCAAAACTAACACACTGTGGTTTTAAAATTTTAAATTGTAACCGGGCTTGGTTCATAACCTATTGACTTTGTAGATGGCCGTATATTTGTCATTTTTAGATACATGTCATGTTAGACGCCATACCCTACCATACTGGCTAAGTTGAGCCTGAGGAAAAGATAGACACAAAGCTAGAATGAAGTATGGACATAAGCTAAGTACATCAAATACTCATTGACGCTAATAAAGCTTTAAAAAGGATTCTGTAAGGAGGCTTTTAAAGCAACTCCGACTTTTTGATTTCCGATTTTCATTGATTGAGTTCCAAACTTTGACACTAAGTAGCGGCTATTAAACTTGCCATAATTCGTTCTTATTTGGGAAGGTAGAAGGACTTTCTACTAGCTATAGTCTGGTATTATATTGATGTACTCTGCTTACCCTTGTAAAGAAAAAATTAAATGCAGCAGATGGCAATCTGCTGGAATAAAAATCATACATAAATAAGGCATTGTGAATGAAAACCAGGTCAGAAAATGTTAGCTTGCCTAAGCTTTTGAAAAAGGGACTCAAGTGGTCATTATACCCAGAGAAAGTTATTATTCTAACTGCTTTCTTCTGAAGTGTGATAAGGAGCTTAAGAGAAGAGGGGCACTGATGTATTACCCCAAGTAGTTAGAACGTAAGTTAAAAATGGGAAAATTAAGGTATAATAGAATTGGATTAAAATTAAAGTGCTCACAAAGTAACGAATTTTCGAAAGAATGCCTATACATCGTTCGATTTTTTTTTTTATGTATAAGATATGGTATTTCCAACTTAAATTTGAATCAATAAAAATACCTAGATATTTAATACATGTTTCTTGTTTAATTTGCTTGTTATTAATATGTAACTTAATCGTGTAGTGTGAAATATTTCGAGTGGGATGAAATATAATAAAGTTAGTCTTGTCAATATTTCAAATCTATTTTTCAAATAGGAAACAAACCAATCATTTATAATTCCGCGAATGCCATAGTGGCTTAGTTTGGTAATTAATATATTATGATCTACCGTATCAAATGCTTTTGAGAAGTCTAAAAAAATTCCACACGAGTACAAGCTCTTTGTATTTTACCAGTTATAAGTAAGGTTGCATGATTGGAACAAAGCATTTACATCAGTGCAATCTTCACATGGTAAAATATCAAGCCAATTAGTATTACTCATTTCAGTAAGAAGGGGTCTTCTTCATTAATATTAGAATAGTCCCTCTTATACATTTTAAAATTACTTGGAAGTGTAGAAAGTTTATTTATGATTAAGAAGTTAGGGAGATGGTCAGTATCGTCGACATAAAATCCAACTCCCCCAGCATTAGAAAGGGTGGATTGAGATAAAAACTGATAACCTGGTCTATATCTTGCTTTATTTTGGTTTCGGAAAGGCCAATTATGGAAAACGGATGGTGAAGTTCAGATAACATTTCAGAAAAAGAGTCGTAGTTAGCAGCTAGGCTTCTAATATTAAAGTGTAGTGCAGAAAAAGGCTTATCTGAAAGAGATGTTTGAATTTCTTGACTTGAATGAAAATCATGAGTTGTATAATAATTAAAATTAGTGTACATAGGCAGATTTTGATCTATATCTATATTTGAGAGATTAGAGATACTACTAATAGAGGTCATAATGTTAAAGCAAGGCAAGGTTCTAATTTAAAATTTGCTATCTGACTGGAGCAGAGACATACAGTGTTTGAGTTAAATGAAAGCTCAGCTAATTCATACATATCCAAATTGTGAAAACCAAAATGTTCTGATCTGCAATGCATGCGAATCCAGAGGTCATTAGTTCTAGAAAAGTGGTTCTATTCCTTAATAGTTAAAACTGTACATTTGAGATGGTGCCAGTGAAGGCAGACATCACACTGAATTCCTCTGCTATTGTCTTTAACAACATTTTTATATTTTGGGCAGTTAGAGTCATATTATTCTAAAGGTATAAATATAAATAATAAAACAAGAGCCCATCTGGGCTTACACTCGGGCCACATGAGACTGAAGATGAAATACACTTTCATTTGAAATCCTCTTAGTAATATTAACCAAAGGGAAGAATTATTAGCTGAATTAAGCAGTCTTTAGTAGTGGCCGGTAGCGCGGTGACTTTCATTCTCTGCTCCCCTAGGATATATATAATTTAATATTTTTTGTTTTTCTCGTAGTTGACCTTTTAATTTAAACACTACTTATTCATGTAACACACGTTTACAATTTAGTCTGCTGTTCTATTATACTGCAGGTTCCGAGTACTAATAGATGATTGTCTCAAATGTATGTTTATATTTGTACCATATTATAAGTTGTATCCTGTCCATCCTGTGATGGAGCTATGTCAATTTCTGTGCCTCTATGTAACTTTATCTGCTGTTCTTGCTAAACATGATGAGCTGATTACGAGACCATATTGGTATTTGTTTGATTGAAAATTATTAACTGAAATGCCTGTTGGATCTCTAATTAAAAGCTTTACACTCATTCCCAAAACTTCAGTCTGCTCATTATATTAAAGAACTATAAAGAGAATTGTTGGAAGCCTTTTATTTCTCGAACCAAAACCTCGGCCGTGAGAGGTTTCTTGTTTGTTTACCTTGAGAGTTGAATATTGCTTGGGTCATCATAAATTATTCTGTGCTGGCGAGCGACAGTGTTGCTCTAGCTCACAGTTCAGGAGTTCAGGAGTTCAGATGTCTTCAGACTTCGATAGAGGATAGTAACCCATAACTGCTCAACCACAGTGTATATATTTGCTAGTAAATCGCTATATTTCGCTATAAATCAGCTATTCAGTATACCAGTATAACACGAACACGGTACACAGAGAGATCGTACGAGATCGGTAAACCAGCCAAAAACGCGGTCAAAATT
Source organism: Actinernus sp. WN-2022 (assembly GCA_030867875.1). Taxonomy (NCBI): domain Eukaryota; kingdom Metazoa; phylum Cnidaria; class Anthozoa; order Actiniaria; family Actinernidae; genus Actinernus; species Actinernus sp. WN-2022. The sequence continues at coordinate 133,164,264 of JAOWCC010001634.1, read as the reverse complement.
ATTTTAGTGTTGGCCTACCGATCACGCTGTTTGCGCTGGTATGTATTTTGACCGAGAGTAAAATGAAATGCGATGAAATGAAGTTTAGTTTGGCTTTGTTAAAGACTTCTTATTCAGTTGTATGGTATAGTATTGTGCAGTATATTTGAGTATACCAATCCACAGAGATTCAAATAACAAAGCCGTGGCGGAAGAGAAGCTTAAATGAGAAATATTAGCTTTCATCATGCAGCCCTTTCAGGTCGTCGTCTCGTATATAAATCCACTGGCCATCTGGGTAAAAAACGCGATCCTTCGGCTCCGACAAGAGCGTCAGTTGAAATATCCTGAGCCTGTTGGAAGGCTTTCGCACGAGTGAAGTTAAATAAAACATTAAACTGCTTACATTTGAGAGATTGGACTCCAAATTAGAGAGAAATTTCCTCGCGGGTCACCATCTTGATTTTACTGTATTAAATTATGTAAAGAAATTAACCTGGCGAGTGTTGCGTGACCAGCACAGTGCAATCTGATTGGTGGTGAACTTGAAATTTAATACTTGCGCAGAAAATTTGCTGCATGAAACAAAAAAATAACGGCCTGCAGATTAAGACTCGGCAGGCAGCCCGAGTAATAATAACTATATGTTGATTGCAGCTAAACTAATACACATGTACTTAACTTCAGATTGAATCTTGCTCTGTAAAATTGCTCTATGGTATCTCTCCTTGCGAACTTCACGATGATCAACGGCGGAGGAGGAGGACGAGAAGCTCCATCTTGGTCGAAAGACAGCTTAATGCTGCTACGTAGCCTATGGCTGATCGAGATATCATTTTCCTCTATTTCAATCTCCATTAGGTCAGCTACTTTAAGGACAATATCATTCGTGTTTTCGTCGCGGGACGCTACAGGAATGCCCTTAATTTCCAGGCATTTACGCCTCATGTACTGTTCTTGTTCTTCGAGGAGGAGTCGTTGCTGCTTAAGCGTGTTAGTAATAGTGAACATTTATAGCCGCTACACGTAAGCAGCGCACCCTGGATGTGTTTTTGACGAATTCTCCTCATTTATGCAGTGGAATTACTGTACTGGAAAGTCTAGTCAGATCTGACCACCTAGCTGTTCTAGCTTCTCCCCGTGTCGCTGCTAAGCCTGTTCGAAAGAAGTGCCTACTTCAGAGATGTAAGAGACCATCGTATAGAATTTTAATGGGAGAGAAATTTAGATCCTGTGACTGGAGTCTCCTTGACAACTGCAACAACCCCTGTGAAAGTGTAAAGTTACTCAATGATACTATCTGGCCCATTTTTGATGAGTGTTTCCCACCCATTAAGGTCAAAGTGTTCTCTCGAGACCCGCCCTTCATGTCTCCCCTGGTTAAGCACCTTCTAAAAATCAGAAATAGGAACAATCATAACAACAATAAGTCTACGAGTTTACATCTGCAGAAACGTATTAATGAACTCATTCGTATCAGCCAATTAGAAGCTGTTAATAAAGAAAATATAAAACACCGCACTGGAGCTAAAACCTGATGGGATACTGTAAATAAGATCACAAGCAGGAAAAATAGTAGTGTTCCGGTTGGCTCCATTATTAGCCCTGACACTATTAACACTTATTTTCAAAATATCAACACAGACCCCAGTACTCCGCTCCTCAGCTCCTACCCATCCCTGATAACACAAGAATTCCTACAGTAGACGAACACACTGTTAGACTACTCCTTGCTCACCAGAAACGCACTGCTCCTGGACCTGATGAATTCCCATACTGGATGTGGAGAGATTATGCCCACCATTTTGCGCCACTTATTACTAAAGCATTTAATTGCTCACTTAGGAACCATACAGTACCTTTCCTCTGGAAGCTTGCAAATGTATCGCCTATTCCAAAAGAGTCTCCTCTAATTTCCAGTAATCAGCTGAGACCTATTTCTTTGGCTAACATCATAATGAGACTTCGAAAGAATAGTATACAGAAAATATTTACATGAAACTCTTAAATCGGTAATAGGTTCTGACCAGTTTGCATGTAAAGAGGGTCACAATTCCACTATGGCCCTTATTAAGTGCTATCATACATGGCTTAAGCTGCTCGACAATCAGTCTATTGACTTTGCTCGCGTTTTCTCCTTTGATTTTAGTAAGGCCTTTGATTCAGTTACTCATAATATAGTATGTGATAAACTCAAACAGATTGACATTAACCCATATATTATTAACTGGATAATTCGTTTTCTCAGTGGTAGACAACAAAGAGTCGTAACTGATGGAGTGTCTACTGTCTTTGTAAATATCAATCGAGGAGTCCCACAAGGAACGGTGTTAGGACCAGTGTTATTCTCCCTTATGGTCAATGATATTAGAATAGTTCATCCATCTAGCAATATGCTAATTAAATATGCGGATGATATTACTCTTACGGTGCCAGTCAGAAAGAACCACGACTCCTCTGCTGCAGAAGTTAATAACATTGAGAACTGGTCGTCCAATAATCGTATGACTCTTTTAAAATCTCTCCAAGACCTGGGAGATGGTCGTACGAGGAAAGTCTCCCCAACTTCTTCCGGCACCGGTAACAGGGATTGAAAGGAAAAGTTGATTGAAATTACTTGGAACAACATTTCAAGACAACCCCTGTAACTGGGACCTCCATATAGATAACCTACTATGTAAAGCTAACAGCCGACTGTACATTCTTAGAGTTTGTAAATATTATGGATACTCTGTGGACCAACTGACCAAACTATTTGACTCTCTTATAATGTCCTTATTTTTATATGGTATTGAAGTATGGGGCTCTGCTTATCAGAGCAAATACCTTGAACGTATTGATAGGTTTTGTAAACGGATGTTTCGGTTTGGCAATACTACTAAAAGCATAATTATATCTGATGTAATTAGAGAGAGACACTAAGATGTGGAAAAGAATCATTAATGATCCTAATCATGTCCTGTATGAGCTCCTGCCACCTAAGAAAGGGAGAATCCTTCGAGAGCGCGGGCACCAGTTTATTCTTCCCAAAGTCAACACTGAAAGATTTAAAAGATCGTTTTTTAACAGATGTCTTTTTCAAGTTATATAACAAAAATAATTAGCAGAATATTTGTGGCAATTATTATTATATTTTACATTACAATACATTTATTCATCGAGTTATTATTTATTATTCCACATTATTATATATTTAACAATTATTCACCGAAGTGGAGGTGAATAGTGGTGGGTATTTACCGAGCCGCTTCGGCGAAGTAAATTCCACCACTATTCACCAACACTGAGGTGAATAATTGTTTTAGTATATACCACACTCCAGGTGAATAGCCAGCACCAAATAGTTATTTTATTTTCTGTCAAATGGACAAAAACTCGCGCGAGATGATCGCTGCTTTGCTCAGAGGTGAATATGAAATCATAATCACTGTTTGAATAGCCAATCAGAGCGCGCGAAAAGTGAAATTCACTGGTGTAGTATATACTAAATATCATTATTACATGTAAACTCACACGTCTGTTGTGTAGTATTAATAAAGATTATTATTATTATTATTATTATTATTATTGTGACTTGAGACGGATTACATATAAAGATTACACGTTTACTTTTTATTTCTTGCATCTGTCAGTATTTTCATTTTCGTTTTAATGAAATGTGTAAATTTGAAAAAGGTCCCTGTACTGAATGTTTTGGCCGAGAGGACAGACATTAATTCGAAACTTTTGATTTAATTCTTGTCACACTATTCATACTGGAAGGTATTTGCAGAACATGGAATTAAAATGTTCAGTATACTCATCCAGTACTTAGCCTTCCTCCACAATTTTTTATAAAGTTAATAAACTTCATAGTAACTATTGTTTTCTTTTAATTTTCTTTTTAATCAAATGTGAAAATTTGAAAAATGACGAGAAGACAGACAATAATTCGAAACTTCTCATTTCATTTCACACTGTTCATGTATATTGGAAGGTGTTATATTCGGAAAACGTAATTAACAAAATTATTATCCCCGTTTTTAACAAAGACTCCACAGTCCCTATTGTATATTCACCAGTCCTGCTGCTCTAACTTTTATGAAGCTCAAACGATAACAGGTGGTCATTTCTGTTACAAGCAAATCTTTATGTACTTGCAGTCAATTACCGTTCTCAGTTATTGATTCCGAATCCAACTTCTAAATTTGTTCTGCAAAACAAAGGTGTTGTAGTTTATTGTTTGTCCATGTTAATAATAATAATCAGGTTCTGGTTTCCACTTCATGCCCTACTCCAGCTATTTGCCCGATATTTACTCTTCTTCTCCACACCAGACATGCGCATGAGTACCTCCACCAGCTTGCTGCAATTTCCTTAAATTTCCTCCTGAAGCTTTTGATAAAAATGAAATAAATAAATGGATTGACCGCAGAATTAAAAAGTTGCACTAAGAATTGCGTTTCAGAGAGTGCCTTCCATGTGGGCATTTTAAAGAAATGTTCCATAATGAACGTCACATAATTTATTCCCCAGCACAAAATGAAAATAACACTGACCGTAATGATCATCTTGATGATCTTTGTGTGTTTCTTGTTCCTTGCAACTTGCACAGCCGCCTGTAGTCCTTGAAGGTTACATCTTCTCAGCGTTTTGATGACTTTGAAATACAGAAAAAACATGAGAACTGAAGGGATAAAAAAAGTGTGAGCTGTTGTCACTGTAGAATAAATCCCGAGGGAGAACCATTTGTGGGCTACAGTGCCACAAGAACCACCATCTATGTAATCAGTTGCGACGATTTGAGGGGCACAAATTATTACACCAGCGAACCAGCAAAGAGGAATAATACACTTTAGTCTTCGTGTAGTCACCCCTCCACGGCTTGATAGAGGATGGACAACAGCCATGAAACGCTCAAATGCTGTCACCGTGAATAGAAATGCCGAAATAGAGACAAAGAGCCAGAAGATTCCAGCTATTTTACAGAGAATGTGTCCTGCTAGAGTTGTATTTGTTTGGTTGACAAGTGCATGGAGTAGTTGTGAAGGTCTCGTGAGCGAATCGCTTGTTACTGTAGCAACTGACAGGCCAAAAACGCTGGTAAGAATATCCAAGATGGCTATGTTAAGAAGAAGATAGTTCATTGGAGTTCTCATGGATTCGGTATGTAGAATAATATGGCAAACACAAGAGTTGCTTATGATTGAAGTTATTGCGAAAAGGAGGCATGAAACTCTCACATAAAACGTTTCGCCAAAGTCGAAGAAAGGAGACATGAAGCTCTCACATAAAACGTTTCGAGAGAACTGGCTTTCTTGATAGATTTTCGCGAGGTTGAAAATGCAATACATACAGCAGATTGAGAATATTTGTTTTTATATTAAGTCAGTCGTCTTAAATTCAGTAATATGGTTGATAAGTAATAGTAAATATTAAATTGGACTAACAACTGCTGGGTAAATAGCAGAGTAGGTAAATAAATTTACAAAAAAATCCTTTTCAAAATGATTTCTTCAGGATATGAAACCCCGTGTTTACTTTTTCCATCTAATTTCTAATAAAATTATATTCCAAGAACCGCAACCTCACTAGAAAAGAAATACTTATTTGGAAGATTAATTATTTGAAAGACTGGACAATTTTCTTGTAACGTACATGCTTCCACTACTATTCTCACTGGTAAAATTGCACCGATAGAATTCCTTTATAACAAATACAGCAGAGAATATAAAGACAAGTACAAGAATTGAATGCGTGGACAAAAATCAGTGAAAAGTTCAACATTACCGACAGGCAAAATTCAAAAATATCAGGACTGCGTATGGAAGATAGCTCAAACGGGGAAATAATATTCCGTCGGGTTCAGGAAGACATTTGTTCCAATGCCAGGCAGTTGAGCCGCCATTGAAACTCCAAGGTCTTGACGATGCCATCCCAAAATCTAACTATACAACTACACCTGAATACGAACATTTCTGGTAAATATAAAACGTGAACAACTAAATATACTAAAATAATGGATTCGAGGGCACTAAACTGAGAGATGGTTATGAATAGACTGATTGAATGAACTTGTAACCATCCTGGCGTTACGTTGAAATCAAAATCTTAACTTTGAAAACGTTGACTCACTTTTTCAAAGCTTAGTAACCGCGCGTGTAATAATGACCGAGCCCATTTAAGACATGGTTTTTGAGCAGTTCTGATATAACATTCAAAATTCGCTATCTTTGTCATTTATGTATGAAATACCCTAACTTTGGAATAATACAGTAATCGTGTGTCTTAACATTTGAGGATCGGTATTTTGGTGTTTTGAAGGTCACGTGACCTTTAGGCTGATAAAACAAAGAAATAAAAATGGGGTGGCGGAAGTTATTGTTTTGTGTCAGATTTTCGGTTCGAAATGTTAAGCTTGTTATGGGAAATGAGACTGTGTCCGGAATGGTTGACTGAAGCGGATATAAATGGTGAAAAATGGTTCCAAGAATAGGTCACGTACCCTGTTTTCTATATTTTCGCCTTAAGAGTCTATCAGGGTCAACTGATATTTAAAGTCAACCACAAGTTACTTAAAATATTCAATGTACCACCCCGTTTTTAGTTTAATTTTCAACATTTTGTGATCATGTGGTTGGTCACGTGATAGACATTTTACCAAACATTTTATATTAGGACGACTAAAAACGCTGAGATTAGTTATAACTACCCGGTTCTAGGATTTGAGCAAATTCAAGTGACTCTATTCAACAAAATAGCTGTAGCCTCGTTTTCATGTTCAAACCATGCCTTAAAGACCCTGTGTCCGAGCCCATGGTGCTTTGCGCGCGCAAATCATTTTCGTAGGCTACGAAAATCAGAAAGATCGTTGTTGTTGTTATCTAACTCCCGAATCTTTCGAAATCCATCCCTAGTTTGGGCCATCGTGTAATTATTGATAGGTATATATGCTTAACTAACTTTCTTTTATCTTAACTTTTGTATATACACTTTTTTAAATGAAACTTTAGTTTCTAGAGTGGCGAGTAGAGGAATGCCGGAGAAAGGACCGAGACAGCGAGGCGAAGTGACTCAACAAATAATCACATTTTACTTTCTCTAGGTCTACAAGAAAACACTTGTGGTTCAAAAGGACTACTACGTGAGTTTCCCAGGGATTTGCTGCACTAAGGGACCGGCGGGCTTCGTTGGAAATACAAAGCAACCACTTCTGGCATCAAGAACATTCGTAATTATAATTTCGCACGGCTAAGCTCCACTGAGGTGTTACGACTTATCTGTATCTGTATATGTTTGCATTTTTATTAGCAGAGAAAGCAATGTCCTTAACTTTTTTTTTCATCCTCCAGTACGTCCAGAAAGTCTTGCTACCAAAACTACGATCGCGGGTCTAACTCCAATCTGCCGAGTTCAGCTGTTACTTCGCTGTGAGTTTGACTCGAGTGCGAGTACGACATTTCATTTTGCACTCAAAATATATCATTCACAAGGAAAGTAGAGATCTTCAAATACAGCTAAGTAATACTGGAGACATAAAAACAAGGTACCAAGAGTATGTGTTTGCTTGTAGAGTTGTGAAAAGTCGCACTAATAAATCGAATTAGCATCTACTGTTAAAATCATATTCGAAGCATCCGGGGAAAATTCGTGGGCTCGATTGGGTTTTTAATCCGGTAGAAATTCGTTATCCAAAGTGTATGTGTACTTCTTTTATTAAACTTATAAACAATCGAGAGCATTTTTTTTTTCATCCTCCAGCACGTCCAGAAAGTCTTGCTACCAAAACTACGATCGCGGGTCAAACTCCAATCTGCCGAGTTCAGCTGTTACTTCGCTGTGAGTTTGATTCGAGTGCGAGTACGACATTTCATTTTGCACTCAAAATATATCATTCGCAAGGAAAGTAGAGATCTTCAAATACAGCTTAGCAATACTGGAGACATAACAACAAGGTAACAAGAGTATGTGTTTGTTTGTAGAGTTGTGAAAAGTCGCACTCGTAAATCGAATTAGAATCTAAAGACAGAACAACTGGCTTCCTGCCGAGTACTGTAAAAATCATATTCGTGGGCTAGATTGTTTTTTTAATCCGGTAGAAATTATGAAATTCGTTATCCAAAAGTGTATGTTCACTTCTTTTATGAAACTTATAAACAATCGAGAGCATTTTAGTTCGCCTAAAAGCTGGCCTTTAATTTATGCGGCCGTTGATAAACGAACTAATCATAACATTGGCGCAAAGCACCATGGGCTCGGACACAGGGTCTTTAACATTAAATTCTCGTGTTGGGCGTTTTATCCTCCCTTGGGGCTCTGCTGGTTATATAAGGAATTGGAGAACTTTTATTTAGGCCCAGTTAAGCAGTTTTGCTGCCGCTAGATCTTTTGCTAGCTCGGATTTGTTCCACTTTATATCCCGGACACCGTTGCAAGCGCTCTATCACTTTCAACCATGGCTCAGGTAGCCTGCTTTCAGGCGGTAGTATATGATGGTGTTTTTTTTCGCGCAGCAAACAGATCATCGAAGCGGCCGCCTTATTGGCCGAGCGTGATTGAGACTTGTCATTCGATCCCAAGGTCTCAATCATGCTCGGCCAATATAGCGGCCGCTTCGATGATCCGTTTGCTGCGCGAAAAAAACACCATCTACCGCCTGAAAGCAGGTTATGGCTCAGGCACATCGGCAAATTGACCACCACGCCATTGCTGCCCTTCAGGATCTTCCAGTAGCACTAGATCCTCCTAAAACCAGTACCGCCAGTTGAAACACAAGAACAACAACCAGGTCATCAGTTCAGTTTTCTTTGATTTCTTAGCTTTGGTCTCTGTCTCCAGGCGCTTTTAGCCCCCTCAGTTACCTTTTGGGCGGACAGCATATACTTGACTGTCGGGCAGGACTATAGCAGGACCGTTTGTCGGTCAGTCGGTTGCAATTGGTAGTAGAACCTCGTGAGTCGAGAAGTACCGTGTCGGTTAGTCTAGACTATAATAGACCACCTCGAAATTTTCGACTTCATTTTGAAAGGTATGCAACATTACCTGGCGTGGTTACTCCTTTGTAATTCGGACACGCTTCGTCAATGCGCTCTGAAGAAAATTGTAATTACGGCAAGGCGACCTAATAATTCTATAAGAACCGACAACAGAATCAAAGGTAAGTTAAGAACAAATATCATATGTGAATTTGAACCCAGTAGGGTGACTTTTCCCGGATGATTTTTGATCGGACTTCTATTCGGCACTCCGAATACGGTGCAAACAGATTATGACAGTACATCAGTTGTCACGTAAATTCACAACAAAGGAAATGTTGGTAGAATGTTAGAACTTAAACTCGCTAGCTCTTTTTTCTATGACTGGCAACAATCTTATGACGAACTCCTCAGAAGTGCTTATATAACTAACGCTTACACAGGATATTGCAATATTTATGTATAAAATCAAATATCAGCTTCTCCCCTCTAATGTTTTGTCAATGTTCGATCAGAACCATAGAAAAAGGGTATATCATTTACGTAATCATGATTTCAGCCTGTCTAGATTTAGATCTATGTGCTTTGGTAACCAGGGTACAAATAATTCTAAACGACCAGTAAACTGAGGAACATCAAATAATGGAGCTCAACAGTCCATTCGTCTTCGTCACTTTCGGGGTCTTCGTTCTCGCTTTCACTGCTTGATCCTGATTCACTATCACTGTCTTCAACCTGGATCCCTTCTATCTATACTTTCGACAGCCCAATAACAAAAATGTCATACAAAATGATTCAGGTAGGTTTACCCTACTGCCCAGGTCAACTAAACACAAGCCAGTTTGAAGTCTCTTACAAATGTATTCTTCATTTGAAAAGCCATTTTTTAAATAAAATGTCATACTAATGAATGGAAATATGTGCTACTAATATTACTCTTCAACTTTCCTTTCATTTTTATCCGGTTCAAACAGAACTGTGGAAGCCATTTTTGATATTACTGATTCTTTGGTAGCCTGTGAACCGCTAGGCTCGCGGCCGTCAAAATCATTCAAGCATAGGAGCAGGAGTTTTGGCGGATTTTAGTGGATTAACGTCGATTCTTCTTTCTGTGCCTCTGTGGTGCTCTTTATTGCAGCTGTCTAATATTCTAGAATGTTGTATGTTATAACCTACTAAGTGTTAGCGAACTCCGAAAACGTGCTATGTGAAATTTGGCACTAGAATAGTGTTGACCGGGCATATCCCTAGTGCTAGGGTCACCCTAGCTCTCAGCCAAGGTAACCCTACCTAGCACTAGGGTAACCCGGGCAGCCGAGTTGAGTTGTCTCGCCTGCTTGTAAACACATCGCTAAAAATAAGTTAGAGGAAATGACCCAGCGCTCGGGTAACCATGTAGTGCTAGGGTAACCCTATCTCCTTGTAAACAGGCCCTTAGTCTCCTTGGTAACGTCAGCCAGGTGGCATTAGGTACATTGTAAGTTGCTCCCAGAAAATAGCCTGCGTAGCGGCTCAAAAGGGAAGGGAGAGGGAAAAAAGCGAAGGGGACTAGAGAGGGGGGAGGGGAAGGGAGAGCCTGCCGGAACGCTATTGTTTCAAGCTTCAGACCTGTGTCCAACCTAAAGTTCGTCTCCAAAGCTATCGAGAAAGTTGTTGCCTTACGTCTGACAGATCACCTAAATTTGAATAATCTACATGAACTCTTCCAGTCTGCTTATAAACAATACCACTCTTGTGAAACTGCACTTATACGCGTCCAAAACGATATCCTTATGACCATTGATAACAAGCGTTGTGTCATTCTACTACTACTTGACCTCTCAGCAGCATTTGACACCGTCGACCACACTATCCTGTTGAACAGACTGTCTTATCAGTTCGGAATCAAAGGAAAAGCGTTGAACTGGTTCCAGTCATATCTTACCGGACGCTTTCAGTTTGTACATATTGATAACTCTTCCTCTCCAACACATGAACTACAATATGGTGTACCCCAGGCTCCGTCCTTGGTCCTATCTTATACCTACTATATACTGCTCCCCTTTGAAATATCTTACGAAAGCATAATATGTCCTACCATCTCTACGCAGATGACATACAGATCTACTCCACATTCACAACAAATGATGATACTGATCTTGCCTCGACAAAAGCTAACATCGAATCTTGTCTACTTGAAATCGATCAATGGATAAATAATAATAAACTAAATAATGATAAAACCGAACTCCTAATAATCCATTCCAGTCACCGGCAATGCTCTCACAAGTTATCTCTTGCTGTGGGAAAAGACATCGTTCACCCATCAAACCATGCTAGGAACATTGGAGCAATCTTTAACGATACTATGAATATGACTCGACATGTTAACTCAATCTGCAAATCTGCGTTTTTTCAGCTAAGGAACATCTCCAAAATACGGAAATTACTGTCGCTGACCACCACTGAAACACTTGTTCATGCATTTGTTACGTCCAAACTCGATAATTGTAATTCCCTACTACACGGCCTCCCGAACTATCTTATACAGAAGTTGCAATCTGTTCAGAATGCTGCTGCCCGTATCTTAACTTATTCTAAGAAAAATGATCATATCACACCTGTCCTTAGAGAACTCCACTGGCTACCAGTAGATAAGCGGATTACATTTAAGTTATTATTGTTAACGTATAAGACACTTAATAACCTAGCTCCTGTCTATCTACAAGAATTATTAACTATATACAAGCCTACCCGAACACTCTGATCCTCAGCTGATACATTACGCCTTGTCCGTCCTACTGCCAGACTTAAGTCCTATGGTCAGCGGGCCTTCCAGGTATCTGCACCTACATTATGGAACTCTCTCCCGTTAAATATACGCCAAAGTCCATCCGTTAATGAATTCAAAGCTAAACTAAAACACTACCTTTTTTGACATACCTATAATCTGTACACAGTAATCAGTCTTGTTTTCAGCTGAATGTAATTTATGCGCAGATATTTATATTTACACTTATTTAGTACATGTAGTTGTCAAGCGCATAGAACATTTATGTATATGCGCTATACAAATGTCATTATTATACAAATGTCATTATTATTATTGTTTCGGCGTATTACTCGTTCTATCAGGAGACGAGAAATGTGACTTTCTGAAAACGCAGATCATCGAGCATGGTTGGTTTTGACAGCTATTCGTGACCGATTTCGTGACCACTTGACAATTGTAAACAAGCGCCGCTATTGGTTAGTTTTGACAGCTATTCGGGACCGATTTCGTGACCACTTGACGAGAGGCGGCGGATAACGCCGAAACAATAGCGTTCCGGCAGGCTCTCCCTTCCCTCTCCCTTCCCCTCCCCAGTCCTCTTCACTTTTTCCCCTCTCCCTTCCCATTTGAGCCGCTACGCAGGCTACAAGAAAAGGAATTCCTTGCATGTACTTTTATAACTGGATATCCCCTTCCTTTAGTTTCATTCTTCAATTAAGCTTTTCTGGAGATTCACCGACATTTTTCTCTCTAAATAATAGTAGCCGTCAGCCAATATAAATATTCGAATTCTCAAATTTCTGCTCTTTCGTACACGTACATTATAATTAATAGCTATTTCCACTGGCTATGGATCAACTAAGCTTATATGAGGTGGTATTATCGATAAAGTGTTAACAAAATAAAATGAACCCAAGGAAAACGAAAAATGAGGGAAATGACTAGAGAATAAGACAACAAAATAACAACTCCACTTGGAAACTATAGTTTGACTGTGTAGTCTTGATATACGTACACCTTCATCTCATATGTAATGTTATGTACTTGTACATATAAAATTTGGAAATAATCAAAAGACGTGTTCCGAGAGTGTGCCATACCATATATCTCTGCTGTGAGAATCAAACAATTTATGAAAAACGTTCGGCATAATATAACACAGTACTGTCATTAGAAGCCGGCTACCGGCGATTATCGCCAGCAACTATGACAATGACGCCGGCTACTTAATGTAAAACTTAAAACCAGAGTCGTAGCTTATGGCACAAAAAATCGGCTATATATTATTTGCAGTTGTAAGTAAGTTTACCCCTTGCATTAACTGGACCAAAAACTGTAATATTCCTTTGACATTTGTTTTTTTATAAGGCGCAATTAAGAATAGTCTTATTAGGATCAAGAATCGAAGGACCAGAATTTGATTCTATATAAAATATGAATATTGATTACATTTTCCGTAACCTTTCAATATGAACAGTGTGAAACGAAATATAGGTAAAGGTATTCATTAATATAGCGCAAATTCTATATGAATATAGTCAAATTCGCTTCACATGGGAGGACTTGCATTCGAACACGCGGTATGCCACACGCAAGACCGGCACCATGCTATCAGAACATTAACCATGCCACCGGGACCATGCCATCGAACCTATGCCATCAGAACCGTGCCATCGGAACCGTGCTATCGGAACTGTGCCATGGGAACCGTGCCAGCGGAACTGTGCCATCGGAACCGTGCCATCGAACCATCCCATCGGAACCATCCCATAGGAGAAGTACTTGTTACGTTTTCAATGTTCAAGTTTCCTTAACACGAAAACGGCAGTTACCCAATAAATTAAAAAGTAAACGTAGTCTTTTGACTTATCCATCTCACATAGTAATTGACAATTTCTCTATTTACCGTTTCACTTTTCAAAACATGTAATGATCAATTTAACAAATTGATGTCATGCTTCCGTGGGTCTGTCCTGTACAGATGACGTCACAACGTGACGAGAACAATGAAGTAGGCCACGAGACGCAGTTGGGTGGCATGACTTAGATATTTACTTCCATTTTAGTTTACACTAATACTAGTGGAAGGTGCATAAAAGAATAAAACTGAAAAATATATAACCTTATGCCAACAACAACGTGAAGGTACAACAACGGAGGTGATACTATATATAATAAACATGCAAATAAATAATCAGATAAATAATGATTGCTGAAGTACAGTCATCTTATATAAGCGCCTAAGATATGGAGGCGTCTTCATTGTCTTGATCGCAGGTCTAATTATAAATAGCGATGGATCATTGATCACGTGCACGGGTAATTTGTTCCATACATGAATTGTACGTACGTAAAATGAATAACTAAAGGCAAGAACATTGCACTGTAGCTGACAATAGTACAAGTTATTACGTCTAGGATCTGGGATAATATTGGGAGAGAAGCCAATCCCCAACAGGCCATTACGGATCTTATGAAACATTGTGGCCTGTTGGGCAAGTCTTCTCTCCTCAAGAGTATTCCAACCCAGTGTGTTAACAAGTTCGGACGTACTAGTATAGCGATCATAGTTGCTGCAAACAAAGCGAGCAGCATCCTTCTGAACTTGTTCATCCTATTTACGTCAGAGTCAGCCGTGTAAGGGTTCCAAGCGTCAGAAGCATATTCAAGTTTGTGTCTAACTAAAGTTTCGTAAGCTCGCTTCTTAAGGTGTTTATGAACCCAAATTTTGCATCTATATTTTATTGCAGAATAATAAAGTTCATTCTTTCCTGATTATCAAGAGTATATTTATTTTTCAGTTCCTCCTTCGGAAAGGTCTCTTTTTCGCCATTCAAATTGACTACTTCCGCGCGGCCAAATGAGCTGCGTGACGTCACTGTGAGGACTCGTTGTTACAAACATGGGGGACTCCAGAGAGAAAGATTCAGAGAAAGGTAATAATAAGCGAGGAGGTGCAAGATATTGTGTGGCTGGTGGCCTTGGTTTTCTTCCCGTATTTAGCTTTATCCTATATACGCCAAAATACAATGGACATCAGTTGAAGTTCTAATACAGTGTTACTTCATTCACAGTTTGATACAACACAACTAGTACAAGAAACGACCCACCAAGAACTCGACGATAACTTTAATACTCCTATACTTTCATGTTGAAGCCAGAACAGTGAATAGCAAAGAATACAATATAGGGTTTCTCTGGTTTCCTGTAGAAATTCGTTTAACTCTTTCGGGTCCAAGCCTGTAAATATAGGTCCCCTGAGAACTATATGAGAAAAAAAATTGCATCACATCTAGACATGCCGGAAAGACGATGTTGCGATATTATGTGAAGGGATGAATGGCTTCAAAGTCAGAGCTATAACAGGGATCGCTTGACTCTTTCACTATGGAGAAAAGCTCATTTGTTTTGGCGTTCGTTTTTGTTTCTTCGATTTTCACGAATTTTAAGGAGCTGAAAATCGGCTCAAAACATCCTTCCCATTTGCACTTGAAATCAAGAGCAAACACAATATCAGCACACAGTCGTTACAGTACCTTCTTTAATCTTTCGAACCACCAGGTTTGTTTGCACAAAACACACCAAGCGACTGTGAACCGCGCTATTCTTGTCACTGCATTTCACTCGACCACATTTACCTGCTTCCACCTCCAATTGCATGCTGGGTAATGGACAAAAAAATCACAAGGGGGAGGACTCTGGGACTCCTGTAGGATTGTTTTATAAGTCTTTTACCCCTACAACCAAGAGCGGTGATTTGGACTCAAGCCGTTGCTTTAAAGTGACAAAAACACATCCTAATAGGTTGAGCAGGAGTAAAAGACTGCCAACTGCAGGATTTCAAGGGTTTCATTGAATATTTTTTTCCTGTCTGAAAGCACAAACACAACGGAAAAAGCCTATGAAATCCCCTCACAAGGCCTACTAAAAGCAAACCAAGTACTTTTCAGCCATCCTCAGACTTAATGATGTCCTCAAGCTCTCTGACAGTGGCATTTTTCTCCAAAATTAGAGCACATTTCATTGGAAACCCTAGAGAAGTTGCAATACCTACCGTCAACCAGTTCGTAGAATTCACCCGAATGGCATTGTGGAGAAAGTTTGAGCCCTCGGCTTAAAAGGTCAGCAGTATTTAACTGTCCCGGGCTAGCCAAACTTGAACTGAAGGGGGAGGGTTGAGTTAGCACTCAGGATTTCACCAATTGAGCTCACACACGATCGGACCCGAAAGAGTTAAGAGGATCTTGAATGTTCGTGAATGAAAAACGGACGATAAAACTTGCAAAGAACCCAGAATTTCGGAAGCCGTACACACTTATACTATAGTCGAACTGAGCCTCAAACGCTACGCAACTCACTGCCATCAGAGCAGCAGTTAAACACTGTTCCTTGAGATAATGAAAATATTTTTCTTCAGACCACAGAATAAATAGCCAGTGTCTGACAACGATGCAGTTGTCGTAGCAAATATAGTCGGGAACCTCAACCCACGTAACTCAGTCTCAGATGCCGCTATTATAAACGCTTTCTCTATGAATGTTTTTCCATCAGGCATTTTCAACACTACCACAATGTGCAGATTAACTTCTCCTGTGCTGACCATACATTGTAAAAAGAAAGCACTTTGTGTTTCCTGTAACAGTTTTGATCAGTTGACAATTTTACAGCCCGTTTGCGGCCGGCAGTCCAACCTCGTGATCAGGGTCTTCTCGGTCAGATCCAAGATGGCGGCTACTTCGAGAGAAGACCCTGGTAAAGGCCGAACTATGACGTATTCTGATTGGTTCTTCGGTTATGACGCAAAGGTTGTTCTAACATTGCTTTTTATTGGCAAACGGGCTGAGACCACGGAGATGATTCGTATATAGTTTAATTTTCTCAAATTTTATCAATAAAACGATTTTAAATAACATTAAAACACGTTGTGTAGATAGAGCAATAGATGAAGTGCATTACTGGGTAGTTTTCTGGTAAGGTTCATCAGTGGGAAAGCCAGGAGAAGTCGTTAAACCTGAACATGTGCTATCGATCGCTTCGCTTCAACGCTAACGGAAAATGAACGGCTTTTTAGGATTCTCTTCAAGCTTAGATACATCCTGGTAGCTTTGTGATACCTTTCCACTGGTTCTTTATCCAAGTAAACTCCATTTCGAGCCGTTTAGTAGACCTGTTTTCACTATATCGTACGCCGCGTAGAAATACCGTTAATCGCATCTCGCTCAATCCGGATTGGGATACTTATGATTTGTAGTTGTAGTTGTTGTACCTATGTGTTAAACATTTCCATATTTAGCTTGGCCGCCATATTGGATGCCCACATCACGTGAAGATATTTGGTCACGTGATTCAGCCTTTACCAGGGTCTTCTCTCGGAGTAGCCGCCATCTTGGATCTGACAGAGAAGACCCTGGTTACGAGGTTGGCCGGCAGTCTTGCAATTTCTATCTTTCACTTTTATCAATCGACATGTTATTTTTAGAGCAGGTTATTTCATCCAATAAGAAACGAGCTTTCAGATCGTCAATGTCAAGCTGTCAGAATTGAACCAATCAGCGACGAGAAATGTCGTAAACAAATCAAGTACAGTAAAATGGAGTTTTCGCTCTAGTCAGTTTGCTTAGTTAGATTTTTATGTTGGTTCTTAAAATTAGATAGCTTACTTTCCTTCGTCTAGATTGAAGTTTATATTATAAAACAAATAAAAGATGGTTCTCCTTGTTCTATAACAAAATAATGTACTTTCGAGGTCTTGAAATGCTGCTAAATGCACCCGCGTTCTGCTCGTGCATCCGCAGTTTTTCAAGACCTTGAGCGTGCAATATTCTTTTATAGAACAAGGAGAACCATATTTTATTTGTTAAGTATTGTGTTGCGTTCTACTGTATTTCATTTTTTGTATTGAATTGTATTGTGCTTTATTCTATTGTATTTTTTTGTAGAAATGCGTGTCGTCCTACATGATGATATGAAGGGATTGTCACTTGCGAGTCCGCACAGTGACGTTATTGTAATGGGAGATTCGGTTCCAGGCCCCGGACAGTTTTAAGCATAAAGTAGTCAATTTGAATGGCGAAAAAGAGACCTTTCCGAAGGCGGAACTGAAAAATAAATATACTCTTGATAATCAGAAAAGAATGAACTTTATTATTCTGCAATAAACACTTTAACAGATTTGTTACAGCTAGGGTTTCAGAGTTCTGCGAACAATACCTAGTAGTAGATTTAGATGCGATTTTGGAGCAGTGGGTGTTCCAGCGAAGATCTGCATGTGTGACTCAGAGGTAATTGTGAGATGGTGACGGAGATAGAGCCTTGTCATTTATGTGATAGGTAAACTTGTTATATTCACGCTTATTGGTTATGTTCAACAAGTAACTCTTGACAATATTAAATTCTGACTGCTGTTCTTGTCACATTTTGACGTCGTCTATGCATCTAACAGTGGACAGACACGGCAGGATGATGTCTGTCTTACACACGATCAGAAGAGGAGGCTACGAAATGATTTTGAGAAAAGCGTGACGTCATCTTTTCTATAATAACACTGCATGGCTATCGACCAATCGAGCGTACGTTTCGCACGGTTTATTGTATCAAAATTAATATTTTTTTATTATTATATTTAGTTAATATTTATATTGTATGACAGTTCAGTTCAATTTTAATTAAAATGCAATTATTACTAGGTATATATATTTCACCCATGTTTTTATTTTATTAGGCCATTACAGTCATTACAATAGAAATGTCAGAAGATGTGATTGATAGCAGTGACAGCAGGTACGTTACAAGTAAATTGTCTTTTCTTTGAATTAATCTTCTAAAAAAAATATTCTTTTCAGGTTCCCGTTGTTGTAATATCATTTTCATTAGTGATCAGAGACTTCAGAGTTATTAATTAGATTAGAAAAAAAAGTAAACCTGTGCGTTCATATTTGTTTAGTTTTCGTTTCTTCGGCACATCATTATGCTTGTTATTCTGTTTGCATTGTATCTCTATTTGCCTTGCCTGCTATACCACACGTCTTTTTCGCGCAGCAGTTATCAATACAATTTAATATATATTACTTCCCAATCGCAGTATTGTATTCTAGATGCCTGAAGTAAGCCAAACTTCATTATAAAACCATACTTTCCAGCTCAATTTATATTTGGAAGTTGAACTTTTAGCATATTTAACGTCACGAAAATCTCTCAACCAAGCCAGACTTTTCTTCGAATTTGTCATGGAATTTGGCAAAGAATTTTACATCAAAGTTTCATCTCTCCTTCTTGCAATAACTTCAATCATAAGCAACTCTTGTGTTTGCCATATTATCCTACGTACCGAGTCCATGAGAACTCCAATGAACTATCTGCTTCTTAACATAGCCATCTTGGATATTCTTACCAGCGTTTTTGGCCTGCCATTTGCTACAGTAACAAACGATTCGCTCACGAGACCTTCACAACTACTCCATGCAATTGTCAAACATACAAATTCAACTCTAGCAGGACACATTCTCTGTAAAATAGCTGCAGTCTTCTGGCTCTTTGTCACTATTTCAGCATTTCTATTTACGGTGACAGCATTTGAGCGTTTCATGGCTGTTGTCCATCCTCTATCAAGTCGCGGAGGGGTGACTACACGAAGACTAAAGTGTATTATTCCTCTTTGCTGGTTCGCTGGTGTAGTAATTTGTGCCCCTGACATTGTCGCAATTGGTTACATAGATGGTGGTTCTTGTGGCACTGTAGCCCACAAATGGTTCTCCTTCGATATTTATTCTGCGATCACGGCAGCCCTCGACTTTTTCATCCCTTCGATTATCATGTTTATTTTGTATTTCAAAGTCATCAAAACGCTGAGAAGATGTAATGTTCAAGGGCTACAGGCGGCTGTGCAAGTTGCAAGGAACAAGAAAAACGCTAAGATCATCAGGATGATCATTACGGTCAGTGTTATCTTTATTTTGTGCTGGGGAATAAACTATATGACGTTCATTATGGAACATTTCTTTAAAATGCCCACTTGGAAGACAACGAAATTATTAGTGCAACTTTTTAATTCTGCGGTCAATCCATTTATTTATTTCATTTTTATCAAAAGCTTCAGGAGGAAATTTAAGGAAATTGCAGCAAGCTGGTGGAGGTGGTCATGCGCATGTCTGGTGTGGAGAAGAAAAGTAAATATCGGGCAAATAGGTGGAGTAGAGCATGAAATGGTTCATTATTAAACACTGAAAATCCAAAAGATACAACAGTGTCTTTTGACAGAACAAATTTAGAAGTTGGACTGGGAATCAATAAAGATATTTGCTTGTCAGAGGAAATACCGCCTGTTGTCGTTTGAGCTTCATATTAGTTAAAGATCAACGGGACTGGTAAATATACATTAAGGACTGTGAAGTATTCATTAAAAATAGCAGTGAAAGGCTATCACTGGAGGGGTATTATGAAACATTTGATTAAATTTTCCCGAATATATAATACCTACAGTGTGAAATGATATCAAACTTAAGGTTTGGAGTTTAATTGCTGACACACAGTAATACATCTATACGGGATTGTTTCCTTTCTCTTTTTCTCAAGAGTGGCATTGTGACCACTGCCTAAGCAGAATCAGCATAGAAAGTCATATAATATTAGACCAACATCGCTCACATGTCAGGTGGCAAAGGCGATCGAGGGATTTACTTTAAAGGGTATCCTTCCTCGTATCCCAACTAAACTTCACAATATACAATTTGCGTACGTCACTGGAAAGTCTACAGAGCAAGTTGTAACGTATTTTCTCTTTCAGTTTGCCCTTGATAAGGAAAACTGTTCATTACGATTTTTCTTTGCTGATTTTCGCAAAGGTTTTGACTTGATAGACCGTCATATATAGGCGAATCTTTTTTTACGTTTTTTCCTCATTAGCATACATCAAACTTCAAGCGACATACATACAAACAGAGTCCATAAATCGAAAGAGATTACCACACTTGATAATCACTGAAAATTTGAGAGTGATGTGATGTGAGGAATGAGTGTTTAAAAATCTCAAAATTTACAAAGAATGTATGGCTATCAGCAATTCTTGCCGCCCAGCCCATGTTACAGTTTTGAAAAGTCAATTTCTCCGTAAATATTTAACATCTCAATCTGAAATTTTCGGTGATTACTAAGTTTAAAATTCTCTTTGATCAACTGATCATGTACGCCGCACTTTTACGGCTCCCTCCTTCTGCATTTTCTGAATCCGCCCTTGTGGGTAGCTGCATTCCTTCATGGAAGAACCCAGCGCGTACGTATTCAATCTGACTTCAACATCGGTGGGATTTTTGAGAGGTGGGATCCCTCAAGGGAGCAAATTAGGTCCAATTTTGTTTGCAATAATGATTAATGATTTCGTTTCTACTTGGGGCCCAAGGACCAAGTTCGTTGACGATCTAACTATTTTAGAAATCGTACCTAGGAATTCACCATCTTCTTGTCTTTGATGTCGTAGGCCACGACTACACCTTTCTTTTAACTTGTATGGAAGTTTCGAGACCACATTCTGCATGTTCTTAGGATAATTTATTTATATTGCGCGAATATCAATATAAAGTTTTCAAATGCGCATTACAACGGTCCTAAAATTAAGATATAAGAATAATCCCTAAGCTAATGCAAGTTACAAATAGTGCCACTAAATATATATATACATACTACTAATCCCATGTAGTAATGGTCGAATGTAATAAGTACAACATAAGTTGAAAATGCTACCCAATTAATACGGCAGTTATTCATTGACCAGGGGATACGTTTTTAAAGTAAATTATCAGTTTGGTTGAAAAAAAATGTCATGTAGGAATAAAGTTATTCACTGACAAGATGATTTGATTGTCTTTCTTGGAATGTTACGTAAGAGGGAGGGGTTTAGTCCTCGGTTCTATGTCGCTAGTACAAAAGAGGACATGAACCACAAGTTATCAGTTGAGCTGTATCATTTTTATCGACATGGCCATGAATCGTTTGACCATTGAGAGAACTGATCTGGTGAAATTGATGATCTACGAACTCTGTGGTGGTACAAGATCCAGGAGACGGGAGAAGTTTTTTTGCAGCGTCACACGTGATATTTCACGAGCCTACGCTGTATTATGTAAAAGATAAGGAAATGGAAGAAGAAATATGTTACATTTGAACAATGAAGAACCATGTAACTCACCTTTAAGGCTTGACATCCCTGATAGGAACTCGAGGGTTGTCTTTCATTTAGTTTACACGTGTATGTAACCAAGAAGAAGTACAATAAAACGTTGTTGTTGTCGAGGAACTTCCATCTGTGAGTCCAAGACAAGAGGCTATTGAGAAGTGAATCTTGGAGGCCTACGGTGATACCACGGCTAAGATTATAGAAAAGATGGTGATGGATGACTGTGAGGCCTGTGAAATCAATGACCCTTCCCAGTGGCACCATGAATGTTTGATGCTGGAAAAAAGAGTCATAGAGAACATTGACGAAGAGGACGTGACAAAGATCATTACGAAAAACTTTGAACAGTTGAACCCAACACTGAATGGCTTAGAACTGATCAAGTACACATGCTGTGACTGTAGACTAGAAATAATTTTCAGAAAAAGGGACCAGGTAGAAGAAATGATTATCAGTAAACTCAATGACACAACCGATGTTCTAGACTACTGAAGATCTGTGTAATACTTGTGTCAGTTTGTTTTTTATATACTTCAAGGTAATGTAATATAATAAATAGTTTATTTTACGTCGAAGATACAGGAAGCCGTTACCGGGTCTCCCAAGCCAGAGGCTTATATTTAAGTATTCCGACGAACTCCAGGGTCGAATTGGAATTATGTAACTATATATACTTCTGTGTGAATTCTTAATAAATGATGTGTGTTTGTACTTGATTTTCTCATTTCGATAAAGGCATTGATCATGGCGGATTGTCGATTCAAAGTTCCAACTACTATCATGATTTCTGGACCTACCCAAAGTGGGAAAAAGGTTTTTACGAAAAACCTTTTACTCAATATAGAGGACATGGTACATGGATAAATTGACAAGATAGTGTACTGCTACGGAGCATTTTGCAACCAACGTCAAAGAACCTCACCCAAGTTATGTCTTATCTTCCACAGAATCGAAGTAACAGGAAAGGCAGTTAATTGCCTTTCGAGGTGGCATTCCACCTCGGGAGACCATACACCAGGCACTCCCGTAGCCCCATTGGACAAATTCATCAGTACTAGTTAAAAAACCTAATTCATAATGTTAATCCAACCACAATATGTTTCGTGCATCAAGTTTATCCAATGTACGGAAAGTTATCTTCGTTGATATCCATTCTGCCCATAAAGTTTGTTTCGTTCATTTACACTCCGCACTTGAAGGACATCATTATTGTTCAATACGTATTCCCGCGCTTTATACATCACAAAAAGTACAACACACAACATTCTACAAATGGTATACTAATATTCGTTTCTTTCTCTTTCAGGTCGATCATCATATCCATGTTGTTCACTTCGCCAAAGAAAACAAAAGTTATATTGTGTAAATAAACTTGTTGACGTTTAAAGAAAAACATTTGAACGTTGTTCATTTCGTAGAACTAAGTTAACGTCAGAACCACCTTACCACCGGATAGCATGTTCAACTTATTTCGTAACTTATTCGGCCCTAAATATGTTTACAACCAGAAAACTTTACAAGCGAAAAAAAATAGAAAGTTACTGAACAGGGTCACATTGAATTTGAAATCCTTTATTGAACAACATACATGCACATAAGCTCTGGTTCTTTTGTTAACCACGTCAATGAGTAATTTAACAGGAAGCCAGTGCAAATCTAATAAAGTAGGAGTAATATGGCAAATGATCCAGTTCTTCCACAAGTAAATTGTTCTTTCTTTCAATTAATCCTGTAAATAAGTTTTCTTTTCTTTTCTCAGGTCAGGTTGCCGTTCTTGGAATATCATTTTCATTAGAGATCAAATACAGTTATTAATTAGATCGGAAATTATAAACACGGGGACTATTATTTGTCTAGTTTTCACATCTTAAACACATCATTCTGTTCGACATTTTGTTTGTAACTCTATTTGCATAGCTTCCTATAGCAGAGACACTTTTCGCGCAGCAGTTGTCAATACAATTTCCTCGCAATAATTACAATCATAAGCAACTCCTGTGTCTGCCATACTGGCCGTTTTTTTATACTAGAGGCGTCTGGAGATGTCTTAGACATCTTAGACGTCTAATACTCGGTCTAGTGTAAAACGGAAAATAAGTCAGACGGAGTTACATTTATCTTCCTCTGCTAGGTCCATCCGAACGACGTACTTAGGAGACGTCTAAGAAGTGTAGTATAAAAACGTACTGACTTCCATCTGCCATGACGTTTAAACAATCTATCAGGAACGCCTGCGTTATAGTTTGAATTTGAATTGAGCAGTCTTAAAAGTAGGGGGGAGGGGTAAAACACGCCTTTTTTATTCTCGTTTTCACTTCACAAACAATATGTAAACACGTTTTAGTATGTCTGTATATTCTGCTGTAGTATGTCCTGTGTGATCAAGGTTTGAGTTATTCTCGAGCTAGGACAGTAATGTTAGGTGCATTAATTAAGCTGGGTTATTCGGCTCAGAATTTTGCTTTATATAGTTTCAGGTCTGGTGGAGCTACAGCTGCTGCTAATGCAGGCGTTCCTGATAGAATGTTTAAACGTCATGGCAGATGGAAGTCAGACAAAGCGAAAGATGGGTACATCAAGGATAACATTAGTTCACTTCTGTCCGTTTCTAAGAGTATTTTCAGTTAGATTAATATCGATATCTCTTTCTTTATCACGATTTTTTTTTTGCTATAGCAATAAACGAGATGCCCATTCCTGTAATAACTTGTTTTTACATGTGTCACTGTAAAATAGTTTGAAAATGATTTGTATTCGTTCGGAGATAGAATACAATTGTGTTTATTATTTATGTAGGCGATTGTTAGGATGTGATCATA